>CM044018.1:16210240-16650240 GCA_024085815.1 Flaveria linearis
GAACAGGGTAGAAACGCCCCAATAGTCCCCATGCTGCGCCCAGAAAATGCGCCCAGAGGCCATGCGCCTACATAGTGCCCATGCGCCTAAGACTTAGAATATTTATCTAATTCTGGGAAAATTGAAATGTAGGCTTTTGACTTAGGATGTTTCCGGGGGGTGATGTAATTGACTTTTGGGGATGGATGATGTGTGATGATGTGTGATGATGTGTTGATGTATAATGATGTGTTGATGTGTGGATGTGATGATGTATGATGATGTGTGATGATGTGTGATGTAAGTTTTGTTCCTTAATACATATTATTACGTGGTTTCATGTAGTGCGATTATATTATATACGTGAAGTATTATCTTACGAAGCGAAAGAAATAAGATAATAAGAAGTGGAACTTAATGAATGAATGAAAGTCTTGCAAGCAAATGGAAAGAGGTTCACGACTCCATGTGAGTTGTTAGAACAACTGTGCGTGGAATAGCGTGCGAATTTTGGCTAACCATGAGGTTCACACACAGTGGGAGTCAGCCTAGGTGGTTGCTCCATACGTGCAATGTGGTATTAACTGTGTGTTATGTAACGTGCGATCTTGGCTACCTTATGAGAGTACCCACACACAGGGAGTCAGTCTTAGTGACTGTTCCATACGTGCGATATGGGATCCTTGGTCATTCGACCTCAGTTAATCACGGTTGCTTGCCATAAGAGGGTAAAGCTTGACAGGATCTAGATTCTAAGAAAGATAATAATAAAAGTACGAAAAGTGCGAAAAGTATTAAATGGGAGATATGAACGAAATGAATGACATTTGCGATACGAATGAAACGTGCGATAAGAATGAAACGTGCGATAAGTACGAAAAGAACGATGTGTGATCACGTGCGATAGTAAAGAAAATTTTTAAGGAGCGAAAGGTGAATTATATTTTATATAAAACTAGAACCTCCTCAGCAACGCTGGCTTTTATGTATTTTTCAGTTGGCAGGTAAAAGTTGCTGAGGACGGCACGGGGCAGCTACTTGCATTTTTGGATGCATCCATTCTATGTAAAATGATGCTGTTGTGATGTAATGCAACGTATGACATTTTGTAATGATGTTGTATTATTTGGAAAAAGCAGTTATTAATATTGGAATGATTTTAGTTAAATGTTTCCGCTGCAAATTAAATAAAATGCGAGATTCATGTGCGATGAATGACCCACTGTGAGGTGCCCGGGAACGGGCCCTTACACACATGCAAAAGTTTTATAAATGGTTTACATGCATTTCAGCTCCAAAATCTTTAAGAACATGTAAAGGTGGGGTCTAGAAACTTACCTAAGCTGCTTCCAAGTTTAACTTCTTTAACTTGAATTTTTCAGATGTTTCTAACACCTAGACATGTCAAAACACATAACCCGAACACATACACACACATAAGAATTTGTAGAATTCGGTCACATGGTCTTAAATCCTTAAAACTGAACCCAATTATGCTAAAACTTACTTACCTTGGCTGAAATTAGCATTCTTTCTCTCTAAACCGAAGATTCTTCTGCTTTCTCTTTCTAAAAAATATCGAGCAGTTGCAAATGCAGAAGGTGTGGGCGACCATGCCCACTTTAAACAAAATAATATTACTATTTTGTCCTTTTTACACTTTGCACCCTCAACTTTGGCCTCTTCTCTTTCTTACATAAAAAATATATTTCTTTTCTTTCTCATTTCTTTTCTTTCTTTTTTGACAAAATTTTCCAGGTGTTACAAGTCCACCCTCCTAAAGAGGTTTCGTCCCTGAAACTCGTTATTCTTCGAATAACCATGGGTAATGCTGTCTCATTTCTTCTTCAGTCTCCCATGTAGACTCCAAACTCTTCCGTGGCTTTCACTGCACACGCACCAGTTGAACCACTTTATTTCTCTATCTCTTCTGTTTCCGATCAATGATTACTACTGGCTGCTCTACATAATTGAGGCGTTCATCCACTTTGATATCATACAGTGGTACAATCATATCTTCATCAGCTAAGCACTTTCTCAGATGAGATGCAAGGAATGTGGGATGAATTCCACTTAACTCATTAGGCAGTTATAACCGATAGGCCACCTCTCCTACTCGTGCGATGATTCGGAAATATCCTATATACCTCGGGCTTAGCTTACCTCTCTTCCAGAACCGAATGAATGGTGCGACCTTCAATATAACTCGGTCGCCCACCTTGAATTCGATCGGTCTACGCCTGTTGTCGGCGTATGACTTTTGTCTATCCTTCACCGCCTTCATAAAGGATTTGATCCTTTCTTGCTTTTCAGTTGTAGCCTCGATCACTTCAAGGCTTCCCAACTCTTCTGTCCAATATCACCCCAACATACGGGTGTTCTATACCTCCTACCGTATAGCATCTCGTAGGCGACATACCAATCTTGGCATGATAACTGTTATTATACGAGAATTCTGCTAACGGTAAGTGATCATCCCAACTTCCTCTAAAATTGATCACGCATGCTCGAAGCATATCCTCGAGTGTCTAGATCGTCCTCTCAGACTGACATCTGTTTGGGGATGGTAAGCCGCGCTGATATGTAGCCTCGTCCCCATCGCATCATGAAATCTCTTCCAAAACTTCGATGTAAACCGAGTGTCATGATCAGACACAATAGATACGGCACACCATGACGAGCTACAGTCTCCTTAATGAACAATCCTCCAGTCTCTCTCGGATGAGTATGTCTCGTGGATCGGTAGGAAGTGAGCACTCTTGGTGATCAACAATCACCCAGATGGTGTCGTACCCCTCGCCATGCGGGGTAACTTCATAATGAAGTCCATGGTGATGTGCTCCTAATTCCACTGGGTATATCTAATAGTTGGATCTTCCCTTATGGCTTCTGATGTTCTGCCTTCACTTGCAAGCAAGTAAGTCACTTACTCACATACTCCACTATATCGTACTTCATACCTGGCCACCAGTAGTCTTTCTTCATGTCTTGATACATCTTGGTAGCACCAGGATGATAAGTATCGAGTCTTATGAGCCTCATCCATAATCCGCCCTTGTAGATCTCCATAATGAGGATCCACATGCGTTTATTTTCGGGTCCTGACACCGAGAGTGTTCTCACCCAACTCTGTGACTAGTCCTCTCATCCTTTTAGAGTTAAGGCAGCCTTCTTTCAACGCCTCATCTTGAAATTCTTTAACCCGTGTCATCACATCAGCGGTCATAACCAACTGATAAGCTTTCACCCGAATCGGCTCGGGTCTCTCCTCCTTTTGGCTAAGGGCATCGACCATAACGTTGGCCTTACCCGGATGATAATGGATCTCACACTCATAATCCTTGATGAGCTCTAACAACCTCCTCTATCTCATGTTAAATCCTTTTGCTTAAAGAAATACTTTAAGCTCTTGTGATCAGTGAAGATTGTGCACTTCGTCCCGTATAGGTAGTGCCTCCAAATCTTCAACGCGAAAACCATAACCGCTAACTCCAAATCATGGGGAAATTGACTTCGTGGGTTTTCAACTGTCGGGATGCGTAGGCTATTACCCTTCCACACTGCATCAACACGTAACCTAGTCCCAAATAAGAAGCATCCGGATATACCACTAAGTCTTCACTCCCTTCGGTAATTTAAAACAGGAGCTTGAGTCAATCTCGTCTTTAACTCCTCGAAAGCATCCTCCTGTTTCTGACCCCACTCAAACTTCACATCTTTGAGGGTCAATTTGGTCAAGGGTGAGGCTACCTTAGAAAAGTTCTGGATGAATCTCCTGTAATACCTGTCAAACCCAAGATACTACGGATCTCGGATGGCATCTTTGGAGACTTCCATTGCATCACCACCTCAACCTTTGCCAGGTCCACCATAATTCCTTCAGTATTCACCACGTGACCCAAAATTGAACTTCGCGTAACCAGAAAGCACACTTAGAGAATTTGGCCTACAACTTCTCTCTTCTAAGTGTTTCCAATACTTCGCGCATGTGGCTGGCATGTTCTTCCTCACTTTTCGAATAAATCAGGATATCATCAATAAACACAATCAGTGATTTATCTGACATGGGCCGACACACTCGGTTCATCAAATCCATAAAGGCAGTTGGCGTGTTAGTCAAACCGAAAGACATAACAAGAAACTCATGATGTCCATAACGTGTGCGAAAAGCTGTCTTAGGAATGTTCATCTTGTTCATCTTCAATGATGGTAACCAGATCGAAGATCTATCCTCGAAAACAAACTGGCACCTTGGAGCTGATTAAACAAGTCATCAATCCTCGTAACGATACCGATTCTTACCGTCACTTGTTCAACTCGCGGTAGTCAATGCACATCCGCATACTACCGTCTTTCTTCTTTACAAATAAAGCGGAGCACCCTATGGAAGATACTCGGTCAAATGAAACCTTTATCCATCAACTCCTACAGTTGATCCATTAGTTCCTTCATCTCGGTAGGAGCTAATCGATATGGTGTTTTGGTAACGGGTGAGCACCGGTATCAGATCAATCGAAACTCAATCTCGTGATCCGGTGGCACACCTGGTAAATCCTATGGAACACGTCCGGAAAGTCACATACCACTGGTACATCCGACAATTATGGTACCGATGCGTCCACATCTTTCATGTAGGCCAGGTAGGCACTACATCCCGTCTCATGCACTTTTCTTCCACCACCATCGAAATCACCTTCGGGACCGTAGTAACGCGATCACCGTAGACCGTCACCAAACTTCCATCGGGCGCAAGTAATCAAATCATCTTCTTATGACACACGAGTGTTCGCTTCACAGGTTACTAAACAATCCATCCCTAGTACTACATTGAATCATCTTATTATGACACACGAGGACACTAACACGTTCATTCAAGGAATAGCTCAGTTTAATGTTAAGTACAATAATCCTTAATTATAGTGGCCATTATGATTAGCCACTTACTTTACTCTTTACACCCCAAGAATTTCCCATCCTGACTACATCAGTATCTAAATCTACTATAAGCACATAATCAAATAGCACACACACATAACTCCAATTAACTTCGAGAAAGAATACCTGATGGCACGTAGCTACTCGCTGGCACCCCTTTCCTTTAGTCCCATTCTCAGTTTAAGATTAGGTTTTTGAAAATATTTTTCCCAATGCACTTAAACTTTAGCTCTGATACCAACTTGTAAGGCCCCCGTTCCCGAGCACCTTACAGTTGGACAATCATCGCATCATTTCATATATATATATTACATAATTTATAAAATAAGCACGAAACAAGTTATCAAAAACTTCATTTTATTGATAAATATTGTTGTTAAGCAATACAACGTTGTAAATTACAAAAGAAAACATCCGTTAATTGTATTACAAAACAACAATATTATTACGCGTGAATGATGCCAGTCTTGCCCTGTCGAGTAGCCTCCACGTGTGCCATCCTCAGCAACCTTACCTGTCAACTGAAAATGCATAAAAGTCAGTGTTGCTGAGTGAGTTCTAGTTTTAATGAATCAAAATACTTTCTTTACTTTCGCACGTGTTCATTCATCATACATACTACAAAGTATAACCTTATTCATCCTTCTTTATCACACCTTATTCCTTCGTTTCGTACTTTATCCTTTCGTTCATTTCGTACTTTATCGTTTCGCTAGTTTCGTACTTTATCGTTCGTTTTGTACTTTCTCGTTCGTTTCGTACTTTATCGTTCGTTTCGTACTTTATCGTTTCGCTCATTTCGTACTGATTCTAGATCTTGTCAAGCTTTTCACCCCATCGTAGCCCGAAGCTACCATTCCGGGCATAAGACTCGTCACTATTTGGCACAAAGCCCGTGGCCCGAAGCCACCATTCCACGCACAAAGCCTCATTAATATTTGGCACAAAGCCCATGGCCCGAAGCCACCATTCCGGGCACAAGGCCTCATTATTTCCGGGGTCGAATGACAAGTATCCTATTTCGTACTATGGATTAGTCACCAAGACTGATCCCCTGTGTGTGAACCCTTATGGATTAGCTAAAATCACACGTATAGAACACACAGTTGAGCTGACAACTCTCATGAGTTGTGTTCCTCCTTTCATTCTGCTTGCAAGCCTTTTCTTTCTTTCGTTATGTTTCACTTTTCGTCTTTGTTATCTTCACTTCGTTAAGATATACTTTACGTTCATTCATTCATTCATCATACGACTTAAAGTCATAACATAATACTTAATGTATATTAAATACATATATATGTTTTGTAAATCATTAAAAGATAACACATCATGCACATATGCATAAAATACATTTATCATCTCATCATAAATATTCTATGCATAACCCTCACATATTCATGCTTAGAATAGTTTAAAACAGCTCATAAGTCAAACTAGGGTCAAACCCTAAATTCTGTTTTTCCTCAAAATTTCACAAAATTTTCTAAGTGTTGGGCGCATGAGAACTATGCAGACGCATGAGCCCTGCTTAGGCGCATGGGCCCTGTTTAGACGTAGCACCTTACTTAAAATCTTTCTAAGGCAAAAATCTAGGCGCATGAGCCCTGTTGGACACATGAACACCAACATACACATTTCTAATATATTCTTCAGTCCCAAACTCATTCTTAACATGTTCTAAGACTCATACTATCATTCTAAGCTTCAACATCATGCACAACCATAAATATCCATATACAAGCAAATATACATACGGTCACACATGCACAAGTTTTAAAATGGTTTACATGCATTTAAGCCCTAAAAATCTTTAAGAACATGTAAAATGTGGGGTCTAGAATCTCACCTAAGTTGCTTCCAAGCTTAACTCCTTCGACTTGAACTTTTCAGATGTTTCTAACACCTAGACATGTCAAAACACATAACCTGAACACATACACACACATAAGAATATGTAGAATTCGGTTACATGGTCATAAATCTTTAAACTGAACCCAATTATGCTAAAACTTACTTACCTTGGCTGAAATTAGCTGCTCTTTCTCTCTCTAAATCAAGATTCTTCTGCTTTCTCGCTCTAAAAAATATCGAGCAGTTGCAAATGCAGAAGGTATGGGCGGCCATGCCCACTTTAAACAAAATAATATTATTATTTTGTCCTTTTTTACACTTTGCACCCCTCCACTTTGGCCTCTTTCTCTTTCTTACATAAAATATATATTTCTTTTCTTTCTCATTTCTTTTCTTTCTTTTATTTAACAAAAATTTTTCGGGTGTTACAAAACTTCACAAAGGTTGTTTAATAACATCACACTATGCTCTACCTGCATTGGACATATACACAAATTAATAGTAGCCAACATGTAGAAACATGTACACAAATTAGTTAAAAAAGCTTTCCACTAAAATAAGACCTACTCTAATGTATGGGTGGATTTGTTTCAACCAATCATATAATGATGAATCCTGTTTTCTTATCTCCATGTGCTTATTAAATTCGGGTATTGCGGTTGCACTTGCATATTTCCATAAAAGATCCTTGTATATGTCGCCTCTCCATTTAGCTTTTAGGTCTGCATGAATGTGCCTTAGGCAATATCTATGCTCAGCTGCTGGAAAGACCTTCTTAAGAGCAGGTATAATACCCTACAAAGGAAAGTGAACATGACTAGATGAATTAAACAATAAAATTAGACTTTAAAGCAGATCTAAATTAAGTTAATATCTTTTATCTGTCCTTATAAAGGTAACATTTGAGTTGATGTCCAGATCTAAATCATCTCCAAGATTTTAAAGCAACCAAGTCCATGAATCGCAGGTTCATCCTCAACCACTGCAAATGCTACCGGCATATTCTGCTGTTTGAATCTACTCCAACTGCAGAAAGAATTTGTTCTGGAATGGCCCTTTCATAAAGCTCCCATCCAACCTAATGACCGGCTTGTCGCGTGCACTAGTCAAAGATAGTATTTGTATAGTTCCTTAGTGCCAAACTATGTAGCAATTGGTAAGAAGGGTGTCGAATCAGAGGAGTATGTAGTTTGTGTTTAGACTTGAATTGGACTAACGTCAATCATTAAGCTTGCTATTTTGTTTATAAAAGCTTTGATATGTTTACTTGAAATGGTGTTGAGACTTTGTCCAACACAAAGGAATGAACAAAACAAAAAGGTTGCTTAAAAATGATTAGTAAAACTTGGCAAACTTAGAACAATGGTTACAAAACAAAGTTTAATAATAAGGTTCACCCCCGGTTGATATCATAAGGTTATGGTTCTACCAATCCAACTAACTTGCATCCAAGATATGATTTATGCTAACGAGTTCATCATTACAAGGTTTAGGTGTCAAGAATCGTCAACGTTAACACGGACAATAATACACTTCATTACACAAGAACATTCAAACTCTACATCTACATAGCACACATGACCAACTCCATTTCTCAAAGACAAATTTCATACTCATTCATTCAATTTGGGAATTCAAGTTAAGCTCAAAGTACTAGCATAAATGTTTCAAGCAATCAAATACAAAACACAAGGATGCAATCTAGTTTTCAAATGTTAACAAACCATAGTCTTACATACACGAACCAGGGGAAAACCCAAAGAAGCTTAGCCTCTCATGTTGATTGAAGCTTGGAATCCGGGTGATGATCTTGCAAAATTTTGCCTTCATCTTTCTTTTGTTGTCTTTCCATGTTCCAGATCTCAGCTGTCTTTCTCTAACGCTCAAATTCCTTCCTTTTAGCTCCAAGTACCTGCGTTTCATAAGCGGGACAAAGTGATTCCGTTCGATAATAAAATCACGTTAAACGCATACATTTAAACACTTAAAACATACACAAACATGAACGCATCACATCCCCACACTTATCATTTGCTTGCCCTCAAGCAAACTACCATAAAATATTTCAAAACATTACAAGACATTTAGAATTTCTCACCTTCTATCAAGTTAAGGTCCAAAGTCATACCCGCCCTCAAGCTCATAAGTGAATGATATATGTAATAACAAGCCAAGACTTGCCTAACTAATCCTACCATGCTTTAAACTCTTGCACACATGTTTCATGCCCCTCATAATGATACGCTCCTCTCGGCTATTTTGTGGACTAGCATGTGATGTGCTAGTATGTTTTTCACTCAAAACCATATGCAATAATGTGAGCATAAGCTTGTAAAGCAATCGTGTCTCCACCGCTTTAATGGAATAATTCCCAGACCAAAGGACTTTTGTGGTTTTTGAGCTTAGGCTGGGTGAGGAATAAGGCTTTATTTAGTGGCTAATGTGATGAGAAATCCAAAACAATACAAACTACTAATAATGGTACTCGGGTAATTTCTATCCCACCGCTTTTCTTATTCTATTTTTTTTTTTTTTTCTGACATCTTTTCTTCAAACACAATATATATTCTTTTCATTCAAATTTTTTTTTTCATACATATATAACTAAAGAACACTAATTTGACTAACACTTGGACAAAATCAATTGGATTCTTATCAAAATTTTCAGGAGGATAACTCTTTGATGCTCGGCTAATGGGTTGACAAACGAAAGGACCATTTATTACACATACTTGTGTTCGTATAAATAGGCTCAAAATTGGCAACTAGGGGTATAGTTTTGTAATTTTTATGGGTAATAGGGAATAATGGGGGATCCTAATGCCTTTTCATCTCCGTTCACATATTCCTTTGCGGTCTTAACACGTATCAAACCATACAAGTTCTACCAATTAATCGCATAATGATTACACTTAACAAATGAACTTTTATATATATGTAAGTGATCTAGCAATCTAGGTAAGTATGGCTCAAAACTCACATGATGGAGGAGAAATGGGTTGCCGACATGTAGCATGTGTGACTATTTTAAAGCATGCTAAAACTAGCTAGGCGTCTCACTTAAAGTTTTCTTTAAAGGCACTTGGTGAGACTATTCGGGGCAACCATGACTAACGTCCTTTTACCCATTTTCTCGGTTTGAAAATATTTTGATGACAATCTAAGTTGTTTGCATAAAATGAGGACCAAAAAGTATTTGAAATTTGAAAATTTTCTAATTTTCCCCCATCCCCACACTTGGATACATTGTCCCCAATGTATGATTGTTTCTAATTCAACATGATTTCTTATGATCTTTACCACCCCAAACACTCCCCCAAATGCAAAACAAAAATAGTAAATAAATTCAAAGAAAGTTCACATGGACCTGATGGTAGATGATCTGATAGTGCTTCCATATATTATATGAAGATTATGGGTAAACCTGCTAAGCACATTATCAAATATGCTTCCAAAATTCCACATGCTTCCCCATACTTTCATGTTTTCATCAGCTTGAAACTAAAAAGACAAACTAAAACAAAAAAAAAATTAATAACACTCACTTTCGTAGGAATCACGGTTGCATTTAGCATATGCAACAAGCCTTTTAACCTCTCGATAGGCCCGAGTGGACGAGTGAAGTCTCGTGAGGGTTTCTAGTGAACACACCAAAAAAGTTTCAAACAAAAAATATCATAAAATAACTAAAAATTACAAACATCTCAGGCTGCCTCCCAAGTAGTGCTAAGTTTAGGTCTTCAGCCAGACCATACCTGTCACCACTCATGGTGGTCGAAAGTAGTGCTTGCCTTCTGAGTTCTATAACTGTTTGCTTTTGTTGATCTAGTGGGTTCCCGACGTCATCCAAACACGGACCGAACGTTCTTTTCTTAACTCGAGCATTTTTATGATCAGGTGGATCACCAACTTTTTTCTTCCATTTTGGCTTCTTACGCTTTATTTCCATCTCTACCACTGGCTCTTCGTTTTCTTTTGAATCTACAAACTCTTTCAAGTCCACCTGCATATCCCTATCATACTTGCAACCATTATCAAAAGTTATGTGCTCGCTTACATGTGAAATGTAGGGAGGAACACACATATTAGTCACATTTGCATAAAAAAAATTATCATTAACAAAATAGGTGATTGATTTGGAAAATACATCAAAACGTAACTTACGAGTTTCACATGTCATATCAATTGTTCCATCCCGACAGTTGATTTGAGCATTGGCAGTTGCCAAAAATGGTCGTCCTAAAATAACCTTTTGTTGCTCGTGTGGTCTCACTGATGCATAGTCAAGCACCATAAAGTCCACCGGGTAGTAGAAATCTCCCAACTTTATTATCACATCTTTTACCATCCCCCTAGGGCGTTTGCAGGTCAAGTCAGCTAACACCACGGTACTGTCAACCTCCTGTAAAGGGCCGAACTCATATTGATCATATAACGCACCAGCAAGATACTAACAACTGCCCCATAATCCAAGAGTGCCATTTTTATCTTAAACTTTCCTACTTTTATTGGAATGATGGGTTCTCCTGGGTCACTCTCTTCTACTCCATCGACTTCATTTTCCTTACCTGCAACTTGTTTTGATAAAAAAGTAAAGTCGTCAGTGAAAACTTTAGAATTGGGGAGGATACTAACCGAATTAATGTGGACATTTTTCATGTTCTTTATGTTTGTCCCTTGATGTTGTGGATTCATGATCGTATCACTTGGTAGCTTCCCCGGATCTTTCTTAAGAGCTGCCACTTCTTCTGCTAGTTGACCAACTTGCTTGCTCAAGGCCTCATAGCTCTTGTCTCTCACCTCATTTGATTTCTTCATCTCCTTGATGTCATTATTAGATTCTTTCATCATGTTCATAAGAGCATCTAACTTTGCATTCAACGAGTCATCTCCACCACCTTGGCTTCCCGATGGTCCACCTTGATTATTGTTGTAATTTCTTTGGAAGTTATCATCCCTATTGTAGCCTTGATTACCTCCTTGATTGTAGTTGTTCCTTTGGTAGCCACCTTGGTTGTAATTTCCCCCTTGATTATTCCCTTGGTGGTTTTGATAGCCTTGTCTACCTTGGTTTGCTGGTTGGAAGTTTGGGTTCATTTGGTTTGAAGGATTACCATACCTAAGGTTGGGATGGTTCCTCAAACCCAGATGGTAAGTGTTGGAGTTCATGTCAAAAGGCTTCCGGTCTCCTTAAACTTGATTCACCTCTTCGGTTCCTTGAGCCATGTTTACTTGACAACTTTCGGCTCTATGACCAATGTCCCCATATTCTTCACAAACCGCGAATTGAACCGCATTTACATCTTTCTTCTTCATGCGAGCTAACTCCCTTTCCAACGCGGCTATTCGATCCTTTGCACTTGAGTCAATGTCGGAGGTGGATTTTTGAATAGGGTGCTTTGCTTTCCTATCAGCGGATTCTTCGGCTCTTGAGTTCTTACTCATCCTTTCAAGGAACTCCCAATCCTCTTCCTCGAGGTTATTCAACAAGGTTCCATTGCTAGTAGACTTGAGGTACTTTCTTTCTTCTTTTGTCAATCCGTTCACAAAACTCTTCACTAGCTCCCAAAGCTCAATTTGGTGATGTGGACACTTTCTTATCAACTCTTTGAAACGCGTAAAAGCTTCATGAAGTGGCTCTCCGGATTGTTGTTGGAATGTCCGGATCTCTTCCCTCATTTCATCCGTTTTGGCCATTGAATAGTATTCGTCAAGGAAGACTTGTTGCATTTCTCCCCATGTTCGAATACTATTAGCCGGCAAGGTTAAAAACCATTGCTTTGCCTTGTCCTTCAATGAAAATTGGAACAATCTTAAACGCACCTCATCTTGTGAGAAGTTGTGTCCTCCAATTGTGCCACATATGTCGGAGAATTCGGATATATGTGTGTAAGGCTCCTCCGTTGACATGCCATGAAAATGAGGTAAGATGTTGATGTAGTTGGGCTTGCAATCAAATGAACGCCTTCCGGAATCAGTGGAACAATAGGAGAGACATTGTCCGATATGATGGGTCGGAACCTACCATTTACACCTTGTGTTCTAGCTCGTTGAGGTTGTTGGCGTGGAGGACCATTCACTTCTTGATGCATTGGGTATCTTCTTTGTGGTCCTTGATTAGCTACACTGACAAACTGAGGAATTTGTTTGGGTTGGCATTTATGTTTGGATTCCTAAATTGGTTTTGTTTATGTTGACGGTTGTAGTTGTAGTTCTCATTCTCCATATACCCATGGTTCCATTCATCATAATTATCACCTTGGTAGCCATAATCACCATCATACCCTCCTTCATTGTAGAACCCCCCATTGCCTTCATTGTCATACTCATAATCATCACACTATCACCCGTGTGATAGGTGTGAACACTCACCCGCTCGGGTGATTGGTAAGATGGAACACTAAATGGCTCATCCTCATGAATGGAATTTCTTAGCTCATCTAAGTTTGGTGGGCCAAAGTGACCCATGGGGTTTTGGTTCACATGTTCAAAAGTGGGGTTACTATGGCTATGCGTTTGTCTATGGTTTGGGTTGGGGTTACGGTCATTAGTGGGTGGTGGTGGTGGATTTTGTGAAATGTTGTGTTGTGGTGGGGGTCGGTTGTTACTACCTCCCTCCATTTGGTAGGCTCGGTTCCTTCTTGCAAAGCGTTCAATTTCCGGTTCAAACACCAACGGAGAGGTTCTTCCGGATGCTCTAGTATGCATGCACTACCTGTGATCTACACAAATAACACACCCAGCATAACAAGGAAAAGGAATGATGCAAAAATAACCAAACACTTAAACAGAAAATCACAAACTAGTCAACACAATTCTACACACAAAGCGCACTACTCCCCGGCAACGGCGCCAAAATTTGACCGGCTTGTCGCGTGCACTAGTCAAAGATAGTATTTATAGTTCCTTAGTACCAAAACTATGTAGCAATTAGTAAGAAGGGTGTCGAATCACGAGGAGTATGTGGTTTGTGTTTAGACTTGAATTGGACTAACGAGTCAATTATGAAGCTTGCTATTTTGTTTATAAAAGCTTTGATATGTTTACTTGAAATGGTGTTGAGACTTTGTCCAACACAAAGGATTAACAAAACAAAAAGGTTGCTTAAAAATGATTAGTAAAACTTGGCAAACTTAGAACAATGGTTAACAAAACAAAGTTTAATAATAAGGTTCACCCCCGGTTGATATCATAAGGTTATGGTTCTACCAATCCAACTAACTTGCATCCAAGATATGATTTATGCTAACGAGTTCATCATTACAAGGTTTAGGTGTCAAGAATCGTCAACGTTAACACGGACAATAATACACTTCATTACACAAGAATTCAAACTCTACATCTACATAGCACACATGACCAACTCCATTTCTCAAAGACAAATTTCATACTCATTCATTCAATTTGGAATTCAAGTTAAGCTCAAAGTACTAGCATAAATGTTTCAAGCAATCAAATACAAAACACAAGGATGCAATCTAGTTTTCAAATGTTAACAAACCATAGTCTTACAATACACGAACCGGGGAGAAACCCAAAGAAGCTTAGCCTCTCATGTTGATTGAAGCTTGGAATCCGGGTGATGATCTTGGTTGCCACTCCATGGCACTTGGATTTGGAATGACTTTGATGATGATGAAAATGAGTTAGAGAAGTAGAGAAGAGCTCCAAAATCGCCCTTTTCATCTCTTCCCACGTCTGCTACTGCTTAATGTGTTTTTTGCCCTAATTCCCCCCTTAAATGTGGTCAAAACCCGAAGGTTCTGGTCAACCCAGGATAAGGACGTAAGTTACGTCCATAAGGACGTAAGCTACGTCCTCTCCACTTGTGTACGTCCTGAGCTACTGTCTTACGTCCTCAAATCAGGGAAAATAGGTTAAGGACGTAAGCTACGTCCTTGAGGACGTAAGTTACGTCCCTTGCAAAATTTTGCCTTCAATCTTTCTTTGTTGTCTTTCCATGTTCCAGATCTCAGCTGTCTTTCTCTAACGCTCAAATTCCTTCCTTTAGCTCCAAGTACCTGTGTTTCATAAGCGGGACAGAGTGATTCCGTTCGATAATAAAATCACGTTAAACGCATACATTTAAACACTTAAACATATACAAAACATGAACGCATCACCTAACAACTCTCTCCCACATGCTTTGAAACCATCTTTTAAAGCAGCATAACATATGTAAATTCTTTTGAATTGTCTTATTGGATTACTTGGGTTATAGTGCCTTTCAACATCAATCTTAACAGTTGATCAAGGGTTGGATCTCAACCTCTTCATAGTAATCTCTCAATAAACCATATTGAGATACGTAATCACCTTCCATTTTCTTTAAAGCCATTTTCTTTGCCATAAGTTTTTTTTAATGAGATCTGTACCTAGTTTTTCCTTTGTAGAATCTCTTGAAGGGCCTTTAGAGGTATATGAGGGTTGCACTCAAGTAGGGGTTCTGCCCCTTTAGCAATCACTGAGCTTATGTATAGTCTAATCTTCCTTGTTTGCATACACCTATGTTCTTGTATAAAAGCCTTGACTATAAATAGTTTTTCAATGTTGGGCCTTGATATATGTAGAGTCCGGACAAGTGGGAGGTGGCTATCTATTTTTGTCTTATTACTAATTGCACTACCAACACCTTTAGATGCTTTATCTTTTCCAGATTCTTGTGTATTGGAGCCACTTACCTTTGAACTTTGACCATTTTACCCTTGACTACGTATAGAACCAGGATTTTCCCTGTAACATACCACATGGATTCTTAGCTTCTCATCTTTTACATATGCAAGTTGCCTCTTATTCTGCATAACAATTTCCCTAACAATCTCCTTGATCTCTTCCTTATTTTTAAATGTTTGCCCAACATACAATGAACTTGATCCAAGTGACTTCTAGTTTCTACTTTTCTTATTAAGCTTATTAATTGTCTTTCTAGTTGGAGCATCATCTTCATCACTTGCACTATCAAAGTTATCTAAATCAACTTCAACATCACCTTATCACCTTCAAAACTAGTATCATCTCTAGGGATGTCATCTACGGTCAGGTCAACAAATGCTCTGTATTGATCCATGTCAACATCAACATCCTCTATTTCATTATCCATATCTACAATATAGTCAGAATCACTTGATTTAGAACCACCTTTAAAACTGTTTTCAAAACCAGTATTGTCACCCTCAATATCAATCTCCTTTGTATGAAATGGTTACAAAAAATTTTTCTAAAAAAATATCATCCTCCATAGTGTAAGTAAACCGCTCTTCATCACCCTGGTGAACCTCTTCATGTTGAACATTTTGCAGTTGTTCATATTGTACTTGTTGCACTTCTTCATGTTGTACTTGTTGTACTTCTTCATCTTCAACTTGTTGCACTTCTTTATCTTTAACTTGTTCATCATGAAGTTCTTGATCTTGCACTTCCTCATGTTGCATTTATTCTTCACTTTCTGACATTACATGTGCATCTTCCATAATAACCACTTCTTCATCTTCAACTGTAACACCCCGATATTTTATAGATGAGAAAGAAATAATAAACGCGAATAAAAAGGAGAAAAATGTAATTTAACCCAAGTAGAGGGGTTAAAAGTGTCAAAAGGACAAAAAGAATAAAAAGTTGATGCATAAAGGATATATGACCGCCCATAATCTCATGCACACTTTATCTCATTCGGTTTTAGAGAGAGAAAGAGCAGAGAATTCGGGTTCTAGAGAGAAGAAGAAGAATAATTCAAATTTAAGGTAAGAATATGTTTTTTAAGATGTTCTTGGCTAGACTTAGCCTCAGTTACATGCTTACATGTGTTTGTATGTTCGGTTGTGTGTTTTTGGTGGGTTTTTTTTGGCGTTGGAACTCATTGCATTCAGGTTTTAAGAAAGTCATACACGAAAGCTGCATAAGGTGAGTTTCTAGAAACCCCGTTTTAACATGTTTTTAACTGATTTGGGGCTGGAAATGCATGTAAACATGTTTTCATAAAAATGGGTTTTGTACCTGTACGTATATGTACGAATGTGTATGTGGGTGGGTATAAATTTGAGTTTGAATTGTAGATATGCTCATATTATTATACTTAGAATGTTAGTACTAAGCTTAGATCATGATATATGTTGGATTGGGACTGAATTATGTTGAATAGGTGCAAGTTGGTTGCCCATGCGCCTAAATAATGGCCCATGCGCCCAACGGTCAAAAACTGCCTAAGTGTGCCTAACCGTCCCAAGTCCATATGCCTGAATAGTGCCCAACCGCCTAAGTGCCCATACGCCTAAGTCAGGCCCATGCGGATGAATAGTGTCCAAGCGCCCAAAGGCCCATGCGCCTAAGTGTAATAATTTAAGTGTAAAGTTCAGGTGCCCACATAGTAGCAAAACGCCTAATCAGGGCTGAAACGCCCAAATAATTACCATGCGCCCAAACACTTAGAATTATTTCTGAATTTTTAGGAAATCCAGAATTTGTAGGTTTGACCTGATTTGACCCATGGACTATGATTACCCATTTTAAGTGTTATTATGGGATGAGTTAGGGTCATAGTATGTATGATTTATGTATGGTATGCATAATGTGTTATCTTTTAATAGTATGCAAACGTATTTATATTATATTATAAAATACGTTAAATATTATTTATTACTTTACGTAATAAAATGAATGAAAGAACGAAGATAAACGAATAACGTAACGAAGTGAAGATAACAAAGATGAGAAGTAAAACGTAATGAATGAAAGAATGGCTTGCAAGCACATAGAAAGGAGGTGCACGACCATGTTGTCGTTAGCGCAACTGTGATGCGGATTAGCTACCCCAAAGGATGCACACAGGGTCAATCATTGAGATTGACAAGACCCTTTGGTATGCCCTAGGTGACTGGTCAGCTTCGTGCATAATGTTTGCGAGTTAATTACCACAGGCCCAACATCAGTTTCGTGCACAATGTTCGGGGTATTACCAATTGTTTGAACGAATGGGAGAGATGACTTGCCCTAGGTGACTGGGTCAGCTTCGTGCACAATGTTCGTAATTTAATTACCATAGGCCCAGCATCAGCTTCGTGCACAATGTTTGGGGTATTGTTCGTCGATCCGTATGAAAATAAAAGAATGACGTAACGTACGAAAGAAAGTAAGAAAGCAAGAAAGTAAGAAAGTAAAAGAATGATGTAAAGTACGTTACGAAAATATGAGAACGAAAGTAAGAGATAATGTAACGTATGAAATGAAAGTATGTATACAAAAGAGAATGCAAATGAAATGGAATGAATATGATGAGGAACGATAATGAATAATAATGGAAGATAATAACGATGTTATCGATTTGTACGTATGATGCATGATCACGTATGAAAGCAAAGAATGGTTTTAACGAAAGTAAAGTATGTTATATTTTATAAAACTAGAACTCACTCAGCAACGCTGACTTTTATGTATTTTCCAGTTGGCAGGTAAGAGTTGCTGAGGATGGCACGGGGCAGTTACTTGGCATTTTTGGATGGCATCCTTTTATGAAAAGTGACGTCTTTGTGTGTAATGCAACAAATGATATTTTGTAATAGTTAACTATATTATATTATGTTGCAAAAGCTATCATTAATATATAAAAATGGTTTTAATTAATTTCTGCTGCGTCATTTTGATTATATGTATGTTTTATGTGAATGAATGATCAACTGTGAGGTGCCCGGGAACGGGGCCTTACAAGTTGGTATCAGAGCCAAAGTTTAAGTGAAATGGGTAAATATTTTCAAAGAAACCTAAACTTAAACTGAGAATGGGACAAAGGGAAGGGTGCCAGTCCAAGTAGATACGTGCCATCGGTATTTTCTTAAATGTTAACCGTATTATATGCATATGTTATTTATCTGTTTGCCCTTAGTAGATTTAGATACTGATGTAGTCAGGATAGGAAATGTTTGGGGTATGAAGAGTAAAGTAAGTGGCTAATCATAATTGGCCACTGTAATTAGGGACTTACTTTACTTGACATAAACTAAGCTATTACCTTGAATGACCGTTTTAGTGTTTGAATCTTATAGTGTGTTAGAGGATGGCTGGGGGTAGATCTTCCTAAGGCTTCACGAGGCGGAGTATGTGGTGAACGTGGTGCTGGACAACGAGTCATAAGAGGAAGGCCCAGGTTGAAAAGGTGACCCATGAGTGGGTTCAATATGGTAGATTTTAAGTGAAAACTGAGTGGGTTCATTAGCTATAACAATCAAATAATGCTTTAATCGTAAGAAATATCAAAATAAACAAAAACCCTATATTTTATGTTGATTTTGAGAACACATACCGTAAACTTCGATTAGGCCAAACCATGGATGCTCATCTCCACGAACACTCTAACTGTGAAGAACCATCTTAAATGCGAGAAATTATAGGATAACACAATGCAAGATCAGTAATTTCAAATGGAAATCAACTATGGTGAGGTTGAAGGTGAGGTCGAAGATGGGTTGTAAAAGGGTTTAAAGCTTTGAAGTAGAAGATGACTAAAATACCCCTGGAAGAGAGAGAGAGTGTTCAGATCATTAACGGTAAACATAAACGTCGTCCGTATTTTGGATGCAAATGGGGACAAAAATAAATTGTCAGGGGATATATAGGGATTTTTAAACTTTAAGGATGCAAATGATCAAAATCACCAACCTCAAGGAGCAAATTGTAATTTACTCTTTATTTTTTTAACTTTTTTTTAGTTTAAATTACATTTATAAATTATTATGCCACAACGAAAGTGGCATAATACTATTTTCTATTTATATTGCAATCTCCAAAAACCCCATAATAACGTTAAACACTTTTTTAATGTACTTAAACACGATAATGTCACCACCACAATTCGCATAACAAAGTTTACAAATATGTCACTAACCACATGGATAACATCATACGATCCCACAACATGTGGGTAAAAAAGCTCGGTAATAATAATAGCAACGTCAACATACTCTTAGTTGTGATTGTCGATACACAGTACATGATGCCTCAATCCCATAAGATGACTATGGTGTCCCCAATCACCACATAACAAGATCTGAAGATCCTATCTTAAATATTCGGCTCGGGGATCGTATACCTACATACGCGCCCGCACATCGGGATCATCCTCAGTGAAGTTCTGCCCCTACGCCCTTGTCATCTCTTGCATAAACATGTTGCGTGGATTTAACTTCCCATGCATTTAAACAGGTCAGGAGAAATAAAACAGTGGAGTTAAAAGATTTCCATTGTTCCCAATCATACAGTGATAAAAAGGGTGAAAACAACACATTTTCTAATCATAAAGTGAAGTTAAGAGTGCATCATTGTTCCCAAGAGATAAAGTTCAACTTTGAGCGATTTTTAACGCATATAAATCCTAAGACTTTGTTTCTTCAATTAGTCTACTGGATGAGACTGCTTTTGATTAAATACCATGACTTTACGCTAAGCTCCATATGGCTGTTAGTAGAACCGAATGAATCGCGTTCTTCCATTTTTTGATCCTTGGTTGTATTCATGCATCTTCATAAGATCTCTAACCCCAAAAGCAAAGAAAAAAGCCATCCCACACCACTAGTTATAGTATCCCAAAGATTTTAAGCAAGTATATATGAAGAAGATACTAAAACATGTTCTGATGTTTCATTGATTCTTCCACATAAATATAACTATTGAAAATTGAATATAAAAACCATTTGCCATGCACCTTATGTAGTTAGAAACGTGTCGCAAATGTGTTGAAATTTGTGACACTTAATTTGCGTCATAAGTTTTTGTAGGAAACATATATGGTTGTTTTCTAGCAATATTAGGGTGATGGTTAAAATACTTTAATTACTGTAATTAATGCATAGAACACATGAAAATTGGCTTGACATGTTGATATCATTTAAAAACTATTAAACATAGTGTTTGGGTGGACCTGCTTTACCCGATCAATTATTTAATATTGTGTTTGCTTTCGGTTTCACAAGTTTAGTTAGCATGTTTAGTTTTATGCTTCTCTCTATAACACAATTTACACAAATATTTGAAAAAACTCTTGAGACTAATTAAAGTGAAATTTTAAAAATAATTCCTAAGCATATAATATAATTACTATACTTAATAATTTAAGTATAGTCACCGACTTTTGATCTATTTAAATATCTTGTTTTCAATATCTTAAAATATAGTTGTAGATGTTGGAGTGTTAATAATTTGGCTTTTCAAACTGAAATCTTGTTTCGATTCTCTTGGTTATCGATTTTTTCCTTGGTTTATTTTTCCTTTTCTTTATTTATATTGTTTTTAATTGTTTTTTTCCCACCGTTCAGTCTATCTTTGGACGTAATAAGAAATGACTCGGGTCAAATATTAAATGTTTACGTGCTTAACTTTATGTACGGGTTATTGTAAGTTTAATTTTATTTGAAACGTGTCGGGTCAAATATAATACGTTTTCATTTCCTCTACTAAATTTAGTTTTGAAACGAGTCGGAGCATTGTATGTACATTTTGCTTGAAAAAAAAGTCGGGTAAAATATAATACGTTTTCTGTCAACGCAATATATTCAAATCACTCTTCATATTGAAATAAAGTTAGTTCGAAAACGAGGAGCTTCAATTTCTATGCTTCATCACGCCACATCCAATGCAACGGCAACGTGCGACACAGTGCGACAGGTGAATGACTGGTTTAAACAAAAAGAAACCAAACAAGTTAATTAACGTGCACTTAATGTTTAATTGTATGCTTTGTAACTTTGATCTGTTTAGCTTTATACTTTTCAAAAATCATCCAACCTAAGCAACCCTTTTCATCACGTTCTCTTAACAACAAACACCAACTAATCTTGCCGTAGGGCCCCCGCCACCGGCCACAACACGCCGCCGTGACCTCCGCCACCCACCACTATATATATAACCACCACAAACCACACACTTTCTCCACCCAATTAACCACACCTCCATCGGTGGCCGCCTGACCCCGCGGCGGAGGCGATGTCACCACCACCACCGCCGCGGTTGTCAAAGCCGCCCACGCCTCTTCACAAGCAGAAGTCATTGTCCACTGACTTCTACCGTGAAGAGGCGTGGCTCAGGCGGAAAGACAACAACCGCAACCACCTCCACAGGCGGAGCAAGAGCTTGATAACTACTGAAGATATTGATGAGCTCAGAGGATGCGTTGATCTCGGCTTCCATTTCGCCGGAGAACCGACGGAGCTCTGTAAGACGTTCCCGGCGCTTGATCTTTATTACGCGACGTCGTCGCCAGCCACACCGAGGTCGAGTTCGGGTTCGAGTTTAACTGCCACTCTATCTGATTGCGGCGACTCGCCGCCGCAACCTTGTAGCCCTGCTGCCACCACCACCACCCTGTTTAATTCAGGTGAGTTTTATATAGGTTTGATTTTCTAACCGAGTGGTAGATGTTAGGGTTATCATATCTGCATAATCACTTTTAATTAAAATGCAAAAGAAATATTCATAATCATTAATTTACATAAATGTAAATGTAAGTGAGTTGATATCTAGTTATTTTATATAGTTCTTATTCATATACATATATGTAAACAAAAAGCTAGTGATTTACATAGATATAAATTACGATTCATTGATTAATATAAATATAAATTATATAAGTCAGATGGTATTAATTTATTTTACATAATTATTATTCATGTCTGATATACATATATATAAAAATAACTTTTAGTTAACATTTATGTAAATTAGTGATTTTTTTTTGTTTTCAAAATAATAAGTGGTTATGCAATAATCAACCTAGCTAATATGCTCCACTTAATTTTTGTCATAATTATTTGCATTAACTTGTAAAATTCAAGACTTAAGCTTTAATTTTTAATGAAGATTTAATTCCTATTTTACTCTCAGTTAATGACTTTGTATTGAATCTATATTTTGTGGATTAATAAATTAATTAGGTTGATTTTGATAATGAATATTGAATGCAGGGGAGAGTCCAGAAATGGTGAAGAGGAGATTGAAGCAATGGGCGCAGGTGGTTGCTTGTGCTGCACGTCAACCTGCATGCCACCAAGTTGACCTAAAGGATTGAAGCAACTTAATTAATTTATTCATTTGTTTGATATTTGACATTCTTTATTCATTGAATGTATTTATTTTAATTACTATTAGTTGGTGTTAAGCAAACTCATCTGTGTTTGATAACTTTAAATACGTACAAGTTAATTCTATTGTTTATTGTAATTTATAAATTTTAAATATTTAGTTAGTAGACTATTAGTTATTTATTTATGTTAATTAAAATAAATGCAGTAATCTCTCTTGAAAAGAAAATATTTTAATTTCTGATTTAATTATCAAAGTTTTCAAACTTTTATTAAATATATTTTTTATAAGTATATCTGATTTTGTGAATAACTTTATATTGAATTTACTAACAACTTGCAACGTTCGAGCATTGTTTCTATGCATCATCCTTTTGTTATCGTGTCAAAAGCTTCATAGCGCATTAGGGTTTTGATTTATGGCGCGCCATCCTTGCATTGTTACGCCAAGAACTTTGTAGCAGTATTTTCGTCTAATCAACAAGCATTTGGGTTTCGAGCTGTGTAGATTTGGGATTTTCGAAACAAATTAGTTGCATGCTTACAAACCAATGGTGGTGAAGTTTATGTTGTTCAAATTGATAGCAACTTTGTAACATCATAGGGTTGTTTTTTGCAATTTGGTTTTCTTAAACGTAAATCCCTATATGTCACATATTTGTGTTTCCCTATATGGCTGGATGTTTATTTAAGCTACCAACATATTATATAATATCTATACATGTATATTGTTGTTTGATTGATTACAAGATGGTGACACATTTGAGTTGTTTTGTGTTTTGGCATTTACAGGTTTTAATCCTTTGATAAGTTTTTATGTTTTCTTTAACATTTTTTCCCTTTTTTCACGTTAACCCTTTTGTTAGTTTTGTTTTCACTGCATTTTTCACAAGAACCATTTTGTTATTTTTTTTCTTTGCAATGAAGATCAACAAATCAAAAATACACATTTTTAACAACTAGGATTTGCGTTTTGTATCTACGTTTTGATATTTGGGCATATTGCATAGTTTTTAGCGCAACGAACGTGAGAAACATTTATAGCATACACTATATAGGAATGAAGCTCAACTTGTATTAATTGGAGTTAACCCTTTGTTATAACATGGTGGTTTAGGTAAGCTTATGCATTTAACAATTTTTAACTTGTTTGACGCACTCAATCCACTTTCTATTTTACCAAGTGTTATCTTAACTCTTTTGTCATGATAAAGATGCAACACGCCCGGTTCGTAAGAACGAAAGGCCATTGGCGTCACAACCATGGTGCAAACAGGGTCCTCGGCTTCAAAATGGTTTGAAACAGAAGTCTTTATGCACTACTTTTTCCTCTAATTTTCGTGACGCCATCCTCGAACCCATGGCCATCAAGTCAAATCATTTTATGCTTAGCTTAACTAACTTTCAAGATCTGGAACTTCTTTTTATCCTTTTTTTAGAAAAATGTCAACATCATCCTATAAACAAACAAGCAAACAAACGTACCCAGTAAATCCCACTCAAGAGCAGGGTCTGGGAGGGATAGGTGGTGGCGAGTCTTTCCTCTATCTTGGGAGATAGAGAGACTGCTTCCGGAGAGACCCCCGACTCACAAACGAAATCAAAACAGTCACAATCATAATAAACGGCAGACAAAACACATGTATAAGTCCTATAGAAACATAGAAAGTGTGTAAAACAAATACGTAGGAAGAATCACGTATAAGGGCAGATTAAGGAAAACAGGGGGCCCGCAACAAGTCTACATCTTCCCTTCCCACCCACAGGTCCCACTAAAAGTCCTTAATTTTAATTTACGCCTCCACTCACTCCTATCTTCGATCATGTGCTCAGAGAACAATTTAATTTATCAAGAGTATTAGCAGGTTAAAATGATAGAAGAGGTTGGATTATTTTGACACATTTATCAAGAGTATACAATGAAGAGACCTTTGCAATGGTAAGCACATGTGATCATCAACCCTCTCTGCTACAGGCTCCACAAGCTTTTCCTGACAATTACTGCCGAAAAAAGATACCCAGATAATCGGGTATGAAATCTATACAATTGCATGTTTAAAACTGATCGTTTTGAATGTGGATGTGTCGATAAGATTATAATGGAAGTTTCTGTATGTTGCACTACAAGTGAGCAGATAATTCGACCGTCAATTAATAAAATCAAAACATCAGAGACTTCCCTTGAATGATCATCATTTTGTCCAAACAACGAATAGCGCAAGAAATAAATAACGAAAGAAAACGAAAGACGGCTGTTGTTCCTTTACAGCTCTTTCGTATCTAAAACAGTTTTTGGGTGGCCCCTGTGATGATTTCTTTAACTTCATTCAACAGCTTTTATCTGGAAACCTGAAAAGGAATCTAACAAAAGAAACATAAACTAGTCATGTTGTCAAATAATCTTCAAAGAAGTCTACAAGCAATGGGCGGGTCACCCGGGTAGAGATTTGTAGTCTATTTTACACAATCGACACAAAACATCATCATATGTAACCATTAATATATAGGTTGTTGGGTCAATTTTCCAAAAACATTTCACAACCTTTACATAACGGAGGAGATTTGTAGTCTAGTTTCTTTACTGCCTATACAGAAAGAGTTTTTGTGGACGTTTATAGTTTATACACACGCAAATTTCCAACATTTTGGCCCTCGCTTTTATTTGTAAGGGTATAAATGTCCATACACCGTTTTTTTGCTGTGTGTGATGTAAAGAAACCTATGTACAGACCACAACCCTGTACTAAATTGAAACTTGAGAAGGTATATATGGTATACCTTCAACCCATTTACTTTATAAGTATTCTTTCATTTGACCCAGTTGATAATTGAGATTAAACATAACCTTAATCATTCGGAGCTATTTACAAGGGTAAAAAATGCCACCTATCCCACCTCTACTCAAAATTGATCAAAACTTCACCCATGCTCATAATGATTAAATACTTCACTAATTATTAAAATCAGTGCAAAACGAGAGAGTTATTGCTGCTATAATTATATGTTAAGGGATAAATTTTAACCTTTTCACACAGCTAGTGTACAAAACTGCAGCTTTTTGGAGACTGACTGCAAAAGAGGAATGGATTATTGCTTGAACTGGTCACCCAGGCCAGGTGGCATTCCTAAGCTCTGAGCTAGATCACCCATTCGTGCTTTCATCGCCTGAAATTACCCAAGTGGTCATAAAGTATTAGGCAGAAACTTTTTAATAGGAAAAAATCTATTGCTATATTAGTAAGAACCTGGACACTTTTGTGATGGGCGTCCCTATATGCTTCAGTAATCAAAAGTGAAAGTTTCTGCAAGAAAAAAATAACAATTTATATCAGATTTCAAAAGAATTATACAATTTAGTGACTGATTATAGAACAGACCCATTAACAACTACAACATCGATAAGCAAAATCAACTACTCTTACTGTATAATGTCATAACATATTTAAAGATAGAGTTGAAAGAATGTACTCACTTCTGAGCCCAATTCCATTGCAGCCTCAGTAATTTCTGTGCGTACAGGTTGTTGATTCCCTGAGAGTGTGACCTATGTAATTCAGATATGAATCCAAGTGTTTATTGAAGCCAAGTTAAAGTCATCATAATAAATCAATCAGTAAGAAGTTATTGCATATAGATAATAGAAACCCTAAATCTGCCTTGAAATAAGAACCAAGGGAATTCCACAATAGTAAAGTGTCTTAAGGCAATAGCAATGGTACACAACGTGACATACAAACAAACAAACATACATACCCAGTAAAATAAAACTCATCACAGGCTATTGGTAGGGTTTGAGGACAAACCTTTCCGCTAACTCAAGAGGTAGAGAGGTGCTCCTAGTGAGCTCCCTCCAAATACCTTTTTTTCGATGTGTAGTAGTAAACAATGCAATATACAATGAACAAAGGGCGTACCTGGTGCTGCAAAGAGCTCCCGCGTTTTCGCAGGGTCCAGGGAGGGTCCGTCCCATTTAAGGGAAGATGTACGCGGTCTTTCCCCACATTTTGTGGGGAGGCCGTTTCCACGGATCGAACCTGAGACCTTCGGTCCCTTAGGAACAGCTTTTCGCAGGGTCCAGGGAGGGTCCGTCCCATTTTACAGCAATATACAATGAACAAAATGAGGGAAAATCAATCAAATCACTAGAGAACATAATGAACTGAGTTGATATACCATAAATGCCCTTCAAAAGGTGCTTGCACATGCAGCTTAAGATAATTCCCATATCAAGTAATGATTAGAGGGACAGAAATGTTACTTAATTTTCTCCTTATAAACCAAGATGCAGACAAATTAACAACAAACAGAAAGTGAAAGTTAATCTCAAACACCATCTGGAAATAGTACCAGAGAAATGGTAAACTACATACCTTAACTAGCTCACCTTCACAATAACCATCAAACTCGGCTCTGCAAAGCAAAATAGCTTTCATATTTACTAACATGCAACGCAAAAGCCAAAACACAAATAAACAAAACATAACGAAAAATTAAAATGAACCTTTAATTATCACAAAACATGAAAAATACATACATAGCAAGTTCTTTTTGCACACGCACTGCTTCCACTTGGACAACCATTTGCGCCTTCTTTACTGTCTCATACAAATTTTGCATGTTCCCAAAAACCCCTGCCTAAATCAAAATGACCATGATATCAGTTCTGAATTTTGATCCAAAATTTATACATTGACCCTGCTATAAACATTTAATATATGTTGGGAAAAGGGAATATTTGTGATTCTTATTTCCTAGTGAAGTTTCCATCAAATCTATAAGCCAGTACAATTAAACTTGGCCAGTGACAACTTGAATAATAAGAAACAAGTCATCATAAAATACCATAATAACTTACTAATGAAGTAAAACTAAACCAAAGCAAAGATATCAATACAGTAAAATCCCAAAAAATTTAGAAGATGGACACTGATACGATCAGATACTTATCAGCACCGCATATTTTATCCTGATCAAAAGACATGCGAAAAATGCCGATTTGTACCTTTCCATCATCCTTGTCGTTATCCTTCTTGCCTCCTCCAAATAAGGCATATACACGAATGGATCGGCGATTATCAACAAGCTTCAGATAGCTATGCTGAGATGGGGCCCTCATGCCAACTGAATTTGGTTTCAGAATTAGTTTTTCAGCAGATTCAGGAAAAAAAAAAGTTTCCACATTTTGCATAGGGGCAAAGACATGAAAGCAGATGCTAAAAAACAAATGGCATTATCTCATAGTTTTGTCTTAGTGAAGTTGAAATCTAAACAAAAGAAGTTTTTATCTAACAAAGATTTTCATCATGGGTGGTTCATTATACAGTATACAACAAACGATGAAAGCATTAGTGTCTTGCGACTAGGGCACGCTTATTGTTTGTATAAGACACCAATAAACTAGCTAAAAAAGTTCAGAAGTGCAGTGTCAAGTGACAGGTCATTTTCGTTTATATGAACAGGAAAAAACTGAATAAAATGGAACCTTTGTCAGAGGTGACTAAACTAGAGGTGCACAGATTCATAATAGGGTTTGTAAGAGTGAACAGCATCCCGTAAGAAGATGTATGATCATAAATTAGCAAATTCACACCGATAATCAGATTACAAATCAGTTCGAAATGAGAGACTAAATTGCAACGATCAACAGAACAAAATCTAGTAAAACTCATCGAATTGCAAAACAAAAACCGTTGATTAAAGGCTAGTGAAGTGTTGCTTTTTATCATAATCCACCTCAGGGGGGCTTAATTTAACTATAAAAAATGGAACTTACGGAAAGAGGATGATGATGATGAATTGATGATCATTCTTCGATCACATGATGGTTCGCCATTAAAGGTGGAAATCTGAGGTGTGAAAGCAGTCGCCGAGGCCATTTTAGGTCTGTAATGTGAGGGTTTTGGAAGACAAAGACGAAGAGGGATAGAGGTTGATAACAAAGGATATTTTCTTTTCTGGATCTTTTGTTGTTGTACACAAGATATAGGGGTTTTTGTCGATGCGTTGAATCAGTAACGGTCATTTTGATCAAAATACACATGACATAGCAGGGTCTTTGTCGATCCCTGAATCAGTGTGTGTGTTTAATAATCGGTCATTTTGATCAAGGTACAAATGGTATAGTTGGGACTTTGTCCATCTTTAAATCAATAAGTGTCAAACCAGTAACCGGTCATTTTGATTTAAATACACATGGTATAGGGTTTCTTTGTCGATATCTGAACTAGTAAGATGTATGAATAGTTAAGAGACTCTAAGCAAATAAATGTTTAGTTAGCAATTATTGTTTCGTTGGATCTCTAAGTAGTGCAAAATAATTATTTTATATATTTAAATGATTTTGTGTTGAATGAAATATGTTTTTATGGTCAAATTTTGGAAATAATATACTAAATGATGGATAATTATTTAAAAAAACGTAAACGTTAAATCTAAATTAAACATTAATTCTTCAAATTATGTGAAAACATACTCAATACTTCTTCATAAACCATAAACATGCAAGTACCATAAACTTGCAACTACAAGTTTCATAAGCAAGCAACATACATATTTCATAAACTAGCAACATCTAGAAATCAAACCAAACATAACTTTCAAACATCTTGAATCAAACCAACACAACTCTCATAAACTAGAAACATCCAGACTTAGAAGCATCTTGAAATCAAACCAAATACAATTGACAAATTCTTGAATCAAATTTATAAACCAGCAAACCAATACAACTTTCATAAACTACCAACATCTTGAAATCAAACTATATATAACTTTCATAAACTAGAAACATCAAAACTTTAAACATCTTGAAATCAAACATAATACAATTGACAATTCTTGAAATCAAATTCATAAACTAGCAAAAAAATTACAACTTTCATAAGCTAGCAACATCCAATCAAATCCATGGACTAGAAACATACAACTTTCATAGAATCCTTACTTTTTCAAATTCATGGAGCCATAGAACAAACAACTTTTAACAAAGCTCTAATTCTTTTCAAATTAATGAAATCATAAAACTAAAATGTATAAAACCTTATGAGAGGGGGCTGCACAACCAAACCAAGAGGATAGAACCGAGGCGAGAGGGTTGCACACCTAAGAGGAGAGGAAAGGAGATAACTGAGAGGAGATGAAGAAGAGAAGTGTTGTGTTGCGGAGACAAGGGAATGATGACGGTGATGATAGGGTGGCGTTGTCGAGAAACGTTTGCAAAGGAGAGGCAAGAGGGGGCTTTGGGTGAGAGGTTGATGGTAATAACTATGAACGATGGATAGCATTTTGTTAGGGGGAGGGGTAAACGTGTCAAGTATTTTATGCAGCATCTTTTTATCACTTAACAATTAACAGGTGAATAGAATCATTAAGAGTCACCTTTTTCGTGAACTAAACACTCCAACATCTTACCGATTCAGAGGTAAACTTTTAATGGTTCCATTAAGAAAGTATCAACGAACCTCTTAAAATAGTTGGACACACTCATTGGTGGTAGAAGTGTTCAACAGTTGGTTAAAAGTTTTATTCGTTTTATTTGATTCGGGTTATTCGGTTATGATTTGTAAGGCCTAATCATTAACTAAACCGAACCGATTTAGAAGTAGGCCTAAGAAACCAAATTAAATTAATTAAACAGATTTACTTGGTTCATTCAGTTTGATTATTCAGTTAAACTGGTTATTATTCGGTTTACTCAGATAACTGAACCGAACTGTTATCCGAAACAAAAACAGAATATACAATTCGGATACGCTTACCAAACCAAAACCGAATTCACTATCTGGTTGGATTTCAGTTACACATACGGTAATTTTTCATTTTTTTGTTTTTTGAACACCCTTAATTAGTGGGACTTGTATACAAAAGTCAAATATATCGCACCCCAATCCACGAGCACAACCGGTTATATCATTCAAATAACAATATATAGTGGAAGACTTAACTTCAAGACCACGTAAGTAGACTGAATTAAAACTTCAAAAGTACATTCATAATTCAAGCATGCCTTACGTAACATATAATCATAGATAAATTACACATACTGCCTCATGCAATTATAACTTAGTTAACATCTTCTATATGAAGAGCTTATTCAATCATATCTGCTAAGTATGCTTGAACTGGCTAGTGCCACCTAGCACATCCTACTCCTACATTATGAGCTAAAACACATTAACAACGACATTGTTATGAGTTATAACCATGACACCGAACTAGTTAAACATTTTCATAATGAAACAGAGTAGGTTAGAAGTACCTCGGCCAATCGAATCCCTGATCGGGCATCCCTTACGGACCCTACTTGAACCAATCTCAAAGGATCACAACTTATGGCGTCAAACCATAACTGAGAATGAGGCTTCTCCTACCTAGATGAATCCAACTAAGCACACAAATGCCCCGGCATGAAATAGGTGTCACTCCTCATGACAACCAGCCATCATGCCTGGTGTTGCTCCAAGCGCCCACGTTCCACTTACCGTAATAATTTTCTTGTGATTAACATTGACCAATATTAGACGCACCTAAGCTATGATATGCTAATACATTAGGGACAATTAAGTTATAGTCACACACATTAAAGGATTTTCATCTTATCATTTAACTAGCTCAGATACAATCCCAAAGCATTTAAGAAAAAAAGGGACTATAGGATCATAGCAATGAGCTTTCTAGAGTGTTCACACACTGGTTGACAAGTATCAATTAGCGTATTGTGGTCCTGTAATACAGACTTGGTTTGTCGTAGTAATCCATATTAATGCCAAGTATGGGGGTTTAGAACCTTACCGTAACATACCTGGTTTACCCGATTTACTCTAGATGACTGCATGAGCACCACCAAGCGATCTAACACTATAATTGAGTTTCACACATCATATTTATATATATTTATAGCAATAACTCGTATTTAAGAGGGAACGAGGCTTTTCCAATGAAATCGAGAGTTTCTTGACGCAATCCCAAACAAATGTCAAGGAACATGATTTCAAGCTTCAGTTATTCCCCTAAGCCTTCCAACAAGCTAAAAACCTAGGGAGGGGGAGGATAGAGCGTTTCTATAGAAAGAGAGCCGAGATGGAGATGTAAATGAGTGAAATACGGATTTTGTGGGGTTTTATTATGATTCTATCATTCAGTGTACCTTGGTTCATCGTTAAGCCAGCTTTGGCAGTTTGCTACTGACTTAAAAAGGAACATTCACATAAATGAAATATTTGTATCTGACTAAAAAATATTCCTCACGGACCGTTATGCTTTATCCTTGATAGTCTGCGACTCCCTTGGTAGACCGTCATCCATTTCCCTCACGGTCCATGTAACACCCCGAAATTTTATTTAAAGGAAAGGAAAAGAAAAATAAATAGAAAGAAAAGAAAATGTACACAAGTGGAGGGGGATAAAGTGTACAAAGTACAAAAGTCTAATAATTTATATTATAATGGGTATGGTCACCCACATTAAAGCAGAAAACTGCTTTTGCTCTCGATAGAGAGAAGAAGAAGAAGAAGAAGAAGAAGCTCTCGGTTTTTAGAAAAAGAAAGGGAGAAGAAGCTTCAAAGGTAAGTTTTCTTGAGTTTATGTTTGTTTTTAAACCGAATTCATGAGTGGTTGATTGAAGTTCTTGGTGTTTAGTGTTTGTTTTAGGGATTTAGGAGCTGAATTGGAAGGTGGGTCTTGGATTTGAAGTGTGTTGCTCAAAGGCTGCTCAAGGTGAGTTTCTAGAACCCCTCTTTAACTAATTTACAACTTGTTTGGGGCTATTATGTATACTAAGTAAACATTTTAAAAATAACTGTGGGTTTACAGCTTTATGTTCGAAAATAGTATGTGTATGTGTAACACCCGCCTCCCAGGGCTCACTATGGGGAGTGTTACGCATTGGATATACAGAACACATAGGAATTATAGAGTACACAATGGAAGTAACCTTAATTATATATCAAAAGAGTACATTATATCTGTTATAATAGATAATACCATTATATTGGTTTAACTATACTAGAGATCCAAATCTTCAACAACATTCTAGAACTTTATTTTCTCATAAACTAGCTCGTATTCCTTCAATCCCTGCAATCACTTGGCACCTAGGATGTGTGTCCATAAAAATAGAAAACATTTGGGACTCAGCATAAAGCTTGTGAGTTTATAAACATGGCATTCTTCAAAATTCAAAACATGTTATTATTGACTATTACATCAAGCAGATACAGCCATGACAAACAGATAGGAACAGAGTAAGCATAGTATAAATTCACATAACCAGGCTATGTATACAAACTCCACTGGCTAAAGCAGAATCATACAAGCAGCCCTCAAGCATCCTATTAAGCATTGGCACATATCACAGATGCTATTGATAGTCAATTCTATAGTTATTACCAGTTATCAGAACATCACATCTCGTTTTATAAAATAGTTCAGAGGAACTCACCTCAATCAATCAAGTCAGTGATATCGTCTGCTCAGGTTCACTGCTATCAGATATTATCCTATAGGTAAAATAACATTATTTAAGCTATATTCTAGCTAGTAACAATTTTAGGGATGATTCGTTATCTTTTTCTATTTGTTGGTTTTATTCGGGCACTTTATTTTATCCTATGCCAACCCTTTGGTACAACCCTTACTAGTTGGCATAACTCAGGCGTTACCATTATACCCGAGCCAACCCTCGGGGTTACCCAATACCTTTCCCAATGATAACCTTAAAGTCTAATAATAATTATAATAATAACAATAATAATAACTACAACATTAAAAATAACAAATAATAATAATAGTAACTATAACAATAAAAATAACAACTATAATAATAATAACTATAAAGATAATAATTATAATAATATTAATAATAACTATATTAATACTAATACCTACAATGATAGTAATAATAATAACGACTATAATAGTAATCAAGCATAACCTTAAACAAGGGCGTACCTGAAAACTATCTACGGCAATTTGATGTAGAGTCTCCTCTACTCGCGCTCCTACTCTAGCACCAAAAACGACTACTAACAACACCCAACGAGGTATTGAGAACTCGGGATTCTCTTTATATTAAAGCGTTCTCAAGAAAACTTATATCCTAAATTTAAAGTTAAGTTTACTATTTATAGAGTATATTAAGCTACTCTATTTTTTAAAAGCAGCGATGTGGGATGAAGTTCAAATAAAGTGTCAATGTGGGATGTAGTACAATGAATTGCAATTCTTGCAATAGTGAATTGTTGAGTAATATTTATTATTATATTATTATATTATTATAATTAATTTAGCTGCTTAACTCGTTTTTCTCTTATAACTTTTAATGCTTAACGTTTCATAAAATATCAAATATGTTGCTGTGACGAGCTTATTTTTTCTCTACGAGTCAACCTAAGTTTTGTAAAAAACGGAGCATGTTCGAATATAATATATTATTATTATATTCAAACGGTCTCTTATAACATAAAAATTTCATCTAAAAACTTCAAACTATAAATAGACAATTTACTCGTTACTTACTCGTTTGACAATATATGAAATGCGAAGTTCATATGACTCAAATACTCGGGATGTTACATTCTCCTCCCCTTAAAAGAATTTCGTCATCGAAATTCGAAGGTCTCGAACAGTTGAGGATATTTGACTTTCATTTCTTCTGCTAATTCCCAAGTCTTCTCGGGGTCTTTCTGACCTTGCCACTGGACCAATACTAGTGGAATTATTTTCTTTCTTAATTTTCGTTCTTGAGAATGAAGAATCTTATCGGTTTTTTAGTAAAGTTTAATTTCTCATCTATTTGCATGTCCTCCAATGGCATTGCTTGAGTTAGATCTGCCAAACACTTCCTTAGGTTCGATATATGAAAAGTATCATGAATACCTTTCAAAGTTTCAAGTAATTCTAGCTTGTATGCAACTAGACCAATTCTTGCGATGATTTTGAACGGTCCAATGTACCTGGGACTTAACTTCCCACGTTTACCGAATCGCATTACTCCTTTAAATAGTAAGACTTTCAATATCACATAGTCTCCTTCTTGAAATTCTAAAGGTCTCCTTCTGTTATCTGCATAACTCTTCTGTCTATCCTGAGAAGCCTTTAGTCGTTATCTGATTTGTTGGATTTTCTCAGTTGTCTCGAGAATAATTTCAGTTTTGGTCAACTGATCATCCCCTACTTCTGTCCAACAGATGGGAGTTCTGCATTTCCTACCGTATAAGGCTTCAAATGGTGCAGCCTTAATGCTGGAATGGTAGCTGTTGTTATAAGAAAATTCAATCAAAGGCAAATGATCATCCTAACTACCTCCAAAATCAATCACGCAAGCACGCAACATGTCTTCTAAAGTTTGAATTGTTCGCTCACTCTGACCACCGGTCTGAGGATGATATGCAGTGCTTAAACTGATTTTGGTTCCAAGTTCCTTTTGGAAACTTGTCCAGAATCTGGAAGTGAATCGGCTATCTCTATCGGAGATCATGGATAAAGGCACTCCGTGCTTACTTACTATTTCATCAATATATATCTTGGCTAGTTTTTCTATTGGATAGCTCTCACTTATGGGTAGAAAATGTGCTGACTTGGTTAGCCTGTCAACCACGACCCATACAGCATTATATCCTTTTCATGTTCTTGGAAGTTCCGTGACAAAATCCATGGTCACTCTATCCTATTTCCATACTGGCAACTCCAACGTTGTAACTGACCGGCTGGTTTCTGATGTTCAATCTAAACTTGCAGACATGTTAAGTATTTCTCAACGTACTGGGCTATGGATCTTTTCATATTAGGCCACCAGTAGTGATTTCGAATATCTTTATACATTTTATTTGCTCTGGGATGCATTGTGTATTTGGACTTGGGCTTCATCTAATACTTTGTCCTGAATACCTCCAAATGTTTGGATCCAAATTCTCTGATCAAATCGTAGGACTCCATCCATTCCTTGAGTCAATAATTTCTAGTTACCCATCATTCTTTCAGCCTGAATATTCTCATCTTTCAACGCTTCAATTTAAGCATTCTTGATTTGGTCTTTCCAATCAAGCTTGACATCTATCTTTAATGCTTTTACCCTAATCGATTTAGTTCTTTCTTTTTGACTAAGAGCATCAGCGACTACGTTAGTCTTTCCTGGATGGTATTTAATTTCACAATCATAGTCATTGAGAAGTTCCATCCACCTTCTTTCCCTCATGTTTAACATCTTTTGATTAAAGATGTGTTGTAAGCTCTTATGGTCTTAGTAGATTACACACTTAGTACCATACAAGTAATATCGCCAAATCTTTAAGACAAACACTATGGCACCCAATTCAAGGTCATGCATAGTATAGTTCTTTTCATGAATTTTTAGTTGTCGTGATGCATAGGCTATAACCTTGTCACGTTGCATCAACACACAACCTAAACCATTATATGAGGCATCACAGTATATTGCAAAGTCTTCATTACCATCTGGTAATGAAAGTATAGGTGCACTACTAAGCTTTTGTTTTAGAAGGTTGAAAGCTTCTTCTTGCTTTGGTCCCCAGTCAAACTTTACATTCTTTCGAGTCAAAGATGTTAAAGGGGTAGCAATCTTGGAGAAGTCTTGAATAAATCTTCTATAGTATCCTGCTAATCCCAAAAAGCTCCTAATCTCACTGGGATTCTTCGGTGATTCCCATTTTATCACAGCTTCTATCTTAGCTGAATCTACTTGTATTCCCTTCTCATTTATTACGTGACCAAGGAATTGAACTTCCCTTTTCCAAAAGTCACATTTAGAGAATTTTGCATAAAGCTTTTCTTGTCAAAGGGTTTCTAGAACCATTTTCAGATGTCTAGCGTGATCATCTTGGTCCTTAGAATAAATAAGTACGTCATCTATAAAGACAATGACAAACTTATCCAAGTATGGTTTGCAAACTCTATTCATCAGATCCATGAATGCTACAGGAGCATTGGTTAGTCCAAAAGACATAACTACAGATTCATAATGCCCATAACGCGTCCTAAATGTGGTCTTGGGAATGTCTTCCTCGCGTACTTTTAACTGATGAAGTTAGCTCTTTGAAGTTGATCAAATAAATCATCTATTCTTGGTAAAGGATACTTGTTCTTGACAGTTAATTTGTTTAATTCTTGATAATCAATGCACATACGCATTGAACAATCTTTCTTTTTGATGAATAATATTGGCGCTCCCCAAGGTGAGGAACACTGTCTAATAAACCCTTTTTCTAAGAGTTCGTCAATTTGTTTCATAAGTTCTTTTATCTCTGAACGGGCTAGACGATAAGGTGCCTTCACGATTGGTTTAGCACCAGGTACCAAATCAATACGAAATTCTATCTAACGATCAGGTGGAAGTCCTGCTAAATCTTCCGGAAACACGTCTGGGAATTCGCACACTACAGGTATTTCATTTATCTGCATTTCTTTTTTAGCATCTACCATGCATAAGAGAAAGGCTATGCATCCTTTCTTAATACATTTCATTGCCTTCATTGCTGAGATGATACTGGTCTTGGGGTTTCCATCACTTCCATAACTAGTAGCTTTTCCCCATCTGGCTTACGTACAGTCATCGTCTTATTTTTACAGTCGAGCCGAGCACAATTCTTATTCAACCAGTCCACCCCAAGAATAACATCATGTTCACTTAAAATGGTCGGCATTAAGTTTACAGAGAATTCAGTATTAACTAAGGTGATAACACAATCCTTAAAGATTTGACTTATCTTATCTTGCTCACCACTAGCAGTTTCCACAATATATGCACATTCTAGAGTTTGTGGTACTAAGTTCAAATAAGATACTAAGGCAGTTGAAATGAAACTTCTATTTGCACCAGTGTCAAATAAAACTCTAGCATATATGTTGTTAATGAGAAACGTAGCAGCTATGGTTTCATCTCCAGCTTCTTTTAACACATACACTCGACCCTTCGACTTGTTCTGATTCTCCGTAGTGTAACGCTCGGAATAATGTCTAAGCGAGCCAAATAATAATAATGGGCTTAGACGTGACCATTTAATGAAAATAAGATGGTTATGGGTTATAGACCAAGTTAACTCTTCGGGTTATGAGTTTGACGAGTTCAAGGTCCCGGGAACGCCTGGTATATATTAACGGATCAGCTTGAGCAGCTCTCATTTGCAACTCAACACTCTTGTTCTAGAGAGAGAGAGAGTAGAGACAGAAATTAGAGAGAATTGAAGATTCAAGGCTCGGTTGATCTTGAAATTGAAGATCGGTGTTTGTTGGCATCCAAACAACAAGAAAAGACCAAGAATCCAGGTAATAAACATCATTTAATCATTCCTTTTGATTTTCTTGGGCTTGGGTTTTTGAAGTGACAAAGATTCGCCCCAAACTCATGTTTTTGTGTAAGAAAACATGTAAGAAGCTTAGATATAGCTTATTGGATGATAAACAAAGGTCTTGGATGTAAAATATTAAAGTTTTGGATCAAAATGGGGTGGTTCGAAATTTTCAGCCCGTTCTGCGAAACTGGGTGTTCATCCAGCGAAATTATGTATTCGTCCAGCGAAACTATGGGTCTTCCTGCAAAACTATAGTTTCGCAGGTAGTTTCGCAGACATGGTTATCCAACGAAAGTTGGGCGAAACTAGCAGCGAAACTGGCAGCGAAGATGCCAGCAAAACTGCCAGCGAAACTAGCAGCGAAGATGCCAGCGAAACTGCCAGCGAAACTACTGGCGAAATTAGCAGCGAAACTGCTGATCATGCAGCGAAATTAGCAGCGAAATTAGGCAGAAATTAACTCCTTTGAGTGTTAACTTATCTGCAGGCTGTGTAGTGCAACCCTTTCTTTTAAAAGCTTGATTGAGAAGCTACTCATCGAGTACAAGTGAGTTCTAGATCCCCTATTTTAAAGGTTTTGAACTAGTTTGGGGCTGGAAATGCATACTATACATAAGTTTTAAACGACCAAGATTTTAAGAGTTTTTAACAGGAAGATCGATTTTTCTATAAGGAAATGTGCTATATAAAAGTGTTAAAATAAAAATTTTCACGTTGACCTGGCAGCACGACCCCAGCCAGGGGCGTTACCCCTTGGACCCCATTAGGGGCTGCTGCCCCTAGGACCCCGCTGTCAGGGGCTGCCACCCCTAAACCCCCGCTGTCCCAAGGAGGGTCAGCTATGTTTTATGATGACTTATGCTTGCCATGTATGTGTGTGTATGGGAATGGATGATGCATGATGTTTATGATGATGAGTGATGATGGATGTGATGTTTATGTGGTGCTATATATGTTATGATGTGTTTCCTTATGTTCCTATTATGTATTATTCCGTGAGTTACGTGTTATGATTATGAAATGAATAAGAAGTAATATGTAACGTAAAGCAAAAGTTAATGATAATGATAAGTGGAATGTAAAGAAAGATGAATGCATGCAATAATGAACGAACGAAGGTAAGAAAAGTTTTGCAAGCAAATGTATGGAGGTTCACACCCAATGAAGGGTGTTAGCTCAACCGTGTGCAGGTTAGCTACCCCGGAAGGATGCACACTGGGGCTTAATCAGTCAATTAAGCAAATGTATGGAGGTTCACACCCAATGAAGGGTGTTAGCTCAACTGTGTGCGGGTTAACTACCCCGGAAGGATGCACACTGGGGTCTAATCCGTGCGATTGACCATACGTATGGGATCCTTGCCGCTTACCCCGGTACTGTGGTCAAGCCACCAGGCATAATGTATGGGAGTCTATTTATAGACTTCGGCCCAGTACCTGCTTTATGCATGACGGTGGGGTGAAGCACATGGCATTGGTCCGAATGAAAGTAAAGATTAATGATGTATGTACAGAATGAACGATACGAACAAAATGGAATGAATGATGACAATGAATGATAACGATTAACGTACAATGAACGATGATAAAGATAATAATAAGAGTATCTATTTGTACGTATGATGCGTGAGCACACATGGAAGTAAAGAACGGTTTTAAACGAAAATTAAAGTATTTTAATTATAAAACTAGAACTCACTCAGCAACGCTAACTTTTTATGCATTTTCCGGTTGGCAGGTGATGGTTGCTGAGGATGGCACGGGGCGGGTACTTGGCTCATTTTGGATGACATTCTTTTGCTTAATGTTTTTGCACTGTAATGCGAACAAACGATGTTTTGTGACAAATGTTGTATTAACTTGCAAAAGCATTTATATTGAAATGAAAAGTTATTTTACTGTTTCCGCTGCAATGTTTATTAAAGTTAATGTAATTATAGGTTTTATGTACGATGATTGGCCAGCTGTAAGCGTCCCGGGAATGGGGCCTTACAAGTTGGTATCAGAACCAAAGTTTAAGTAAAATGGATAAAATTTTCAAAAGAAACCTAAACTTAAACTGAAAATAGGACAAAAAGGGAAGGGATGCCAGTCCGAGTAGCTGCATGCCATAAGGTATTTTCTTAATGTTAACCGGCATTTCGTGCGCATGTTATGTGGTTTATGTGCCTTTAGTAGATTTAGATACTGATGTAGTCAGGATAGGAAATGCTTAGGGTATAAAGAGTAAAGTAAGTGGCTAATCACAACTGGCCACTGTAATTAGGGACTTACTATACGTGACATAAACTAAGCTATAACCTTGAATGACCGTGTTGGTGTTTGAATCTTATAGCGTGCTTAGGGGATGGCTGGCGGTAGATATTCTAAGGCTTCACGTTGTGGAGGTCGTGGTGGACATGGTGCTGAACCACGAGTCATAAGAGGAAGGCCTAAGGCCGAAGAGGTGGCTCATGAAGATGAAGAGCCCGAGACCCCTCATCCAGAGGCGGAGATGAAAGTGCTAACTTGAGAGCCTCAGTGAAGGAGGCGGTAGTAGAAGAAGTTCATCAGGTCATACAGACGATCCTACCGTCTGTGGTGACCGAAGTGATTAAGGCATGTATGAGAAGGAGAGAGAATGGAGAGGAACAGGTCCTCGGGAGGACGTGAGCAACTAGAAACTGAGACGGTTCTCTCCGATGACGAGGAGGAGGAAGAAGAGCCTGTGCAGGAGGCGGCACGAGGCTGTAACTATAGGGCATTTATGAGATGCAAGCCCCCAACTTTTGATGGAAATGGCACTGCTGCTGCTGCTCACCGGTGGGTGAGAGAGATGGAAGCCGTTCTTGATATCAACGAGTGTCAAGAGGATCAAAAGGTGAAGTTCTCCGCCCACTCGTTTATGGACTCGGCTCTATGTTGGTGGGAAAATATTGTCCAAGCCGAGGGTAGTCAGGCGATTGGAAGAATGAGGTGGTCTGAGCTGAAGAAATTGGCGATTGAGGAGTTCTATCCTTATAGGGAAATGGATAAGGTGGAAAGGGAGTTCCTGCAGTTGGAGGCGGGAACAATGACACATCAACAATACACCACCAAATTTAACGAGATAGCATGACTGGTGCCAGATGAGGTGATGCCTGTGTCATGAAAGATCAAGAGGTACATTCAGGGCTTGCCGACAAACATCCGCATGCATATGATCGTTGCCCGACCGAGCACTTTCAAGTCAGTGGTTGATTTGGTAGGAAGACTATATGATGAAAAGGAGGTAGTGGTGGCTGAGGTGAGCAAGAAAGGTGGTAGTGACCGGAACTGGAATAGGAAGCGGTTTGGATGGGGTGGTGCTTCGGCAAACAACAATAGTGCACGGGTGGATGATCGACATGTGGTCACACCTGGTGCGGGGTCGAAGCGGTGCGACAAATGTGGGAGGGAGCATACCGGAGAATTAGGTTGGGATCGAATTTATACTTCAAGTGTGGGAGGACGGGGCATATAGAAAAGGATTGTCATGTAGCCAGATGTTTTAACTGTGGTGGAGAGGGTCACTTGAGCAGGGACTGCAAGAAGCCGAGGGCTGAGAGTTCCGGTGCGAAGAAGAATATGGTTGGAATGGAAGGGCAGAAGGCGAGCGCCTGAGCTTTCACGATGACTCAGGAGAAGGCTAGGACGGACCCCGATATGGTGTCAGGCACGTTTCTAGTGAACCAAACTCTTGCATCTGTGTTATTTGATTCTGGTGCTAGTAGAAGTTTCATTTCTACTGCCTTTTGTGCTAAGCTGCCCATTAGGAGTAGAAGTATTGATGAGCCCTTCGATGTAGAAACTGCCATAGGTAAGTCTACCAGAATTTCTGAGATGATAGAAGGCTGTGAAATTGAATTAGAAGGTCATAAGTTTCCTGTTAGACCATTCGTGATGACCTTAGGCGGTTTCGATGTAGTCCTAGGAATGGATTGGTTGGCGGACTACGAGGCAAACATCATGTGTCGCAAGAAGATGATTTGATTGATAGCGCCTGACGGGAGTTCGGTGACAATCTACGGTGATCGAGTTACGACTATACCGAAAGTGATTTCGATGGCGGTGGCGGGAAAGTACATGAGGCATGGGTCTAGTGCCTACTTGGTCTACGTGAAGGTTGTGGATATGCCAACATCATAACTGTTTGATGTGTCAGTTGTGTGTGACTTCCCAGACGTGTTCCCAGAAGATTTACCCGGTGCGCCATCGGACCGCAAGATTGAATTCCAGATTGACTTGATACCAGGCGCCCAACCTGTTGCTAAGGCGCCATATCGGTTGGCTCCGACTGAGATGAAGAAGTTGATGGAGCAATTGCAAGAGTTGCTTGATATGGGGTTCATTCGGCCGAGTATCTCTCCTTGGGGTGCTCCGGTCTTATTCTTGAAGAAGAAAGACGGTAGCATGAGGATGTGTATAGACTATCGTGAGTTGAATAAGTTGATAGTGAAGAATTGTTACCCCTTACCGAGAATTGATGATCTGTTTGATCAGCTCCAGGTGCCAGTTGGTTTTCAAGGATAGACCTTCGATCTGGTTATCATTAGTTGAAGGTAAAGGAGCAGGATATTCCTAAAACAGCTTTCCGCACGCGTTATGGACACTACGAGTTTCTCGTTATGTCTTTTGGTTTGACCAATGCGTCAGCTGCTTTTATGGACTTGATGAATCAAGTGTGTCGGCTGATGCTAGATAAATCAGTGATTGTGTGTTATTGATGATATCCTAATTTATTTGAAGAGCGAGGAGGAGCATGATGATCACATTCGAGAGGGTGTTGGAGATGTTAAGACGGGAGAAGTTTTATGCTAAATTCTCTAAGTGCGCATTCTGGCTACGCGAGGTTCATTTCTTGGGTCACGTGGTGAATCCCGAGGGGATTATGGTGGACCCGGCAAAGGTGGAGGCGGTGATACAATGGAAGTCACCAAAGATGCCATCCGAGATTCGTAGTTTCTTGGGTTTGGCGGGCTATTATCGAAGATTCATTCAAGACTTCTCTAAGATAGCTTCCTCGTTGACTAAGTTGACCCGTAAGGATGTCAAGTTTGTATGGGGTCAAGCTCATGGATACACTAAAAAGTTGCCATGGTATCTCTTTTGCCATCAAATATTGGAGGTTCACATCTCTTGAAAGCTTTGTAGGAACAACCCTGCTTAGGTTCAGTTTCCATAGCAGCATCACTATTACCATTGGTGTGATTTATATGATCATCCTGCCCATTACCACCATTGCTCACATACCCTCCAGAGGCATTCATAACCTCAACTATAATAGTTAGCAAAGCATCTCTAATTACACCAGCTACAGCTGCTTGAAATTGTAGTCTAGCAAATTGCTGTGACTCATGTTCAGCTTGATGAAGATTTTCATGATCATCGTTCGTAGATGACATGATTTACCTTCTACTACCAGGAGGCCTACCACGACCCCTACCATGAGTATTTCCTCCTCTTGGCATAGTCAAAGCCTACATGAGGGAGCAGGGATTTAGTATTCACATGATGGATTATGATCCAGAACATAATAGTATTAATAGACAAGAAATAACAGTGGCCAGGTGTCATTGCTTATCTATTGCAATTGTAATGTTCTAGTCATTATCCTCCATGATTCACCAAAACCCATTACCTAATACCTATGCAATTAATCAAATTATCTTAAAGCATCTTTCTTAGTTTAAGTCTAGATACTATATTTGTACCTAGTTCACTTAAACTACGGCTCTGATACCAACTTGTAACACCCGCCTCCCAGGGCTCACTGTGGGGAGTGTTACGCAATGGATATACAGAACACATAGGAATTATAGAGTACACAACGGAAGTCTAACCTTAATTATACATCAAATGCGTACATTATATCTGTTATAATAGATAATACCATTACATCGGTTTAACTATACTAGAGATCCAAATCTTCAACAACATTCTAGAACTTTATTTTCTCATAAACTAAATCGTAATCCTTCAATCCCTGCAATCACTTGGTACCTAGGATGTGTGTCCATAAAAATAGAAAACATTTGGGACTCAGCATAAAACTTGTGAGTTCATAAACATGATATTCTTCAAAATTCAAAACATGTTATTATTGACTATTGCAACAAGCAGATACAGCCATGACAAACAGAGAGGAATAGAGTAAGCATAGTATAAATTCACATAACCAGGCTATGTATACAAACTCCACTGGCTAAAGTAGAATCATACAAGCAGCCCTCAAGCATCCTATCAAGCATTGCCATATATCACAGATGTTATTGATAGTTAATTCTACAGTTATTACCAGTTATTAGAACATCACATCCCGTTTTATAAAACAGTTCAGATGAACTCACCTCAATCAATCAAGTCAGTGATATCGTCTGCTCAGGTTCACTGCTATCAGGTATTATCCTATAGGTAAAATAACATTATTTAAGCTATATTCTAGCTAGTAACAATTTTAGGGATGATTCATTATCTTTTTCTATTTGTTGGTTTTATTCGGGCACTTTTTTTATCATATGCCAACCCTTTGGTACAACCCTTACTAGTTGGCATAACTCGGGCGTATTCATCATACCCGAGCCAATCCTCGGGGTTACCCAATACCTTCCCCAAAGATAACCTTAAAGTCTAATAATAATAATAATAATAACAATAATAATAACTACAACACTAAAAATAACAAATATTAATAATACTAACTATAACAATAAAAATAACAACTATAATAATAATAATAACTATACAGATGAAAATTATAATAATATTAATAATAAATATATTAATACTAATACCTATAATGATAATAATAATAATAAAGACTATAATAGTAATTAAACATAACCTTAAACAAGGGCGTAGCTGAAAACTATCTACGATAATTTGATGTAGAGTCTCCCCTACTCGCGCTCCTACTCTAGCACAAAAAACGACTAATAACAACAACCAACGAGGTATTGAGAACTCGGGATTATCTTTATATTAATGTGTTCCCAAGAAAACTTATATTCTAAATTCAAATTTAAGGTTACTATTTATAGAGTATATTAGGCTACTCTATTTCTTAAAAGCAACTATGTGGGATGAAGTTCAAATAAAGTGTCGATGTGGGTTGCAGTAGAATGAATTACAATTCTTGCAATGGTGAATTGTTGAGTAATATTTTATTATTATATTATTATATTATTATAATTAATTTAGCTGCTTAACTCGTTTTTCTCTTATAACTTTTAATGCATAATGTTTCATAAAATATCAAATATGCTGCTGTGACGAGCTTATTTTTCTCTACGAGTCAACCTAAGTTTTGTCAAAAACGGAGCAGGTTCAAATATAATATATTATTATTATATTCAAACGGTCTCTTATAACATAAAATTTTCATCTAAAAATTTCAAACTATAAATAGACAATTTACTCATTACTTACTCGTTTGACAATATATGAAATGCGAAGTGCATATGACTCAAACGCTCGGGATGTTACAGTTGTATATTTTAGAGTTGGATTATGGGTTAGGATTGATGTATAGCTTGTTTAAGGGCCTTAGAACATGTTAGATCTGGATTTGGGACTGAAAATGAGTTTATTAGTAAAAGTTAGTCGCTCAAACGTCTAAACAGTAATCCATGCGTCCAACGGTTTAATTTTCTAAGTGTTCCCAACCTCCCAAAAGCCCAACCACCTAAATAGTGCCCAACCGCCTAAACAGGCCCATGCTTTTAAGTAAAAAGTGACCGTGTTAGACCCAAACGCCTGAATAGTGCCCATGCACCTAAATAGGCCCATGCATCTAAGTATAAATGATTAAGTATAAGTCAGACGCCTGCATAGTAGCAAATCACCTGAACAGGGCTGAAACACCCAAATAGTGTCCATGCGCCCAAGTTGCCAAAACGGCAAAGTGTCCATACGCCTGCATAGTGGCAAAACGTCCAAACAGGGCAGAAATGCCCAAACAGTGCCCATGCGCCCAGACTGTTTTACACTTAGAATTTTTATGCTCATGTGCCTGAAAAGTCCCATACACCTATTTTTGACTTAGAATTTTCTAAGTGGTTTTAAAGGGTAGAATAGGGAGATAGGCCCTGTTATGATGTGATGACTTATGCTTGATGTGTGCATGATGATGTGATGAAATTATGATGTGTATGTGTGTGAGTGATATGTTATCTTTCTTCGTTAAAGAGTTTTCAAAACTTACGTATTATGTTTTGTAATACATTATGTATGACTTTACGTGGTGTGATGTATTAACAAATAAATTAATGAACGTAAAGTATTATGTAACGAAGTGAAAGATAACGATAAAGTACGAAACGAATGAATACGATAGAGTACGAACTGAACGACCACATGAGATAACGAATGGTGAGTATGAAAGTGACGGATGATGAGATCCGTGTCACGTACCCCGGTACTGTGTCAGTCTTCGGACATGAGTCGGGGGTTTTTTTACAGGCCCCAGCATAGTACTAGTCTTTAGACATGAGTCGGGGTACTGCATGAGACATAATGATGTATGATGATGAGGTCTTGTTGCACGCTCCGGTACTGTGTCAGTCTTCGGACATGAGTCGGGGGTTTGGTTTCAGGCCCCGGCATAATATCAGTCTTCGGACATGAGTTGGGGGTGTTGCATAAGAGATGAGATCTTTGTCGCGTATCCCGGTGTTGTGTCAGTCTTCGGACATGAGTCGGGGGTTCGTGTACAGGCCCCGGCACAGCATCAGCTTTCGAGCATGAGTCGGGGATATTGCATGAGACAAGATTCGAGTAATGATGAGTAATGAGCGAAGGATTGAATGAATGAAAGAATGATGATGAAGATAATAATAATTATTATTATCAGTATGTATGTATGATGTATGACAATCTGACAAATGTAAAGTACGAAAGGAAAGTAAGAGAAAAGAAAGTAAAAGACAGTGAAAAGTATAAACGAAAGTATGAATAGGAAAGTATGAAAGAACAAAATGAATGAAGAACACAGATTGAGTTTACGTATGTTGTGTGACCATGAATGAATGTAAAGATAGTTTTTAAAGGAAATAAAGTATTTTATTATAAAAAAATAGAACTCACTCAGTGTCGCTAACTTTTTGTATGCATGATAGTTGGCAGGTATTTTGTTGATGCTGAGGAGTTGCAAGCATGGATGCATAAGCTACTGGGAGCGTTTTGAATCTGCCATCATTTTGACATGTCATTGTATTTTGAGATGAAAACGAATGTTGTAATATAATGAAATGACATGTTTTTAGTTATTAATGAAAGTTTTAAATTCCGCTGCAAAATGAATGTACGTTTTAAAATGTTTTATGTGCGATGAATGACCAACTGTGAGGTGCCCGAGAACGGGGCCTTACAAGTTGGTATCAGAGCTAAAGTTTAAGTGAATTAGGTAATTATTTTCAAAACCTAATCTTAAACTGAGAATGGGACGAAAAGAAAAGGATGTCAGTCCTAGTAGCTACGTGCCTACAGGTAAAGGTTTTATGTAAACAATTTATGTAAGTTAATGTTAACCGGTATTATGTGCGTATGTTATATGGCTAATGTGCTTTTGTGTAGATTTAGATACTGATGTAGTCAGGATAGGAGATGCTTGGGGTGTGAAGAGTAAAGTAAGTGGCTAATCACAACTGGCCACTGTAATTAGGGACTTACTATACTTAACATAATCCGAGCTATTCCTAGAATGACCTTGTTAGTGTTTGAATCTTATAGTGATTAGAGAATGGCTGGAGGTAGATCATCTAAGGACCCTAGGGGTGGAGCACAAGGAGGACGTGGTGCTGAACCGCGTGTTACGAGGAATAGGGCTAGGGCTACCGAGAGGACACGTGAGGAGCCCGAGATGGATCACCAGGAAGGTTTGATGAGAGTGCGAACTTGAGGGCCTCGGTGAAAGAGGCAGTAGTAGAAGAGGTCCATCAAGTTATGCAGATGATTCTACCGTCTGTAGTGACCAAAGTGATTAAAGTTATTAGGAAGGCAAAAGGAAGGAGAGGAATAGGTCCTCGGGAAGGAGAGAGCAACAGGAGACCGAGACGGTTATCCCTACTGATGAGGAAGAGGAGGAAGAAGAGCCTGTGCCTGAGGCAGCACGAGGCTGTAACTATGGGGCATTCCAAAGGTGCAATCCCTTACCTTTAATGGTAATGGCACTACTGCTGCTGCTCTCCGATGGGTGAGGGAGATGGAGGCTGTCCTTGAGATCAGCGAGTGCCGAGAGGACCAGAAGGTGAAGTTTGCCACTCATTCGTTTGTGGACTCGGCCTTGTGCTGGTGGGACAACATTGTCCTGGATGAGGGTACCAGGGCAATCGGGAGAATGAGGTGGAGTGAACTGAAGAAGCTGGTAATCAAGGAGTTTTGTCCTCACCGTGAATTGGAGAAGATCGAGAGAGAGTTCTTGCAGCTGGAGGCAGGAACGATGATACACCAGCAATACACCACTAAATTCAACGAGATGGCTAGGCTAGTGCCAGATCATGTGACACCTGCATCACAAAAGATTAAGAGGTACATTCAAAGACTGCCCATAGATATCCGCAGACATCTAATCGCTGCATGACCAGGTACATTTAGATCGGTGGTCGACTTAGCTGGGAGATTGTACGACGAGCGAGAGGTGATGGCGATAACAGACGAAGAGGAGGAGCGGGGCTATGTTAAGAATGGGAATGGAGGGTGAGATAGTAATGGTGGAATGGTGGCTGAAGGTAAGGCGATGAGGGTCGATGATCGGAAGAGGATAACAAGGAAGGACGAGGTATGCAAGAAGTGTGGTAGAGGCCACGAAGGAGAGTGCAAGTGGGGATCAAACGTCTGCTTCCAGTGTGGAAAGAAGGGCCACAGGGCAAGAGATTGTCAAGTGGCCAAATGCTACGACTGTGGCGAGACTGGACATATGAGCAGAGACTGCAAGAAGTTGAGGGCAGGAAGCTCCGGTGTGAGGAAAGAGAAAAGAGGGTGAAGGCTAAAGCCTTTGCTATGACCGGGAGGAGGTTAGCTCAGACTCTGAGGTAACGTCAAGTACGTTTTTGAAGATTTAAATTTGTGCATATATGCTTTGATTGTAGTGTTAGTAGTAGTTTCGTTCCTACTGCCTTCTATGATAAGTTGCATGTTAGGAGTAGGAAGATCGATGTCATTCGACATAGGAACTACTCTGAGTAAGTCTACTAGATTACCCGATGCACTAAAGGATCACACAATAGAATTGAGAGAGCGCTTGTTTTCTGTTAGACCATCCATAATAGACGCAGGTGGATAGACGTACACCTCCGGGTGAATTGATCAGTAACTTATGAGGCAAGCACTGAGTGCTGCAAAAAGATGGATTGATTAACGGTGCCCGATAAGAGTTTGGTGCCGACCTACGGCAGTGGATTATGATGAAGGCTTCGCTAGGAAAGTGGATCATTCGATTTGGAAATCGAGTAAAGCTAACACTAGAGTATAGAGGGTCATTCCCTTTTGTTGCTCAGGTAGGAGAAATGACACATCGACTGGAGCTACCCAATAAGTTAAGTGGACTTCAACTGACGTTCCATGTATCTCGTCTAAGAAAGTGCTCAACCGATGAGGATATGATCGTGCCACTAGAGAACACTGAGATGGACAAAGTATTCAACTACAAGAAGCAACTAGTGGCCATTACTGATAAGAAGAAGAGAATGGGCTAAGGAGTATGATGGTTTCACTTGTGCGGGTGCAGTGAAGCCTAAAGAGATCTAAGTCTAAGTGCAAGATCAAGGAAGACGTGAGAAAGTGTTACCTGTAACTGTTTGAGAAGCGACAGGTTTCAGTGATGAAACCTCTTTAAGGGGGGGTAGACTTGTAACACCCTGAAATTTTATTTAAAGGAAAGGAAAAGAAAACTAAATAGAAAGAAAAGAAAATGGACACAAGTGGAGGGGGATAAAGTGTACAAAGTACAAAAGTCTAATATTTTATATTAAAATGGGTATGGCCGCCCACATTAAAGAAGAAAACTACTTTTGCTCTCGGTAGAAGAAGAAGAAGAAGAAGAAGAAGAAGAAGCTCTCGGTTTTTAGAAAAAGAAAGGGAGAAGAAGCTTCAAAGGTAAGTTTTCTTGAGTTTATGTTCGGTTTTAACTGAATTCATGAGTGGTTGACCAAAGTTCTTGGTGTTTAGTGTTTGTTTTCAGGATTTAGGAGCTGAATTGGAAGGTGGGTCTCGGATTTGAAGTGTGTTGCTCAAAGGTTGCTCAAGGTGAGTTTCTAGAACCCCTCTTTTACTGATTTACAACTTGTTTGGGGATATTATGCATACTAAGTAAACATTTTAAAAGTAACCATGCGTTTACAGCTTTATGTTCGAAAATAGTATGTGTATGTATGTTTCAGAGTTGGATTATGGGTTAGGATTGATGTTTAGCTTGTTCAAGGGCCTTAGAACATGTTAGATCTGGATTTGGGACTGAAAATGAGTTGATTAGTAAAAGTTAGTTGGTCAAACGTCTAAACAGTAACCAATGCATCCAACGGTTTAATTTTCTAAGTGTTCCCAACCGCCCAAAAGCCCAACCACCTAAACAGTGCCCAACCGCCTAAACAGGCCCATACGTCTAAGTAAAAAGTGACAGTGTTAGGCCCAAACGCCTGAATAGTGCCCATGCGCCTAAATAGGCCCATGCGTCTAAGTATAAATGATTAAGTATAAGTCAGACGCCTGCATAGTAGCAAAACGCCTGAAAAGGGTTGAAACGCCCAAATAGTGTCCATGCGCCCAAGTTTCCAAAACGGCTAACTGTCCATGCGCCTGCATAGTGGTGAAACACCTAAACAGGGCAGAAATGCCCAAACAGTGCCCATGCGCCCAGACTGTTTTACACTTAGAATTTTTATGCTCATGCGCCTTAAAAGTCCCATGCACCCATTTTTGACTTAGAATTTTCTAAGTGGTTTTAAGGGGTAGAATAGGGAGATAGGCCCTGTTATGATGTGATGACTTATGCTTGATATGTGCATGATGATGTGATGAAGTTATGATGTGTATGTGTATGAGTGATATGTTATCTTTCTTCGTTAAAGAGTTTTCAAAACGTACGTTTTATGTTTTGTAATACATTATGTATGACTTTACGTGGTGTGATGTATGAACGAATAAATTAATGAATGTAAAGTCTTATGTTTTGTGATGTATGAACGAATAAATTAATGAACGTAAAGTATTATGTAATGAAGTGAAGGATAACGATAAAGTACGAAACGAACGAATACGATAGAGTTTGAAATGAAAGAACACATTAGATAATGAATGGTGAGTATGAAAGTCACGGATGATGAGATCCATGTCGCGTACCCCGGTATTGTGTCAGTCTTCGGACATGAGCCGGGGGTTTGTTTACAGGCCCCGGCATAGTATCAGTCTTCGGACATGAGTCGGGGGTATTGCATGAGACATAATGATGTATGATGATGATGTCTTATTGAACACTCCGGTACTGTATCAGTCTTCGGACATGAGTCGGGGGTTTGGTTTCAGGACTCGGCATAGTATCAGTCTTTGGACATGAGTCGGGGGTGTTGCATAAGAGATGGGATCTTTGTCGCGTATCCCGGTGCTGTGTCAGTCTTCAGACATGAGTCGGGGGTTTGTGTACAGGCCCCAGCACAACATCATCTTTCAAGCATGAGTCGGGGATATTGCATGAGACAAGATTCAAGTAATGATGAGTAATGAGAGAATGATTGAATGAATGAACGAATGATGATAAAGATAATAATAATAATTATTAGTATGTATGTATTGTATGACAATCTGAAAAATGTAAAGTATGAAAAGAAAGTAAGAGAAAAGAAAGTAAAAGACAGTGAAAAGTATAAACGAAAGTATGAATAGGAAAGTATGAAAGAATGAAACAAATAAAGAACACAGATTGAGTGTACGTATGTTGTATGACCACGAATAAATGTAAAGATAGTTTCTGAAGGAAATAAAGTATTTTATTATAAAAACTAGAACTCACTCAGCGTCGCTGACTTTTATATACATGATAGTTGGTAGGTATTTTGTTGATGCTGAGGAGTTGCAGGCATGGATGCATAAGCTACTGGGAGCGTTTTGAGGCTGACATTTTGACATGTCATTGTATTTTGAGATGAAAACGAATGTTGTAATGTAATGAAATGACATGTTTTTAGTTATTAGTGAAAGTTTTAAATTCCGCTGCAAAATGAATATACGTTTTAAAATGTTTTATGTGCGATGAATGACCAACTGTGAGGTGCCCGAGAACGGGGTCTTACAGTCCACTATAACATGCCTTTCTTGAACTCAAACTCCTCACCTTAGTGGAGTGTTATGGTTACCCTTTATAACCCATAGGAGTCCACTAGGGCTTATCAATATTATTTTCCTTGATAATTTCCTTTTAATCATCTCGTTTATGGTTTCATTTCTATTATTCACACGTTAGTCTATTAGTTGTAACGAGGGGTCACATGAAATAAGACCTCATATTAACTCTTTAACTATTATTATTTTAATCAAAGGATTTGAAATGTCATATTTTACTTATTTTAAGGGATTCTAGGAAAATGGGAAGTGGTTGCATGTAAGTATAAATCAAGCCATTATATATAAATGTAAATACGAGACATAAAGCCATGAGCCCATAACCAAAATTGTAGCTATGAGAAAACTGAAAACCCCTTCAATACTTATCACGAGTATTGGTTGTTGTTGTTAAAGAAATAAACATTCAATGAAAGTTGCCGTTGATTGATGCGTTCAACAAGTCTAGAGAATAGAGGTGCCTACCCCGATAGTACAAGAAATATGTTCCAGCGTCTCTATCCGAGAGTTAATTGGTTGTGTTATGAAAAGGGGTAATTTAGCATGTGATAATTATAAGGTAAACTCATACAACATTAAAGTAATAAACATAACATATAAATCCATGATTCAAGTGTTGTTGTTGTAAGCGTGTTTCTTCCCCAAAGCATATAAAGGAAAATGGGGCTATGAAAACTCACTGTGATGAAGCTAAATCGGTACGCTTCCTACACATACACACACACAGATATATATACATACATATATATATATATATATATATATATGTATGTATGTATATACACACACACACACACACGAAGGGTCCGTCAGTAAGTTTGGTAAGTCAACGTGTATATCATTTTAGATTAAATTATTAAACTTATTCGTAAATTTTTTTGAGTAATAGGGTACGTTGGAGGTTGTCTGGATTTGTGTTAGTAATATGTGTATGTTATAACTTATGATAGTGAGAGGTTTTTATTCGCAAGGATCTAGGTCATTACCAATAGATTTCATTGTTATATGTCTACTTGTAATTTGCATTAAGGCATCTAGATAGATTATAACAACTATATAATGATCAACTATAACTCTAACTAAAAGTATATGTGAAAATATCGCTCCAATCCCACCTTACACCTCATTTGGTTTAGTTTTTACCAAGTTACAACCTCTTAAAGTTGGGTCTACTATTCTCTTGGGTTATTGTCCATACTGGGTTTTCAAGCTTGTTTTTATGTGTTCTAGGTTTTAACTAGGCCATGAGTATCATACTTATTAAAGAACTAAAACTAAGGGTGAAATGTATCTATTCCATGTTTGAACTCATGGTTAAAGTGTATGTTTAGGGTGATATCATTTCTGCAATGTAAGTGTAATCCTAGAACTCTCTTTCTGCCCAGTTACATTTTTTCTTGAACTTGGTTTCTAAGATATCATGGGACCTTATTAATGACTAATATACATTTAAGAGGTTTAGCTTAAGTAGTTTTAAGTTCATACCCAATTGTAGATGCCAGAGCGAGAAGAATCGCGTGTTAGAGGTCCAAACCATGCCCTTGTGTTCTTCCCTTCTCCCAATCATGGTAGCAGCAACAAGGTGGGTTGAGTTTGAGCAGAATTTAGTGGTATTTCTTTGTGAGAAATGAGCTGTGATTGTGTAGGTTATATAGGATGGGAAGGGATGTCATCATGAGATGCTAAAACATCTTTGAACACACATGTTTTATGATGGTTAAAACTTTCCTGGATAGTAGGACTGCAATGTCTCGAGCCACATGAGCAACATGCCCATCTCTCTTATGTACTAAGTTCCTCCTCTTTGACCATATTGATGTAAGGTTTATACAAACCTTTTATTTCTTGGTTCCTAGCCATTTTATTCCACCATGTATAATGGTTATTTCCCCCTCTTTATGTTGAGAATTAAAGGAGGTTTAGGGTTGTATTTTCAAATGGTTTGGGTCTTGTAAGATGGTTTCTATCATGTGTTTACGAGTCTATCTAGGTTTGGTATCGTTGACGAAAAATAGTTATCAAGTGGAGTGAACGTCTAGAGATTCAAGGTAGTGTTCGTGGTTATTTACTTTTGGGTCGGATGAAGCATAGGGTTGTTTTGACAGCCACGTTCACTCACCCTAAGGGCCTTAGTGCGGTCGTGGTTTTTTTATTAATAGAACATTATTCAATGTTGAAGAAATTATTAATGCAAGGCTTGATTATTTTTCTTAGGTAAATAGCAAATAAACTCGATATATCTTGGGTATTTAAATCTTTAAAACGTAGTTCGATGATGGTTGTCATTGATTTAAGTTAGGTTAGAGAAATGTGCGGTTGGCTATGAAGCAAGACCCACATTAAGTTAGTTTTGAATGTTATAAATTTAGCGTATGTATTTAGGGTTTTCAAATGATGAGTGAGGGGTTTAGGTTACTAGAATCATTTCACTTAAGTATAAGCATTGAATTTAGGTCCATAGTTTTGTTCGTGAAATCCTAATAGATGTCGTGTTGCATTTAACTTAGTATGTTGACGTGTTAAGAATTATTTTTAATGACAAAAAAGTTCATGCAAAAGTGGTAGCTTCATGCATGATTACATGTACAGATATGATTGCCTTACAAGTTTTGTTAACTACATGGTAGGTATACTTATAATTGCAATCTAATAAAATTTGAGATGATGGTTAAACATGTCCATATTCATCAACCGTTGGTTATGCAATTAATGCGTTAAGAATTTTCATTTGATATCATCATATATTATCACGAAGTGATTTTGATGCATGATCCTTTTAAATAAGTAGTTACGTACTTAATCTAATTCTCAATTAATGTAAGGCCCCGCTCCTGGGCACCTCACGGTTGGTCATTCATCGCACATAAAACATACTTTTGGTATACATTCATAAGCATCTTAGATAAACAACGTATATTAAGTAAAATAACGCAACGGAATTAATAAGAAATACATTCTCATTTCATCATAAAAGCTTTTACAATGCATTACATCGTTGACCTGATTACAAAATACAAGCTTTCTTTACATTGCCTATCTTTACTATGATTGCTGCTGAAGCATATGAAACCGAGGATTTCATAAGTAATCCCGTTATGTGAATCCTCAACAATCATAGGGTCATATACAGTGACCTCTAGTATAAAAATATAAAATATAAAAAATTCTTTTTCTTCATAAAGAAGATTCCTTAAGTAATCCCGTTTATGGGAATCCTTAAGAAATCTTGCACTTGCATGCAACATAATGTGTTGCGTGCATTACGGGCCCACAACACATGACGTTGCAGCATTATCAAAAGGAGAATGCCATCCCAAAAGAGCTGAGTAGTCGCCTCGTGCCATCCCCAGCAATACTACCAGCCAACTGGAAACACATAAAGGTCAGCGTTGCTGAGTGAGTTCTAGTTTTTAAATAAACATTCTTTATTTACATCATAAACCATTCCTTTCTTTCACATGACCATACATCATACATACATGTAGATAATATTTTTATTATCTCTTTCATTTATTCATTCAATCGTTACATCTTTATCGTTCAGTTCTCACATGGACCCTATCAGGCTTTACCCACTTCAAGGCACGTAGCGATGATTACTGTGGTCGAATGACAAGGATCCCGTTTCATCTTTTCTTGCACATTGGATATCCTTTGCACCACTACCGTATGCTATACCTCGATCAGTCTTAGCTACCGGGCCGAAGTCATAAAATGAACAACAAAACGTATGCCACGGTACGAGAGGTAAGCGGTAGGGGTACCATACATATGGTCAATCACCAAGAAGGACCCGTTCACCGTATCCAATGCTTGCAAGACATCTTTCGTTCGTTCATTCATTAATGCATGTATTCATCATTATATTTCCTTTTTCGTTCATTCGTTAATACATGCATTCATCATCATGTTCCTCTTTCATTATCTTTCACTTTATGTTACGTAATACTTTACTCATTCGTTTTCATAATTTGTAAAGTTTTAGAAAGATAAACATACATAATCATAAGGAACATACACATATCATACATTCATCATCATACAAAGCATCATACACATATGGTATACCATGGGTATACCCATGCAACATCATCATCATCATCATGCCTATGTTACTCATCTACCCAAATAAGTCAGGTCTTGCTAAACTTATATCCGCATTCCTCATTCTGACTCATCCGCATTAGTCTGACCATCCGCATTGGTCAATGCGGATGCGTAATACCTTAACCGCATTTCATGAACTTGTCCGCATTGGTCAATGCGGTTGGCAATTGCCTTACCGCATTTCATAGGTCGTCCGCATTAGTCAATGCGGGTGAGATGCCTTGGCCATTTCATTCCATTAGGACAATGCGGATGATGTAATGTCTGGTTCGCATTTCTTTAGCCTTCCGCATTGGTCAATGCGGCTCACTGCCTTGACCGCATTCGCTTGGTCATTCGCATTGGCTAATGCGGATGACCACCTTAGCCACCTTTGCCTTGGCAGTCCGCATTGAGCAATGCGGTTGAGCGTGGCAACCTGCAACTCAACCATTCTCATAACTCATTCATCATCTTAACATCTCTAAAGCATAGAATCATCATATTATGCATCTAGATTCACCTAAACATCATGTATACCATTCTAGCGCATACCGTAACAGTATACCTATAAACATTCATGCGTGGACTATATATGTCTGTTCTGAAACGTTCACACCAGCTTCCCGAACAGATCGTATACACGTATACATACACATACATACACGGGTTAACACCCGAAACTTGAAAACAGTTTTAAGATGTGTTCCAGCCCCAAAATCATTCGAAAATGCATAAAAGAAGGGGTCTTAGAACTCACATTGTGTTGCTGGGTATGACTTCTTCGAAATCCGTAGCCGTGAGGTCTTGTATCGCGTATCAGTCTTCTCCTTCTTCTTGTTCTTTCTCCGAAATCTCATGGTCTGCTCTTTCTCTCTCTAGAAAGCTTCAAAGATTTAGGAGTTGTGAGGGAAAGAGTGGGCAGCCATCCCTATGTATATCAGATATTTCTCTCTTCTTTGTACTTTTACACAAAACCCCCTTCTACTTTCTCTTCCCTTTCCTTTTCCTCAAAAATTCTTTCTTTTCTTTTCTTCTTATTATTTCTCTTCGTCAAATCAAAATTTCGGGTGTTACAAGTCCACCCCCTTATAAAGGTTTCGTCCCCGAAACCTGTTATTCCTCGAATAGACGTGGGTAATGTTGTCTCATCTCTTCCTCAGTCTCCCATGTAGACTCAGATCCCTTTCTGTGCTTCCACTGTACACGCACAAGGGGTACCACTTTATTTCGCAGCTGCTTTTCTTTTCTGTCAAGGATTGCCACTGGTTGCTCCACATATTTGAGCCGTTCATCTACTTCGATATCTTCCAGTGGAACAATCATATCTTCATCGGCCAAACATTTTCTCAGATGAGATACGTGAAAGGTCGGGTGAATTCCACTCAGCCCATCTGGCAATTCCAACCTATAGGCCACCTCTCCTACTTGAGCAATGATTCGGAAAGGGCCTATATACCGCAGACTCAACTTACCCCGCTTCCGGAACCGAATGATTCCTTTCCAAGGTGAGACCTTCAGCATAACCCGATCCCCCACCTGGAACTCAATCGGCCTGCGTCGTTTGTCAGCATACGACTTCTGTCAGTCTTTGGCCGCCTTCATATAGGCTTTGATCTTTTCAAGCTTTTCAGTCGTAGCCTCGATCACTTCGACGCTTCCCAATTCTTTCTGACCAATATCACCCCAACAGACGGGTGTCATACATCTCCTACCGTATAGCATCTCATAGAGTGGCATGCCAATACTGGCGTGATAGCTGTTGTTGTACGAGAATTCAGCTAACGGTAGGTGGTCATCCCAACTTCCCCCGAAGTCGATAACACATGCCCGAAGCATGTCCTCCAAAGTTTGAATGGTCCTTTCCGACTGACCATCAGTTTGAGGATGATAAGCCGTGCTAACGTGCAACCTCGTCCCCATGGCATCATGGAATTTCTTCCAGAATTTAGATGTAAACCGGGTGTCGCGATCGGATACAATTGACACCGGTACACCATGACGAGTCACAATCTCTTTGATGAAAAGATCGGCCAACCTCTCAGATGAATATGTCTCGCGTATCGGGAGGAAGTGAGCACTCTTCGTCAGACGATCCACAATCACCCATATAGTATCATACCCTTTCGGGGTACGTGGCAGCTTTGTGATAAAATCCATGGTGATGTGCTCCCACTTCCATTCTGGTATATCCAAAGGTTCAATCTTTCCATACGGCTGCTGGAGTTCGGCCTTCACTTGCAAACAAGTGAGACATTTACTCACATACTCCACCACATCACGTTTCATACCCGGCCACCAATAATCCTTCCTCATGTCTTGGTACATCTTGGTAGCACCGGGATGAATGGAGTACCGAGTCTTGTGAGCTTCATCCATGATCTTCATACGTAGGTCCCTAAATCGTGGAATCCACATTCGCCCAGATCGGGTCTTAACACCAAGAGTGTTCTCACCCAGTTCTGTAACTAGACCTCTCATCCTTTCAGAGTTAAGACGATCTTCTTTCATAGCCTCGTCCTGGAACTCCTTAACCTGTGTCATCACATCAGAGGTCATAATTAGCTGATAAGCCTTCACCCGAATCGGCTCGGGCCTTTCCTTTCGGCTAAGGGCATCAGCCACCACATTGGCTTTGCCTGGGTGGTAATGGATTTCACAATCATAATCTTTTATCAGCTCCAACCACCGCCTCTGCCTCATATTTAAATCCTTCTGCTCGAAGAAGTACTTCAAGATTTTGTGGTCCGTGAAGATGGTGCACTTCGTCCCGTATAGATAGTGCTGCCAAATCTTCAACGCGAAAACCACCGCAGCTAGTTCTAGATCGTGCGTGGGATAGTTGACTTCGTGGGTCTTCAGTTGTCGAGATGCATAGGCTATTACCTTTCCACGTTGCATCAATACGCAACCTAGCCCAGAATAGGATGCATCCGAATAGAGCACTAAGTCCTCATTTCCCTCGGGCAATGTCAAGACAGGAGCTTGTGTCAGTCTCGTCTTCAACTCCTCAAAAGCATCCTCTTGTTCTCGACCCCACACGAACTTTACGTCCTTGCGAGTCAATTTTGTCAAAGGTGAGGCTATCTTTGAAAAATCTTGAATAAATCTTCTATAGTAGCCCGCCAACCCCAAGAAGCTGCGAATCTCGGATGGCGTCTTAGGTGACTTCCATTGCATCACGACCTCAACCTTAGCTGGGTCCACCATTATCCCTTTTGCATTTACCACGTGACCCAGAAATTGCACCTCGCGTAACCAAAAAACACACTTGGAGAACTTAGCATACAGTTTCTCCTTCCTCAAGGTCTCCAACACCTCCCGAATGTGGCCGGCATGCTCGTCTTCGCTCTGGAGTAAATCAGTATATCATCGATAAACACAATCACTGATCTATCCAGCATCGGCTGACACACTCGATTCATCAAATCCATAAAAGCAGCCGGCGCATTGGTCAAACCAAAAGACATAACGAGAAACTCATAATGACCATAACGCGTACGAAAGGTTGTTTTAGGAATGTCTTGCTCCTTCACTTTCAGTTGATGGTTGCCCGATCGAAGATCTATTCGTGAAAACCAACTGGCGCCTTGAAGTTGATCAAATAAATCATCGATTCTTGGCAAGGGTATCTGTTCTTCACCGTCAACTTGTTCAACTCACGGTAGTCGATGCACATCCTCATACTACCATCCTTCTTCTTCACAAACAGGACCGGAGCACCCCAAGGTGAGATACTCGGTCTAATAAACCCTTATCCAATAGCTCTTGCAACTGCTCCATCAACTCTTTCATTTCCGTCGGGGCCAATCGATACGGTGCCTTGGCGACAGGTTGAGCACCCGATATCAGGTCAATCTGGAACTCGATCTCTCTGTCAGGTGGAAATCTCGATAAGTCTTCCGGGAATAAGTCTGGAAAATCACGCACATCCGGAACATCAGATAGTCATGGTGTTGGCGTTTCCACATCTTTCACGTAACATAAGTAGGCGCTGCACCCACGCCTCATACATTTTCCTGCCACAGCCATTGAGATCACCTTCGGAGTCGTAGTAACCCGGTCACCATAAGCTGTCACTGAAATACCGCCGGGCGCTGTCAATTGAATCATCTTCTGGCGACACACGATGTTCGCCTCAAAGTCCGCCAACCAATCCATACCAAGCACCAAATCGAAACCACCCAAAGTCATTGCAAACGGCCTAACCGGAAATTTATGGCCCTCCAATTCAACATCACAACCCTCTATCACCTCGGAGATCCTAGTAGATTTACCTATGGCAGTTTCTACATCGAAGGGCACATCAATACGTCTACTACTAACAGGCAGCTTAGTACGGAAGGCATTAGAAATAAAACTCCTACTGGCACCCGAATCAAATAATACAGAGGCTAAAGTTTGGTTCACCAAAAACGTACCGGACACAACATCAGGGTCCATTCTAGCCTCTTCTTGCGTCATCGTGAACGCCCTGGCCTTTGCCCTCGGTGCTTCTCCTCCCGTCTTCTTCTCCCCTGAGCCCTCAGCCCTCGGCTTCTTGCAATCTCTGCTCATATGACCACTTTCCCCACAGTTAAAACACTTGCCCATCCGGCAATCCTTGGCCATATGCCCTGTCTTCCCACACTTAAAGCAGATGTTGGATCCCCATTTACACTCCCTCGAATGCTCTCTACCACATTGGCCACACTTCCTTATCCCAGCTCCAGACATGACCACACGGCGGTCATCCACCCTTGCCTTCTTATTACTCATCGAAGTGTCACCTCGACCAAACCTCTTCCCCTGCCAACTTCTCTCACCACCTCCCTTCTTACTAACCTCAGCCTTTACCACCCTTCCCTTTCATCATACAATCTCCCCTCCAGATCCACTGCCGACCTAAAGGTGCTCGGTCAGGCAGTAATCAGATGTTTGCGGATGTCAGCCGGCAGCCCCTGAATATACCGGTTGATCTTGCGAGACACCGGCGTCACCTGGTCCGGCACCATTCTCGCCATATCATTAAACTTGGTGGTGTACTGTTGGTGGGTCATCGTCCCCGCCTCCAACTGCAGGAACTCTCTCTCAACCTTGTCCATTTCCCGACGAGGACTGAACTCCTCGATCACCATCATTTTTAGCTCAGACCACTTCATTCTTCCGATAGTCCTGCTACCCTCGGCCTGGACTATGTTGTCCCACTAGCATAAGGCCGAACCCGTAAAAGAGTGGGTAGCAAACTTCACCTTCTTGTCCTCCTGACAATCACTAATATCGAGGACAGCTTCCATTTCCCTCACCCATTGGTGAGCATCAGCCGCAGTGCCAGAACCGTCAAATGTAGGGGGCTTGCACCTCATGAATGCCCCGTAATTACAACCTCGTGTTGTCTCTCGTACCGGCTCCTCCTCCTCTTCCTCTTCATTATCAGATAGAACCGTTTCTGGCTCTTGTTGCTCCAGTCTTCCTGAGGACCTGTTCCTCTCTTTTCTTTCACCTTCCCTGACAGCCTTAATTACCTCAGTCACCACAGACGGTAAGATCGTCTGCATGACCTGATGTACCTCCTCAACCACTGCCTCTTTTACCGAGGCTCTCAAGTTAGCGCTCTCATCTACCCCCTCCTGATGAGGAGTATCGGGTTCTTCATGAACCACTTTCTCCACCCTAGGTCTTCCTCTTATGGCTCGTGGTTCAGCACCACGTCCGCCACCACCTCCACCCCGTGAGGCCTTAGAAGATCTACCACCCGCCATTCTCTATCACACTGAAAGATTTAAATACTAACACGGTCATTCAAGGAAATAGCTCAGTTTATGTCAAGTATAGTAAGTCCCTAATTACAGTGGCCAGTTGTGATTAGCCACCCACTTTACTCTTCACACCCGAGCGTCCTGACTACATTAGTATCTAAGTCTAACAGTACACATAAACACATAACATGCGCACATAGTCCTGGTTAACTTTAAGAAAATACCTGATGGCACGCAACTACTCAGATGGCATTCTCTTCATTTCTGTCCCATTCTCTGTTTAAGTTTTAGGTTTATTTTGAAAATTTACCCATTTCACTTAAACTTTGGCTCTGATACCAACTTGTAAGGCCCCGCTCCCGGGCACCTCACGGTTGGTCATTCATCGCACATAAAACATACTTTTGGTATACATTCATCAGCATCTTAGATAAACAACGTATATTAAGTAAAATAACGCAGCGGAATTAATAAGAAATACATTCTCATTTCATCATAAAAGCTTTTACAATGTATTACATCGTTGACCTGATTACAAAATACTAGCTTTCTTTACATTGTCTATCTTTACTATGATTGCTGCTGAAGCATATGAAACCAAGGATTTCATAAGTAATCCCCGTTATGTGAATCCTCAAAAATCATAGGGTCATATACAGTGACCTCTAGTACAAAAATATAAAATATAAAATTTTCTTTTTTCTTCATAAAGAAGATTCCTTAAGTAATCCCGTTTATGGGAATCCTTAAGAAATCTTGCACTTGCATGCAACATAATATGTTGCGTGCATTACGGGCCCACAACACATGACGTTGCAGCATTATCAAAAGGAGAATGCCATCCCAAAAGAGCTGAGTAGTCACCTCATGCCATCCCCAGTAACACTACCTGTCAACTGGAAACACATAAAGGTTAGCGTTGCTGAGTGAGTTCAAGTTTTTAAATAAACATACTTTATTTACATCATAAACCATTCCTTTCTTTCACATGACCATACATCATACATACATGTAGATAATATTTTTACTATCTCTTTCATTCATTCATTCGTTACATCTTTATCGTTCAGTTCTCATAAGGACCCTATCAGGCTTTACCCACTTCAAGGCACGTAGCGATGATTACTGTGGTCGAACGATAAAGATCCCGTTTCATCTTTTCTTGCACATTGGATATCCTTTGCACCACTACCATATGCTATACCTCGATCAGTCTTAGCTACCGGGCCGAAGTCATAAAATGAACAACAAAACGTATGCCACGTACTAGAGGTAAGCGGTAGGGGTACCATACATATGGTCAATCACCAAGAAGGGCCCGTTCACCGTATCCAATGCTTGCAAGACATCTTTCGTTCGTTCATTCATTAATGCATGTATTCATCATTATATTTCCTTTTTCGTTCATTCGTTAGTACATGCATTCATCATCATGTTCCTCTTTCATTATCTTTCACTTTACGTTATGTAATACTTTACTCATTCGTTTTCATAATTCGTAAAGTTTTAGAAAGATAAACATACATAATCATAAGGAACATACGCATATCATACATTCATCATCATACAAAGCATCACACACATATGGTATACCATGGGTATACCCATGCAACATCATCATAATCATCATGCCTATGTTACTCGTCTACCAAAATAAATCAGGTCTTGCTAAACTTATATCCGCATTCCTTATTCTGACTCATCCGCATTAGTCTGACCATCCGCATTGGTCAATGCGGATGAGTAATACCTTAACCGCATTTCATGAACTTGTCCGCATTGGTCAATGCGGTTGGCAATTGCCTTACCGCATTTCATAGGTCGTCCGCATTAGTCAATGCGGGTGAGATGCCTTGGCCATTTCATTCCATTAGGACAATGCGGATGATGTAATGTCTGGTCCGCATTTCTTCAGCCTTCCGCATTGGTCAATGCGGCTCACTGCCTTGACCGCATTCGCTTGGTCATTCGCATTGGCTAATGCGGATGACCACCTTAGCCACCTTTGCCTCGGAAGTCCGCTTTGAGCAATGCGGTTGAGTGTGGCAACCTGCAACTCAACTATTCCTATAACTCATTTATCATCTTAACATCTCTAAAGCACAGAATCATCATATTATGCATCTAGATTCACCTAAACATCATGTATACCATTCTAGCGCATACCATAACAGTATACCTATAAACATTCATGCGTGGACTATATATGTCTATTCTGAAACGTTCACACAGCTTCCCGAACAGATCGTATACACGTATACATACACATACATACACGGGTTAACACCCGAAACTTGAAAACAGTTTTAAGATGTGTTCCAGCCCCAAAATCGTTCGAAAATGCATAAAAGAAGGGGTCTTAGAACTCACATTGTGTTGCTGGGTATGACTTATTCGAAATCCGTAGCCGTGAGGTCTTGTATCGCGTATCAGTCTTCTTCTTCTTCTTGTTCTTTCTCCGAAATCTTGTGGTCTGCTCTTTCTCTCTCTAGAAAGCTTCAAAGATTTGGGAGTTGTGAGGGAAAGAGTGGGCAGCCATCCCTATGTATATCAGATATTTCTCTCTTCTTTGTACTTTTACACAAAACCCCCTTCTACTTTCTCTTTCCTTTCCTTTTCCTCCAAAATTCTTTCTTTTTTCTTTTCTTCTTGTTATTTCTCTTCGTCAAATCAAAATTTCGGGTGTTACAATTAAGTCTAAAGCATATTACCTGATGTCTCAAAGCTAAGTAACAAAATTAGGCTTTTGACGAGAGTTAGAGTTTTGAGCTTTATGTATTGGGATATAAAGTTACTTGAAAAATCACAAATGTTACAATCGTCCCAGTTGAGATAATTTTGTCCCGAAATTCAATGGGTGGAATTATTGTTTAGTCCGTCCAAGAATAGATGTGGGTACTTGGCTTTCATGTGATCCTCATGTTCTGACTTATTCGGGTCCACCCTTGGAGTTCCACCAGACTTTGACTATTGGAATGTAGCTTTGTTTTATTTTCATAACCTCTCGATCCATAACTTTGATTGGTTCTTCAATGAAATGTAGCTTGTTATCAATACGAATATCCTTCATCAGTAGGTGTAAATCTTCATCGGCTAAGCACTATATAAGATTTGACACGTGGAAAGTGTCGTGTACCCCACCAAGTTCTTGTGGCAGATTAGTTTATAGGCTACCAGACCGATTCTATCTAGGATCTCGAATGGTCCAATGTACCTAGGAGAGAGCTTTCCTTTCTTTCCAAAATGGACAATGCCCTTATAAGGAGAGACCTTAAGTAATACCTTATCGCTGACTTGAAACTCTAGTGGTTTGTGATGGTTATCCGCATAAATGTTATGTCTATCTCTAGCAGCCTTAATTCTTTCCTTGACAAAATCAATCTTATCTGTAGTTTCCTGAATGATTTCTAGGCCAGTAATTTGATGGCCACCAACCTCTGTCCAGCAAAAGGGTGACCGACATTTGCGGTCATATAGGGTTTCAAGCTGTGCACACTTTATACTGGTATGATAATTATCGTTGTAGGAGGATTTAACTAAGGGCAAATGGGTATGCCAACCACCGTCAAAGTCAATCATGCAGGTCCTGATCATATCTTCAAGTGTTTGAATAGTTCTTTCATGCTGTAATATCAGATGCAAGCCAATCCTAGCATGCATTCTACATGAAGGTTCCTAGGTTATAGTCTTGGTCAAGTGACTTGCCTACTTCTCTATAACCAATGGCTCTGATACCAGTCTGTCACACCCCCGCTGAGAGCGGAAACACGCGGATGTAACGAGACAGGATCGTCATAGCATATTGTTAACAATAGAGATGCAATATATGTAATTGATGATAAAGCGTGTCATGACGACAACCGACACAAAAGGAGACTTGTGTCGTGTTTAGTCAATATTCACGACAGCATAGCCATAAGCATAAACTTGTAAATGATTCACATAACCAAAAATTGTATCCTTGTAATGTAATTCCCACAACCCAGGAACAAGTATCAAAAGTATGAAGATTGTTTAATAGACTACAACAATGATTCAAAATGAATGTTCTTCAAGTATGTTTAGTCTCAAAAATGCATCCTAGGGTCTCCACTAAGGCAACACTCCTAGATCTTTAATTATCATTGTCACCTGAAAAGATATGCTCAAAACGGTCAACAAACTTGTTAGTGAGCTCGTAGGTTTAAATAGTAAATAAGTAATTGATGCTGTATAGTAATTGTTGTGGAATACCGTGCATACAGTTATAAGTAAGCAAAATCACATAACAATGAGCTTTACAACCAAACCTAATGACGTACACACAGAATCTTGTCAGAATATATTCACCCAAGGCCCGTTCCTAGCTAATGATGGTGCCAACTGGTAAACCATCTGACAAGGGTGGGGGTGTCAACCCAATAGTACTACCAATACCTATCCCTCGGTTCTAACACCAAAATTAAATGGTTGTAAAGAAAGAACCACACAGCGACTCATGTATGTATCTGATAAGTACTCACAACACAGTATCACGTTGATTCCAAGTATGTAAATTGTATGTAAATTGTACAGCATAAGAAAGTGGGTGAGCATACTTTTCCCCTATGTTTGTAAATGATTGAAATATTGTATAAGCAAAAAAAGGGCCACAAAACTCACTTGTTAGGTGGTAAGTATGAAGGGTTAGAGTTTCCAAATGTTGTATGTAGTAAACGGTCAAACACCTAGTGATAGTTATTGTTAAGCATTAATGATACGTATAAAGTAAATGATATTGGTTCGGTCGCGTGTAACGCACACAAACAGACATAAGTATTAGATCTTATGTAGATCCAAGTACTAGAAGTCGTTGCCATTGCCGATGATATTTGTGTAAAAGTGTCATTGTTATTAGAGAAATACTTAGCAAATATTAGCGTTGCAAATCGATTGTTGATAATTGAAAAATGTTAAAGTTGATTTGACTTGTGATAACATTAGTAAGTTTGATAGTGTCAATTTAAAGATCGTCATTAGCAACGGTACCCGTGTCGATGTCACCTTAACATCACACGACAAACACACACCACACACCAGAAGAAACTCCCACAACAACTCCAATCGCACGATAGGACCAGATGCACGACTCAACACTCCATCCGCACGAATCAACCTTCATTCGTACGAATCAGCTTCATTCGTACGACTGAACCTTCATTCGTACGACTCAGCATTCAGTCATACCACACAGCGCCCAATCGCACGACTCAACATCCATACGCACGAATCAAACTTCATTCGTACGAATCAGCCTCATTCGTACGATTGAACCTTCATTCGTACGACTAGGCATTCAGTAGTGCGACATGCACAATCGCACACATTCATCCGCATGGACTCAATCGCATGACACGCACAATCGCATGATTCAATCGCACGACACACACACACAGTCGCATGACTCAGTCGCACGATAAACTCAGTCGCACGGCTCAGTCGCACGACATGTCCAGTCGCACGGCTCAGTCGCACGGAAGACCCAGTCACCCGAACAGCAGAATCGTGACTGCAGAAGTGCAGAGCAGCCTTCAGCTGCTCCGTGCATGAGATTTACACCTCAAGGATTCTAGAAACACATTTCAAACATGTACAAACAAGAAGAACATGTAGAAAGGCAACACACGCACCCACGCGACCTCATGTGCTCGGGTTGGCCCGAGCACCCGAAACCCTAAAAACACAGAAGCAAACACGCAAGAAAAGGGACGACCAAGGTCGTCTACCTGCAAGAAAGGAGTAGTCTCAGCTGTAGCCGATGCTTTGCCGGTGAAAATACGAAGAAACGGGGCGGTTCCGTCCAAGGAGGAGGAGAAAAGTGGAAGAATAAGAAGATGAAGAAGAAGGTGAATGAGGGCTAGGGCTGGAATATGGGTATTTATACCCAGTCCTAGTTTGGCAAATTGTCACATTTAGTCCCTGCACTTAGCCCCGAGTTCCCAAATTTGTTTCGGTTAAAAACTACCTTAACCGGCTAGTTATATATTAATGATAAATATGTAAACGATGGTGTTAATAGCTTAAAATGGTTTCATTTTAGCAATAATAATAAATAACGGCGGGTTTAGTAGTAACGATAACGATGAGGACACAAGTGTAAAAGATGATAAAACAAGTATAATACCTACACGAATAGATTACAAAAATGAGGTATGAATGTTCGAATAAGTGTTAACGGGTTCCACGTTAAATGACAGACCTTTTGGTGATGGATGTCACACAAATCACTATGAACCCTAGAAAAAAACGTACCAATTGATCATCAATTCATTCAAGATAATGAAACAACACTAGGGCTTTTAATCTCCAAGCGATTTCGAGTCTATAGACATATCTAATTACCCGAATTGATGTTTAAGTTGATAAGAACAGATGCAAATGAGTTGCGACCGATGCTTGAATCTGTTTAACGTGCAATTGTTGATGTTAACCAAATTAAACTCATGTGAAGCTTCAAAGGACAGTCATAAATCAAAGCCCTTAATCAATTTCAGGTTAGATAGGTTGGAAGATGGATTTCGATTGGGTTTCAGGTTCGTGATGAAAGTGGGGATCGAATTTGATGTTTGTGTGTTTTCAGGTGAAATTGGAAGTTGTAATGTTTTAGGAATAGATAGATGATCGATTATGTTGAATTAATTGGATTATTATTGTGTTTTAATGTTCGAACGACTATGAAATTAAAGAGCTTCAGTTATTCGATTGTTTGAGGTTTGTAACCGGCTTATAAACGCAATTAAAAGGTATAATTAAGTTCGAAACGTACACTCGAATTCATTAGGAACGGTTTGAGGTCGGGATTTGTAGAGTTTCGGGTGTTTTGGAGTCGCCGGAGTTTGGCCGGAGCTCCGCCGGAGTTGTAGCCGGAAAAGCGGGCGGTGGGGGAGACTTGGTTTGGGTTTTCAAAAATTACACCTTTAGTCCCTGCATTTTTCATTTTATTATTTCATGTTTAAAACTTTCATTTAAAGTTTCAAATTTAACATAAAGGCCCCCTTAACTTAATTAAACTTTAAGTTTTAAATATTATTCTAACTTATTAATTATTTAACTTTTATAAATTATTATTTCTATTATTATTATTATTATTATTATTTTATTTTTATTTTTTACTATTTTATTAGTTTTATTATTATAACTTAGGTTAAGTTTTATAATAATAAGCAAAAGTTGCAATTTCTAGTATTATTATTATTATAATAATAATTATTTTTTATTATGAAATAAATTAAGTTATTAAGTTAAATTAACAAAGAACGAGCATAAACGACCCATGTAGTTTCATAAATGACAAAAAGGCCCTTACAAGTACATAACGAAGCTAACTTTTATTTATCGAAAATAGGAAAGGTTACATCTCGAATGGGAAAAAAATGTGCGGACTTGGTCAAACGATCAACTATGACCCATATTGAATCGTGACCATCGGAAGTTCAGGGCAATTTGGTGATGAAATCCATTGTGATTTTTTTGCACTTCCATTGACGGAGTTTAAGTTATTGAACCGCGTTTGATGGCTGTTGGTGTTCGGCCTTAACTATTTAATAGGTCAAACACTTTCCGATATATATAGCGATATCCTTTTTCATGTCGAGCCACCAATAAAAATTTTAAGATCTTCGTACATCTTGTGGATCCAGGATGAACCAAATATAAAGATTTATGAGCTTTATCCATGATTAGGTTCCTAAGGTTATCCTATTTCGGGACCCACATGCAATCTTGGAAGTATAGTACTTCGTCAGAACCATGTTCTAGCTTCTTTTCTGCTCCAAAATAAAGTTTGTTCTTTAGCTGTTTCTCAAAATTGCTTCTCATTATGCATGCAGGATTTGACCCTTGATACTCGTCTAAATTGTCATGCATAAGGCACATACCCTTATGGGCTTAACCCTTTCTTTTCTACTTAAGGCGTCGGCCACAACATTGGCCTTGCCCAAGTGGTACTTAATTTCGCAGTTGTAATCGTTCAATAATTCGACCAATCTCCATTGTCGAATGTTTAATACTTTCTGAACAAATATGTGTTGTAAGCTCTTATGATCCGTGTAGATGACGCACCTTGTCCTATAAAGATAACGTCTCTAGATTTTAATGGCGAAGACTATGACGCCTAACTCTAGGTCATGGGTGGTGTAATTTTTCTCATGAACCTTGAGTTGTCATGATGCATTGGCATGAATTTATTCTTTTGCATCAGGACACAACCTAAACCTTCACATAACTCATCGCAGTACATAATGAAATTGTCAGTTCCATCACGTAATGTCAAAATTGGAGCGTCACATAGCTTTTGTTTTAATAATTATGACGCATCCTCTGTTTTATCATCTAGTCAAACCTCATATTCTTTTAACTCAAAGCGGTTAAGGGTTGGGCAATTTTTGAAAATTATCAACGAATCGCTGAAAGTATCCCACTAAACCCAAAAATTTGTTGGACTTTAGTGGTTATCTTAGGTATTTCCCATTGTTTGACTACTTCAATCTTGTTTGGATCCATGTGGATTTCCTTCTCATTTATTACATGTCCGAGGAAATATACTTATCTCAGCCAAAACGCACACTTAAAGAGTTTAGCGTACACTTTTTCCTTTACGAGTAATTTGAGTATCCATTTCAAATGTTTCTCATGATTGTAAGGCCCCATTCCTGGGACGCTTACAGCTGGTCAACCATCGCACATAAAACATACATTTACAGATATTTTAAATAAACATTGCAGCAGAAACATTCAAAAGTGACATCTCATTTCATCATAAAAGCTTTTGCAAAGTAATACATCGTTAATCAATTACAAAATAGTCATAAACAGTGACCCTTAGTAGTAGGATTCCTTAAGTAATCCCGTTTATCCGAATCCTCTACAAACACCATTTTGTTTTAATAATACATACAACATAATACATTGCAAAAATATTAACAAAGGAATTCCATCCCAAAAGAGCTGAGTAGCCGCCTCGTGCCATCCTCAGCAACACTACCCGTCAACTGGAAACACATAAAAAGTCAGCGTTGCTGAGTGAGTTCTAGTTTTATAATAAAACATGCTTTTCCTTCGTTAAAACCGTTCTTACATACATGCGATCATACAACATACGTGCACATAGATAATATTATTATTATCTTCTTCATTCATTCATTAGCTTTCGTTAGTGTACCGTTCATCATTAACATTCACATTCTTTCTTTTGTTCGTACGTCTCTTACTTACATTCATACATTCATTACATTTGTCCGTACGTTCATTACGTTCATTCATACATTCATTTCATTCATTCGTACGTTCATTACTTCCGGTGACATGTACAATACCCCGAACATTGTGCACTACTGCTGGTGCTGGACCTGTGGTAATGAATCACGAACGTTGTGCACCAATGCTGATCCAGTCACCTAGGGTAGGTACATGCACCACTTATCTTTCCTCATTCATTTTGGATCAATGCCATGTGCTATACCCCGAACATCGTGCACTACTGCTGGTGCTGGACCTGTGGTAATGAATCACAAACGTTGTGCACTAATGTTGATCCAGTCACCTAGGGTAAGCAGCAAGGATCCCATACATATGGTCAATCACAAAGACTGACCCCAATGTGCATCCTTCGGGGTAGCTAACCCGCACACCGTTGAGCTAACACCTTCAATGGGTGTGCACCTCCATATATTTGCTTACAAACCTTTTCTTACATTCAATCGTTCATTCATTAATGCATGCATTCATTCATCATGTTCTTCTTTCATTATCTTTCACTTTACGTTTCTTATTACTTTCGTTTCATTTATTAATCATAACACGTAAAGTCACGGAAAGATAAACACGTATCGAAGCAAGGAACATCGACATTTACAAGTCATCAGTCATTACCATCATACAGGTCCTCATCATACCTAACATACAAACATCATACATAAACATGCATCACTATCATCATCATGCCTACATAACTCTAATGCTAAGAAATACTGATGAACTGTAGCAAATGCGGATGAACTGTAACGAATGCGGATGAACTGTAGCAAATGCGGAAGAACAGATACCTTGTCCGTATTCGTTTGACTATCCGCATTAGTTAATGCGGTTGGGTAAATGCCTTAGCCACATTTCCCTGGCTATCCGCATTAGTTAATGCGGCTGAGTTAAATGCCTTAGCCGTATTTCCCTAGCTATCCGCATTAGTTAATGCGCTGAGTTAAATGCCTTAGCCGCATTTCCCTGGCTATCCGCATTAGTTAATGCGGCTAAGTTAAATGCCTTAGCCACATTTCCCTTGCTATCCGGATTAGTTAATGCGGTTGAGTTAAATGGACCTGCAATTTAACTTGGGTCTTTTTCAGATCTCAATCCATTTTACTCATCCTTAGCACAGATCTACCATACTACACACTTAGAACAAACTAAACATCATAAACATCATACTAAAATTCGTAGATGCCTTAGAAACCTTATGACCATAACAGCTCCAAACAAGTCATACACTTACACATACATACATGAATGCGTTTTTCACCAAATACCCGAAAATAGTTTGTAGATGTGTTCCAGCCCAAAATCATTCAAATATGAGTAAAATAGGGGTGTTAGAACTCACCTTTGCAGCTCTTGAGTATGGCTTCTCCCAAACTCGTTTGCAATTGAGTTCAACCGTCTAGAAACCCACTAAAAACACACATTCGAACACGTACAACACACATAAGCATAGACCCGAGGATCTGACCAGTCAAGAACACCATAAAAGCATGAATTCTTACCTTGAATTCGGATTCTTTCTGTTCTTCCTTCAAAACTGAGAACTTGCTGCTCTTTCTCTCTCTAAAATCGAATGAAATGAAGTGTGCAGGGATTATGGGCTGCCATATCTCCTTTATGCACCTACTTTTATTCTTTTTGTCCTTTTGACACTTTTTACCCCTCAACTTGGGTAAAGTATCTTTTTCTTTCTTTTTCTTCACTTTATTCTTTTTGGTTAAAAATAACCGGGTGTTACAAGTCCACCCCCCTTAAATAGGTTTCGTCCTGTTATTCCTCGAATAAACATGGGTAATGCTGTCTCATTTCTTCTTCAGTCTCCCACGTAGACTCAGATCCCTTCATGTGCCTCCACTGTACACGCATAAGAGGACCCACTTTATTTCTCAGCTGCTTCTCTTTTCTATCGATGATTGCCACTGGCTGCTCCACATAATTGAGTCGTTCATCTACTTCGATATCCTCCAGTGGAACAATCATATCTTCATCTGCCAAGCACTTTCTCAGATGAGATACGTAGAAGGTCGGGTGGATTCCACTTAACTCATCTGGTAACTCCAACCTATAGGCCACCTCTCCTACTCGAGTTATGATTCAGAAAGGGCCTATGTACCTCGGGCTCAACTTGCCCCGCTTTCTGAACCGAATGATACCCTTCTAAGGTGAGACCTTTAACATAACCCGGTCACCCACCTGGAACTCAATCAGTTTGCGTCGTTTATCAGCATACGACTTCTGTCTGTCTTTGGCTGCCTTCATGAAGGCCTTGATCTTTTCGAGCTTTTCAGTCGTAGCCTCGATCACCTCGACACTCCCTAACTCTTTATGACCAATATCACCCCAACATACGGGTGTCCTGCATCTCCTACCGTATAGCATCTCATAAGGTAGCATGCCAATGCTGGCATGATAGCTGTTGTTGTATGAGAATTCAGCTAATGGTAAGTGGTCATCCCAACTTCCCCCAAATCAATCACGCATGCCCGAAGCATGTCTTCCAGTGTCTGAATGGCCTTTCTGACTGACCATCAGTTTGGGGATGATAAGCTGTGCTAATGTGTAATCTCGTCCCCATGGCATCGTGGAATTTCTTCCAGAATTTGGAAGTAAACCGGGTGTCGCGATCAGACACAATTGACATCGGTACACCATGACGAGTCACAATCTCCTTGATGAAAAGATCAGCCAACCTCTCGGATGAATACGTCTCGCGCATCGGTAGGAAGTGAGCACTCTTCGTCAAGCGGTCAACGATCACCCATATAGCATCATACCCTTTCGGAGTACGCGGCAACTTCGTAATGAAATCCATGGTGATGTGCTCCCACTTCCATTCCGGTATATCCAAAGATTGAATCTTTCCATACGGCTTTTGGTGCTCGGCCTTCACTTGCAAACAAGTAAAGCACTTACTCACATACTCTACCACGTCACGCATTATACCAGGCCACCAATAATCTTTCTTCATGTCATGATACATCTTTGTAGCACCGGGATGAATAGAGTATCGAGTATTGTGAGCTTCATCCATAATCTTCACTCGTAGATCCCCAAGACGAGGAATCCACATACGTCCAAACCGGGTTCTAACACCAAATGTGTTTTCACCCAACTCTGCGACCAGAACTCTTATTCTTTCGGAGTTAAGATGATCTTCTTTTAGTGCCTCATCTTGAAACTCTTTGATTTGCTTCATCACATCCGAGGTCATAATCAGCTGGTATGCCTTCACCCGAATCGGCTCGGGCCTCTCCTTTCGGCTAAGGGCATCCGCCACCACGTTGGCTTTGCCCGGATGATAATGGATCTCACAATCATAATCCTTTATAAGCTCCAACCATCGCCTTTGCCTCATGTTCAAATCCTTCTGCTCGAAGAGGTACTTCAAGCTCTTGAGGTCGGTGAAAATGGTGCACTTCGTCCCGTAGAGATAGTGCCTCCAAATCTTTAATGCAAAAACCACAGCTGCTAGCTCCAAGTCATGAGTAGGATAGTTAACCTCATGAACTTTCAACTGTCGGGATGCATAGGCTATAACTTTTCCCCTCTGCATTAACACGCATCCTAATCCCGAATAGGAAGCATCAGAATAAACCACCAGATCTTCGCTTCCATCGGGTAATGACAGAACAGGAGCTTGGGTCAACCTCGCCTTCAATTCTTCGAATGCCTTCTCTTGAGCTTGACCCCATACAAACTTTTCATCTTTCCGGGTCAACTTGGTTAGTGGAGAAGCGATTTTGGAGAAGTCTTGAATGAATCTCCTGTAATAGCCCGTCAAAACCAAGAAACTATGGATCTCGGATGGCGTCTTTGTAGACTTCCATTGCATCACAACTTCCACCTTTGCCGGATCCACCATAATCTCTCCGGATTCACCACGTGACCCAAAAACTGAACTTCGCGCAACCAGAACGCGCACTTGGAGAACTTGGCATACAGTTTCTCCCTTCTCAATGTCTCCAACACCTCTCGAATGTGACCGGCATGCTCCACCTCGCTCTTCGAATAAATAGTATATCATCAATAAACACAATCACTGATTTATCTAACATCGGCTGACACACTCTGTTCATCAGGTCCATAAAAGCAGCTGGCGCATTGGTCAATCCAAAAGACATGACAAGAAACTCGTAGTGACCGTAGCGCGTGCAAAAAGCTATTTTAGGAATATCCTGCTCTTTCACCTTTAGCTGATGGTAGCCCGATTGAAGATCTATCCGTGAAAACCAACTGGCACCCTGAAGTTGATCAAACAAATCGTCGATTCTCAGCAAGGGGTATCAATTCTTCACCGTCAACTTGTTCAGCTCACTGTAGTCGATACACATCCTCATACTACCATCCTTCTTCTTACAAATAGGACCGGAGCACCCCAAGGTGAGATACTCGGTCTAATGAACCCCTTATCCAGCAGCTCTTGCAACTGCTCCATCAATTCTTTCATCTCTGTCGGAGCTAATCGATACGGTGCTTTGGCAATAGGTTGGGCACCTGGTATCAGATCAATCTGAAACTCAATCTCTCGGTCAGGTGGCACTCCCGACAAGTCTTCGGGAAACACGTCTGGAAAGTCACACACAACCGGCATATCGGATAGTTGTGGTGTTGGCGTTTCCACATCCTTTATATAACATAAGTAGGCGCTACATCCACGCCTCATACATTTTCCCGCCACTGTCACTGAGATCACCATCGGAATCGTTGTGACCCGATCTCCATAAACAGTTACCGAACTCCCGTCAGGTGCTATCAAACGAATCATCTTATTTCGACACACTATATTCGCGTCGAAGTCCGCCAACCAATCCATCCCAAGCACTAAATCAAAACCACCTAAGGTCATCGCAAATGGTTTAACAGGAAATTTGTGGCCCTCTAATTGCACATCACAACCCTTTATCACCTCGGAAATCCTGGTAGACTTACCTATCGCAGTTTCTACATCAAACGGTATGTCGAAACGTCTACTACTAACAGGTAGTTTGGCACAGAAGGCAGCAGAAATAAAACTCCTACCGGCACCCGAATCAAATAATACAGAGGCTAAAGTTTGGTTCACCAGAAACGTACCGGACACAACGTCAGGGTCCGTCCTAGCCTCCTCCTGCGTCATCGTGAATGCTCTGGCGCTTGCCCTCGGTCCTTCATTCCCCGTCTTCTTCACGCCAGAACCCTCAGCCCTCGGCTTCTTGCATTCTTTATTCATATGACCACTTTCCCCATAGTTGAAGCACCTCATGCCCCTACACTCTTTAGCCATATGACCAGGCTTTCCACACTTGAAGCAGAAGTTCAACCCCAGTCTACACTCCCCGCTATGCTCCTTCCCACATTTACCACACCTCTTCAGTCTTGTACCCGGTGTAGCTACACGACGGTCATCCACCCGTGCCTTCTTGTTGCTCGTCGAGGCTTTACCCCGACCAAACCTCTCCCATTCCAATTCCTGTCACCACCATCCTTCCTACTACCTTCAGTCACCACCACCACCACTGTCCTTTCATCGTACAGTCTCCCTGCCAAGTCCACCGCCGACCTAAAGGTGCTCGGTCGGGCGGCGATCATATTCCTGCGAATATCCGTCGGCAAACCCTGAATATACCTCTTGATCTTTTGCGACAGAGGTATCACCTGATCCAGCACCAGACGTGCCATTTTGTTGAACTTTGTGGTGTAATGTTGGCGGGTTATCGTTCCCGCCTCCAGCTGCAGGAACTCTCTCTCAACTTTATCCATCTCTCGATGAGGAGAGAACTCCTCTATCACCAATCCTTTCAGCTCAGACCACTTCATTCTCCCAATGGCCCTGCTACCCTTGACTTGGACTATATTGTCCCACCAGCATAGAGCCGAATTCATGAAAGAGTGGGTAGCGAACTTCACCTTTTGGTCCTCCCGGCACTCGCTGATATCGAGAACAACCTCCATTTCCCTCACCCATCGGTGAGCAGCAGCAGTAGTGCCATTACCATCAAAGATAGGGGCTTGCACTTCATAAACGCCCCATAATTATAGCCACATGCTGACTCATGCACAGGCTCCTCCTCCTCTTCCTCTTCATCATTAGAAAGAACCGTTTCCGGCCCTGGTTGCTCCTGTCTTCCTGAGGACCTATTTCTCTCTTTTTCATTCTCCTTCCCGGACAACCTTTATCACTTCGGTCACCACAGACGGTAAGATCGTCTGCATGACCTGATGCACCTTTTCAACCACTGCCTCTTTTACCGAGGCTCTTAGATTGGCGCTCTTGTCTACACCCTCCTGATGAGGGGTCTCGGGTTCTTCAAGAACCCTTTCTCCACCCTAGGTCTTCTTCTTGTGGCCCGTGGTTCAGCACCACGTCCACCACCACCTCCACCACGTGAAGCTTTAGATGATCTACCACCGGCCATCCTCTAGCACTCACTGAAAGATTCAAACACCAACACGGTCATTCAAGGGAATAGCTTAGTTTATGTCAAGTACAGTAAGTCCCTAATTACAGTTGTGATTAGCCACTTACTTTACTCTTCGTACCCCGAGCATTACCTGTCCTGACTACATTAGTATCTAAATCTAACAGTAAAACATAAACACAAACATGCGCACATAATATCGGTTAACTTTAAGAAAATACCTGATGGCACGCAGCTACTCAGACTGGCATCCCTTCCCTTACCGTCCCATTCTAAGTTTAAGTTTAGGTTTATTTTGAAAATTTCCCCATTTCACTTAAACTTTGGCTCTGATACCAACTTGTAAGGCCCCGTTCCCGGGACGCTTACAGCTAGTCAACCATCGCACATAAAACATATATTTACAGATATTTTAAATAAACATTGCAGCGGAAACATTCAAAAGTGGCATCTCATTTCATCATAAAAGCTTTTGTAAAGTAATACATCGTTAATCAATTACAAAATAATCATAAACAGTGACCCTTAGTAGTAAGAGGATTCCTTAAGTAATCCCGTTTATCCGAATCCTCTACAAATACCATTTGGTTTTAATAATACATACAACATAATACATTGCAAAAATATTAACAAAGGAATGCCATCCCAAAAGAGCTGAGTAGCCACCTCGTGCCATCCTCAGCAACACTACCTGTCAACTGAAAACAAATAAAAAGTCAGCGTTGCTGAGTGAGTTCTAGTTTTATAATAAAACATGCTTTTCCTTCGTTAAAACCGTTCTTACATACATGCGATCACACAACATACGTGCAAATAGATAATATTATTATTATCTTCTTCATTCATTCATTAGCTTTCGTTAGTGTACCGTTCATCGTTAGCATGCACATTCTTTCTTTTATTCGTACGTCTCTTACTTACATTCATACATTCATTACATTCATCCGTACGTTCATTACGTTCATTCATACGTTCATTTCATTCATTCGTACGTTCACTACTTCTGGTGACATGTACAATACCCCGAACATTGTGCACTACTGCTGGTGCTGGACCTGTGGTAATGAATCACGAACGTTGTGCACCATGCTGATCCAGTCACCTAGGGTAGGTACATGCACCACTTATCTTTCCTCATTCATTTTGGATCAATGCCATGTGCTATACCCCGAACATTATGCACTACTGCTGGTGCTGGACCTGTGGTAATGAATCACGAACGTTGTGCACTAATGCTGATCCAGTCACCTAGGGTAAGCAACAAGGATCCCATACATATGGTCATTCACAAAGACTAACCCCAATGTGCATCCTTCGGGGTAGCTAACCCGCACACCGTTGAGCTAACACCTTCAATGGGTGTGCACCTCCATACATTTGCTTGCAAGCCTTTTCTTACATTCATTCATTCATTCATTAATGCACGCATTCATTCATCATGTTCCTCTTTCATTATCTTTCACTTTACATTTCTTATTACTTTGTTTCATTTATTAATCATAACACGTAAAGTCACGGAAAGATAAACACGTATTGAAGCAAGGACATCGACATTTACAAGTCATCAGTCATTACCATCATACGAGGCCTCATCATACCTAACATACAAACATCATACATAAACATGCATCACTATCATCATCATGCCTACATAACTCTAAGGCTAAGAAATACTGATGAACTGTAGCAAATGCGGATGAACTGTAACGAATGCGGATGAACTGTAGAAAATGCGAAAGAACAGATGCCTTGTCCGCATTCGTTTGACTATCCGCATTAGTTAATGCGGTTGGGTAAATGCCTTAGCCACATTTCCCCGGCTATCCGCGTTAGTTAATGCGGCTGAGTTAAATGCCTTAGCCGCATTTCCCTGGCTATCCGCATTAGTTAATGCGGCTGAGTTAAATGCCTTAGCCACATTTCCCTGCTATCTGCATTAGTTAATGCGGCTGAGTTAAATGCCTTAGCCGCATTTCCCTGGCTACCCGCATTAGTTAATGCGGTTGAGTTAAATGGACCTGCAATTTAACTTGGGCCTTTTTCAGATCTCAATCCGTTTTAACTCATCCTTAGCACAGATCTACCATACTACACACTTAGAACAAACTAAACATCATAAACATCATACTAAAATTCATAGATGCCTTAGAAACCTTATGACCATAACAGCCCCAAACAAGTCATACACTTACACATACATACATGAATGGGTTTTTCACCCAAATACCTGAAAATTGTTTGTAGATGTGTTCCAGCCCCAAAATCATTCAAATACGAGTAAAATAGGGGTGTTAGAACTCACCTTTGCAGCTCTTGAGTATGGCTTCTCCTAAAATCGTTTGCAATTGAGTTCAACTGTCTAGAAACCCACTAAAAACACACATTTGAACATGTACAACACACATAAGCATAGACCCGAGGATCCGACCAGTCAAGAACACCATAAAAGCATGAATTCTTACCTTGAATTCGGATTCTTTCTTGTTCTTCCTTCAAAATCGAGAACTTGCTGCTCTTTCTTTCTCTAAAATCGAATGAAATGAAGTGTGCAGGGGATTATGGGCTGCCACATCTCCTTTATGCACCTACTTTTATTCTTTTTGTCCTTTTGACACTTTTTACCCCTCAACTTGGGTAAAGTATCTTTTTCTTTCTTTTTTCACTTTATTCTTTTTGGTTAAAAATAACCGGGTGTTACAATGATCTTCCTTACTCTGTGAATAGATCATGATATAGTCGATAAACACAATAACAAACTTGTCTAGGTACGGATTGCATACTTTATTCATCAAATCCACGAACACGGTCTGTGCATTTGTTAAGCCAAAGGCATTAATAAGAATTCGTAGTGCCCGTAATGAATGAATGCATACATTAATAAATGAATGAGCTAATGAAAGGCTTGCAAGCAAATGTATGACTTGAGCGACCCTGTTGTTGCAACAGACTCGGAAGGGGTCCTCGTCGCGTACTCCGGTACTGTGTCGGTCTTGGACATGAGTCGGGGGTTTGGTTACAGGCCGCGACACAGTATCAGTCTTCGGACATGATTCGGGAGTATTGCATGAGATAGTATCTAGTTAAATGAGAAACGGATCGCGTACTCCGGTACTGTGTCAGTCTTCGGACATGAGTCAGGGGTTTGGTTATAGGCCCCGACACAGTATCAGTCTTCGGACATGAGTCGGGAGTATTGCGTGAGACAAAATATAGATAAAAGAGGAACGAATCGCGTACTCTGGTACTGTGTCAGTCTTCGGACATGAGTCGGGGGTTTGTTTACAGGCTCCAGCACAGTATCGGTCTTTGGACATGAGTCGGGGCATTGCGTGAGCTGATGATAAGAAAGATATGTATGAAAGAAAGAATGTATGAGATGAACGAAAGAGTAATGAATGATAATGTACGATGAGAAAGATAATAAACGAGAAATTATTATTTACGTGTACGTATGATGTATGCTCACGAACGAAAGTAAAGATGGTGTTTAACGAAAATAAAGTATTTATTTATAAAACTAGAACTCACTCAGCAACATTGATTTTTTATATGTTTTCAGTTGGCAGGTAACGTTGCTAGGGATGGCACGGGCGGCTACTCGGCTCTTTTGGATGGCATTCTTTTGATTAATGTTTTTGCATTGTAATGTGAACAAACGACGTTTTGTAAGGAATATTGTATTGACTTGCAAAATCATTTACAAATAAATGAAAGGTTATTTTAATGTTCCGCTGTGATGTTTTATAAAATATGAATGTAATTATGTGTTTTAAGTGCGATGATCGACCAGCAGTAAATGTCCCGGGAACGGGGCCTAACATGAAGCAAGACCCACATTAAGTTAGTTTTGAATGTTACGAATTTAGCGTACATATTTAGGGTTTTTGAATGATGAGTGAGGAGTTTGGGTTACTAGAACCGTCCCGCTTATATATAAGCATTGAATTTAGGCTCATAGTTTCATTCGTAAAATACTAATAGATGTTGTGTTGCATTAAAATTAGTATGTTGACATGTTAAGAATTATCTTTACCAACAAAAAGTTCATGAAAAAGTGGTAGCTTCATGCATGATTACATGTACAAATACGATTGTCTTACAAGCTTGGCTAACTACATGATAGGGATACTTATAAGTGCAAACTAATTAATTCGAGATGACGGTTTAACACATCTATGTTCATCAACGGTTGGTTATGCAATTAATGCGTTAAGAATTTTCATTTGCTATTATCATATATTATCATGAAATGATTTTGATGCATGATCCTTCTAAATAAGTAGTTACGTACTTAATCTAATTCTCAATTAAGTCTAAAGCACATTAACTAATGTCTCAAAGCTAAGTAACAAAATTAGGGTTTTGACGAGAGTTAGAGTTTTGATCTTTATGTATTGGGCTATAAAATTATCTGAAAAGTCATGATTGTTACAATAACATCATCCAAAAGTAAAAAGATGAGATGTCCACAAATTCTCTAATAAATTTAAATGTGAACCTATCCGAGCTAGGGGCCTTCTCATCAGCACAACTCCACATGGTGCTCTAGATTTACAGTATTGGAATTAGGGAGATAAGCGAGTCTTCATCGAAAGGATTATGCTTTTGGAATCTATTATTGTTGAATTCGGGATGATAAGACATAGGTTCCAAGAATTTGTGGAGAAAAACACCTGACTTCCTCTTTAATGTCGTTTAGGTCCGAGATCCACACTCCATTGACGTGTAGTCCATTTATTCTCCTTTTAGGAACATTATTTTTAATTACAGCATGAAAGAATCTTGAGTTTTCATCTCCTGCAATTACCCATTTTAGCCGCGCCTTTTGTTTCAAGTCTTGGAGCTTTTCAATTTTATAGTGAGATAATTTCAAGTTTTGATTTTCTCCACAACCATGGATTTTGTGAACAAGGTTGGGTCCCATAGACAAAGTAATCCTCTTGAACAACCAATCGCTCCCATACTTCCAATCCACCAAGATTTTATTTTAAAACTTTTTGGCACATTGAATGTTCAGATGTTACATTTGTGTTTATTGCATCATAATAAAATTTATCTTATGGTGTGAAATTTATCCCAAAACTTTTTTGCACATTTAGTTTTATGAAAAGATAAAAACCATTTATTATTATTTAATTTTAAAAATTCATTTTAAACTAGTTTACAATTAAACTTGAATTATTAACTTTCAATCAGATTGGAGCAATCAATGGTTTATATGCTACTACAACTGGAAAAGGGTTGTGTAATTGTGTTGCATGTATCATTTCCATCCTTTTTACTTGTAACATCGTTTTAAATTGCCACATTAGTTGTACTTTATCATTTCAAATTTAAAAGCAAAATAAATTCTTTCAGTTTGATAAAAACAATGCATATTGAAAAGTTAAGAGATGGATTTCAAAATTTTAGAACTTGCAAGTCTTTTTAAAGGTGGATGGTGTGGTGACTAAATGGCTCGAGGATGGTAAGGTGATAAAAAAGATGTCCGGGAACACTGTCACAGGGCATTAGCCTCGACCTTAGCTTCGGCTCATAACTGGGTGAAGTCAGGTGAGTCCCGCGGAAGGACATTGCCTAACGACAGTTTTCCCTATGTTAAATATCAATTTATATACATTTCTCATTATAAACATTAAATTAGTCAAAAAAATATAATTAATCTAATAAAGTAAAGTTTGAAGATAGAATACACGACGATGAGCAAAATTTTCTTCTTGTGGAAGAACATATGGAAAAAAACAAATGAAGAAGGATCACCAATTCTTCATTAAGCCATACAACCATATGAGAGCTACCTTTCACATAAAGGAAAAGATCGCTAAACGATTAGGGGTAAAGAAGGAGATCACTAAACGTTAGGGTGAGATTATTTTATTTATGCTTTTATTTTATTATGTACTTCTCTTTTGTTTTGTAATTTACGTATATGTAATTTCTAAACTAAATGAACAGTGTCTTATACATGTTTAAATGAATACGGTACAAGTTGATGTTCATGTACATATATGCATGCTTATGGTATAAGCTTTTGATGCATCCCGGTTTGTGTGCCTCACTTTTAACATCTTTTCTCCTTTTCTCCTGATTTTGTATACAAGGATTTCTACTCCCAGTTTGTTAAGAGAGAGGAGGTCTCAGTGGTGCCTCTGCCACCACCATCGCCACTAGTTGTCGGTGGGTTTCGATGGTGGTTTTGGCACCGCCCCGACCACCAACGATGGTTGTTTTGCAGAGAGAGGGGGTTCTAGGTTGTGGTTTTGTCTTGTCCTCTACCACTGGTTGTTTTCTAGATAGGGGGTCTCGGTGATGGTCTTGCTAACGCCTCTGCACAGCCGGTTGTTCTGTAGAAAGAAGTCCCGGTGATGGTTTTTGCCACCACCTATACCATTGGCTGCTTTCTAGAGAGAAAGGGTCTCGATGGTGGTTTTCCCATCGAATTCTTGATAAATATGCTTGGTTCTTTGAACATATTGCATGTTTTAGTAGATGAATCTTCAATTTTTTATTCAAAAAGGTGAGTTTTCATCTTCTAAATCACAAAATCAAATGGTGTTGCAGAAAACCCAATTTTGTAACATCACAAAAGATGGTGAAAGTCATAATTTCCCTTCACATGATGGTCATTTGAAAACTTTAAATGAGGCTATTCATGAGTATTGTGCTAACTAGATGATCATCTATCTTTGGGTTTTGAAACGAGAGAGATGATGTTGGTTGTGGAAGAAACTTCAATATTGTATTCTTTGACTTTGCTGACAACTTTGATGATTCATTTGTAAATGATTTCAAATTATGTATGAACTTTATGGGTGTGTATATATATGGTGATCGGAGGAAGAGAGAGGAAAGAATGGGTGGAGAAAAGTCTTCAACACTGGCATTTTGGGCGAATCCGAGTTGCGTTGGAGGGTGTAGGATATCCGATGATATTGAGGAAGTTGCGGAGCTTCATGCAAAGAATCGTCTTCTATCAAAGGTATATTGTTAGTTTTAATATCTTTTTGGTTAAGCGCTTACTTGATGATGCTTTTAAATTGTTAAGAACGTCTTATATCCTTTTTAAGAATCTAGGTCTTTTATATTCTATTAATCATGGCTTTTACTTTTTGTTTGTTTTTCTATTACAAATTTGTGGATGGGTTTTAGTTTATGAATTTGTGGTTCTTCAATTTACATGTCTTGTTATTACTATTGGATTAATATATGGACTTTATCTTCTAGAAAATCCTAATCAGAATGTTCTTTGTGGTAGGAAAATCTCAAGTGATCCTGATTGCTATGAAATGATCTTGATTTCTTAACAAGCAAGTCAATTGCTTATCTTATTCTCCTTTGATATTTTTTTTATTGATCACGACGTTTATGTTGTCATTTGAACTTGAGATTCATCTAAGCCCATGTCTGGTTATTGTCTTTAGTTTGAGACGCTGATGTGGTGACGTGTAATAGGCGATGATGAAAAAACAGGAGGTTGGTGCGTTTATTGTTTTGCCGTGGTAAACAAATGTTTGCAACCAGAATGAAACATTATTTCTGGTCCCTTTTAAGTGATGTTTTGTCATTATGTTATCAACGCCCTCTATTGAGATTCTGTTTATCTACTGCTGAGAAGTGTTATATACAGCTTTGATAGGTGATTACGTTTGCCTATATGTTAATTTCTAAACAAAATGAAAAGTGTCTTGTATATGTTTATATACCTATGGTACAAGTTGTTACGTGTACAGATTTGTAGATCTCTAAATGTATATTATATGAGAAGAGACCATGATGATGCTGCCAAAATGGTCATGTGTTGTTTGGTATGGCATCGCCACTGCTTTGCAACCACAATCGGTCACTAGCTCTGAGCCTTGGGTAACTACGTTGTATATGTAATATACAACCTGGAAATTCACATTCGCGCAACGCGCGAGTTGGAAAACTACTAGTTTGTATTATTAATGAAATGCATTTTATTATTATATGAAATTATTTAGTTTTAAAAGAATTATTATTATTATCTATATAACAAATAAAAGTTAGAGACTATTACAAAGCTTTGGAAAAAGGAAAGAGAAATAGGAAATGTAACACTGATGTGAAGCAAATAGAATATAAAAGATGCTAAGGGAGTTTGGTATGACACCCACCCTACATATAAGTAAGACCATGTGTTCTACCATCATGATTGATAGGTGTGAACGTCAAGTAGATGGTTCATAGTCGTGGAACACCGTACCTTAGGACACGAGAGGGGTATGGCCCTACCTCTATCACTTTCAAACTGTAAGGTCTCGTTCCCGGGCACCTCACAGTTGGTCATTAATTACAAATAAAACATATTAATATACATTTCATAAAATAGACAACAAAATTACGTTTAGCAAAAACCATTCTCTATTACTAAGGGATACTGTTGTTAAGCAATACAATAATGTTCAGGTTACAAAAGATTGTTTAATTGCATTATAAAACAACAATATCATAACACAGGATGGATGTCAGTCTTTCTGTTCCGAGTAGCTTCACCCTCGTGCCATTCTCAGCAACAATTACCTGTCAACTGAAAATGTATAAAAGTCAGTGTTGCTGAGTGAGTTCTAGTTTTAAAAGTATTAAAATACCTTGTGTAACGTATATATATGAAAATACTCTTTTTATAAAATACTTCTCTTACTCTTGTACGTGAGCACGCATCAACTATACAACAAAGTAGTGCTTTCTTTCTTTACTGTATACCTTTATTCATTTCGTATTCTTTAACTTTATCATTCATTGTCTATGTGGACTAATGAGCAATACCCTAAACTATATGTGCGGGGAAACTGGTGCTGGGCCTCTGGTCTCTCAATGGGCTATGATCTCTGTACACAAGGCTGACGCAGTCAAGGCTGACCCAGTCACATAGGGTATGCTGGTCCGCCAATCTCAATTGATTGGTCCTGTGTGCATCATTTGGGGCAGCTAACCCGCAGCACAGTTGAGCTAACGACAACATGGTCGTGCACCTCCTATATGCTTGCAAGTCTTTTTAACATTTTAATTAAGTTCCACTTCTCTTTATCATTACTCTTTCACTTTGTTAAAAATAATACTTGCATTTATGATCATAAACACACCATATAAGTCACACAATTATAATTACTATGATCATGGGATCAACTTATAATAATGCAATATTATTGTAATTAAAAACCCTAAGTAAAACTTGGGTCAAACTCTAATGATTCTGTTTTAGTCAAAATTTCAGAAAATATTCTAAGTGTCCTAGGCGCATGAGCACTATGTAGGCGCATGAGGCCTGTTTAGGCGTATGGGCACTATTTGGGCGTTTTTAACACTTAAGCGTTTGGGCCAATCTCAGACGCATGGGCACTATTTGGACGTTTGGTCCATACTTAAGCATATGAGTTTAAATTTTAGACGCATGGGCTACTGTTCAGGAGCATGGGCTTACACTTAGAATTTCAAAGGCATATTCTAGACGGTTGTGGCACTATTTGGGCAGTTGGGCCCTGTTTAGGTGTATGGGCTGACTTAGAACTTTCTAAGGCACATTTTTGGCGGTTGGGGTACTGTTTTGGAGGTTAGGCAACCTGTTTAGCATATTCTTAACATATAATCAGTCCCAATCATTCTTCTTACATATTCTAAGCTTAATAACACCATTCTAAGTATAACTAACACATAACAACCATAAAAATATCATCATGCATACATAGGAACATACGGGTGTTCAAACAACTTTTGAAAAAAAAACGGTTTTACATACATTTTCAGCCCAAAAGTGTTAAAACATTTAAAATTATGGGGTCTAGAACTCACCTTTGCGACCTACAAGTGTATCTTCTTCCAAACTTGTGTTCACAAGAGTTTAAACTCCTTCGAACTTCTTCTTCTTCTCTCTAGAAATCCGAAGCTTTCTGCTCTTTCTCTCTCTATAATCCGAATGAAAAGGTCAAAAGTAACATGGCTTGGGCGGCCATGTTGCTTTTGTACAAAATAATATTAAACTTTGCACTTTTGACACATTTAACCCCTCCACTTGGGTTAAATGGCAATTTTCACTTTTATTCTTTATTTTACCACTTTTTTTAATATCCGGGTGTTACAAGTCCACCCCCTTTATATAGGTTTCGTCCCCAAAATCTATTACTCTTCAAATAATTGTGGGTAATGTTGCCTCATTTCCTCTTTAGTCTCCCACGTAGACTCGGAACTCTTGCTGTGCTTCAATTGCACTCGTACAAGTGGAACCACTTTATTCCTTAGCCTCTTCTCCTTCCGGTTGATTGTCACCACTGGTTGCTCTACGTAGTTGAGCTGTTCATCCACTTCGATATCCTTCAGTGGTACAACTATGTCTTCCTTAGCTAAGCACTTTCTCAGATGAGATACGTGGAATGTCGGATGATTTCCAATTAACTCATCTGGCAGTTCAAGTCGATAGGCCACATCTCCTACTCAAGCGACGATTCGGAAAGGCCCTATATATCTCGGGCTTAGCTTACCTCGCTTCCTGAATCGGATGATCCCCTTCCAAGGTAAGACCTTCAACATAACTCGGTCGCCAACCTTGAATTCTATCGGTCTACGCCTTTTGTCAATATATTTTGTCTATCTTTTACCGCCTTCATGAAGGCCTTGATCTTTTCTAAATTCTCGGTCGTAGCCTCGATCACTTGACACCTCCCAACTCCTTCTGTCCAATGTCTCCCCAACATACGAGCGTCCTACACCTCCTACCGTATAGCATCTCGTATGGTGGCATGCCAATATTGGCATGATAACTGTTGTTATATGATAATTCCGCTAACGGTTATTGATCATCCCACATCTTCCAAAATCGATTACACATGCTCGAAGCATATCCTCGAGCGTCTGAATCTTTCTCTCAGACTGATCATCTGTCTGAGGATGATAAGCCGTGCTAATGTGTAGCCTTGTCCCCATCGCGTCATGGAATCTCTTCCAAAACTTGATGTGAATCGGGTGTCACGATCCGACACAATCGACACCGGTACACCGTGACGAGCTACAATCTCCTTGATGAACAAATCCGCCAGTCTTTCAGATGAGTATGTCTCGTAGATCGATAAGAAGTGAGCACTCTTGGTTAGACGATCAACAATCACCCAGATAGCATCGTACCCCCTCGTCGTGCGGGGTAACTTCGTAATGAAGTCCATGGTGATGTGCTCCCACTTCCACTTGGGTATATCCAATGGTTGGATCTTCCCCTAGGGCTTCTAATGCTCTGCCTTCACTTGCAAGCAAGTAAAGCACTTACTCACATACTCTACCATGTCACTTTCCATACCCGGCCACCAGTTGTCCTTCTTCATGTCTTGATACATCTTGGTGGCACTGGGACGAATGGAGTATCGAGTCTTGTGAGCTTCATCCATGATTCACCCTTACAGATCTCCATAACGAGGGATCCACATTCGTCCTAAGTGGGTCCTAACCCTGTGGGTGTTTTCTTCTAGTTCCGCGACTAGACCTCTCATTCGTTCAGAGTTGAGGCGATCTTTCAACGCCTCATTCTGAAATTCTTTCACTTGAGTCATCACGTCCAAGGTCATGATCATCTAATATGCTTTCACCTGAATCGGCTAGGGTCTCTCTTTTCGGCTAAGGGCGTCCGCCACCACATTGGCTTTGCCTGGATGGTAGTGGATCTCACAATCGTAGTCCTTTATAAGCTCTAAACATCGTCTCTGCCTCATGTTCAGATCTTTTTGCTCAAAGAGGTACTTCAAGATCTTGTGTCAGTGAAAATGGTGCACTTCGTCCCGTAAAGATAGTGCCTCCAAATCTTTAGTGCAAAGACCACGGATGCTAGCTCCAAGTCATGAGTAGGGTAATTAACCTCATGAACCTTCAACTATAGGGATGCGTAGGCTATAACGTTTCCTCTCTACTTTATCACACACCCCAACCCCGAGTAGGAAGCATCAAAATAAACCATCAGATCTTCACTTCCATCTGGTAGTGACAAAACAAGAGCTTGAGTCAGCCTCTCCTTTAACTCCTTGAACGCCTTTTCTTGAGCTGGACCCCATACAAACTTTACATCTTTACAGGTCAACTTGGTTAGTGGAGAAGCGATCTTAGAGAAGTCTTGAATGAATCTTCTGTAATAGCCCGCCAAACCCAAGAAACTACGAATCTCAGATGGCGTCTTTGGTGAATTCCATTGCATCACCGCTTCCACCTTTGCCGGATCCACCACAATCCCCTCCGGATTCACCACGTGACCCAAGATTGAACCTCGCGCAACCAAAACGTGCATTTGGAGAACTTGACATACAACTTCTCCCTTCTCAACGTCTCCAACACCTCTCGAATATGACCGGCATGCTCTATCTCATTTTTCAAATAAATCAGGATATCATCAATAAACACAATCACTGATTTATCCAACATCGGCCAACACACTCGGTTCATCAAGTCAATAAAAGCAGCTGGCGTGTTGGTCAACCCAAATGACTTAACGAGGAACTTGTAGTGACCATAACGCGTGCGAAAAGCTGTTTTAGGAATATCATGCTCTTTCATCTTTAGATGATGGCAGCCAGATCGAAGATCTATCCTTGAAAACCAATTGGCACCTTGAAGCTGATCAAACAAATCATCAATCCTCGGTAAGGGGTACCGATTCTTCACCGTCAACTTGTTCAACTCACGGTAGTCTATACACATCCTCATGCTACCATCTTTCTTCCTTACGAATAAGACCGGGGCACCCCAAGGAGAGATACTCGGTCTAATAAACCCCTTATCAAGCAGCTCTAATAAACCCCTTATCAAGGAGCCAAACGATACGGTGCTTTGGCAACAGGTTGGGCACATGGTATCAAATCAATCTAAAACTCGATCTCACGGTCTGGTGGCACTCCTGGTAAGTCTTTGGGAAACATATCTGGAAAGTCACACACCACCGGACATCAGACAGTTATGGTGTTGGCGTATCCACATCCTTTACATAGGCCAAGTAGGTACTACATCCATGCCTCATGCACCTTCCTGCCACCGCCATTGAAATCACCTTCGGAATCGTAGTAACCCGATCACCATAAACCGTCACCGAGCTACTGTCGGGCGCTGCCAAACTAATCATCTTTTTGCGACACATAATGTTCGCCTCATAATCTGCTAACCAATCCATCCCAAGAACTAAATCAAAACCACCTAAGGTCATCAAGAATGGTCTAACCGAAATTTGTGACCTTCTAATTCCACGTCACAACCCTCTATCACCACAGAAATCTTGGTAGACTTACCTATGGCAGTTTCTACATCAAAAGGCGTATCAACACGTCTACTACTAACCGACAGCTTAGTACAGAAAGCAGCAGAAATAAAACTTTACTAGCACCAGAATTGAACAACACAAAAGCTAAAGTTTGGTTCACTAGAAACATACCAAACACAACATAAGGGTCCGTCCTAGCTTCCTCTTGTGTCATGGTGAATGCCCTGGCCCTCTCCCTTGGTCCTTCACTCCCCGTCTTCTTCACCCCGAAACCCTCGCCCTCGGCTTCTTACAGTCTTTACTCATATGACCACTTTCCCCACAGTTGAAACACCTCGTACCCCTCCAATCTCTAGCCATATGACCAGGCTTCCCACACTTGAAACAAACGTTCAACCCCCATCTACCTCGCCACTGTGCTCCTTCCCACATTGGCCACACTTTTTCGATCCCGTACCTGGTGTGGCTACACGGCGATCATCCACCCGCGCCTTCTTGTTACCCGTCGAGGCATCACCCAGACCAAACCTATTCCCACTCCAGTTTCGATCGCCACCACTCTTCCTACTACCATCAGCCACCACCACTACAGCCCTCTCATCATATAACCTCCCTACCAAGTCCACCGCCGACCTAAACGTGCTCGGTCGGGCAGCGATCATGTGCCTGCGAATATCCACTGGCAAACCCTGAATGTATCTCTTAATCTTCCGTGACAGAGGCGTCACCTGATCCGACACCACACGTGCCATCTCGTTGAACTTCATGGTGTACTGCTGATGTGTCATGGTTCCCGCCTCCAGTTGTAGGAACTCCCTCTCAACCTTGTCCATCTCCCGGTGAGGACATAACTCCTCAATAACCAACTTCTTCAGCTCCGACCATCTCATTCTCCCAATGGCTCTGCTACCCTCAGCTTGGACTATGTTGTCCCACCAGCATACAGACGAGTCCAGAAAAGAATGGGGAGCAAACTTCACCTTTTGGTCCTCCCGGCACTCGCTGATATTCAATACAGCTTCCATATCTCTCACCCATCGGTGAGCAGCAGCAGCAGTGCCGTTTCCATCAAAAGTAGGGGCTTGTATTGTTGAAATGCCCCATAGTTACAACCTCGTACTGCCTCCGGTACAGGCTCATCTTCTTCCTCTTCTCTATCATCGGAGAGAACTGTTTCAGGCTCTGGTTGCTCCCGTCCTCCCGAGGACCTGTCCTCTCTTGTCTTTCCCCTTCCCGTACTGCCTTAATCACTTCGGTCACCACAGACGGTAAGATTGTCTGCATGACCTGATGCACTTCTTCAACCACCGCCTCTTTCACCGAGGCCCTCAAGTTTGCACTCTCATCACCACCCTATGGATGAGGGGTATCGGGTTCTTCATGAACCACCTTTTCAACTCTGGGTCTTCCCCTCTTGGTTCGCGGCTCAGCACCAAGCCCATCACGACCACCACCACGAGAGGCTTTCGAAGATCTACCACCAGCCATTCACACGCACACTGAAAGATTCAAACACCAACATGGTCATTCAAGGGAACAGCTCAGTTTATGTCAAGTATAGTAAGTCCCTAATTACAGTGGCCGGTTGTGATTAGCCACTTACTTTACTCTTCATACCCCAAGCATTACCTGTCCTGACTGCATCAGTATTTAAATCTACAAATAACACATAACCACATACCATGCGCACAAAATACCGGTTAACATTAACGAAAATACCTGATGGCACGCAGCTACTCAGATTGGAATCCCTTCCCTTTCCGTCCCATTCTCAGTTTAAGTTAGAGTTTATTTTGAAAATTTACCCATTTCACTTAAACTTTAGCTCTGATACCAACTTGTAAGGCCCCGTTCCCGGGACGCTTACAGCTGGTCGATAATCGCACATAAAACATACATTCTCATTTATCTAAGTAAACATTGCAGCGGAAACATTCAAAAATGACATTTCATTTCATTATAAATGCTTTTGCAAAATAATACATCGTTAATCTGTTACAAAATACATTGTTGCATTATATCACAAAAGCATTATATGAATGGATGACATCCAAAAGAGCTGAGTAGTCGCCCCGTGCCATCCCAGCAACCATTACCAGTCCTAACTCTACACTCCCCTGAATGACCTTTTCCACATTTTCTACAAGCACCTCCTTCACCTGTATTTCCCCATCTCCCTGACTGATCCTCAACTCTCATCCTCTTCTCTCCACTCCTGAAGTTATCACCTCCGAACCTCTTCCCATTTCCATTCTTGTTCCCACTCCATTTTTCCACCTTCTTCGGTACAGGCATTAGGTCTCTCTCATCGTACAACCTCCCAGCTAAGTCTACCGTAGACCTAAACGTGCCTGGTCTAGCCGCAATCATGTGCCTCCTGATATCCACGGGCAAACCCTGCATGTATCTCTTGATCTTCTTGGATGCAGGTGTTACCATGCCTGGCATAAGTCTTGCAAGTTCATTGAACATGGAGGTATACTCTTGATGAGTCATGTTCCCAGCCTCCAAATACAAGAACTCCTTCTCAATCTTGTCTAATTCCCGATGGGGACAATACTCCTCCAGCACCAACTCTTTCAACTCAGACCACTTCATTTTGGCTATCGATCGCTTTCCTTCAGCCTGGACAATATTGTCCCACCAGCACAATGCTGAGTTAACGAAAGAATGAGTGGCAAACTTAACTTTCTGATCTCCGCGGCACTCACTAATTTCTAGTACCGCTTCCATTTCTCTGATCCAACGATGAGCGGCAGTAGCATTGCCGTTACCGTCAAAGGTCGAGGGCTTACACCTTTGAAATGCCCCATAGTTTCACCCCCTAGTCGTCTCTCTCTCAGACTCCTCATTACTGTCGTCATCATGGACTACCACCTTAGGGTTTGATGGCTCCTCTTCAGATCCCTCCGTCCTCCTAGTGGACCTTCCAGAATTCTTCTCATTTTCCTTCCCCTTCTTATCAGCTTTCTCTCCATCCTTGACTGCTTTGATCACCTCGGTCACCACCGAGGGTAAGACATTTTGCATGACATTGTAGACTTCATCGGCGTTAGCCTCCTTCACAGTGGATTTGAGTGTGGCTGATCCCTCACCCTCCGGGTGACTATGGAGGTTTGACTCCTCGTGAACAGTCTCGGGGGCCTTAGCTTTGCTCCGGGTGACACGTGGTGTAGTAGTACGACCACCTTGAGGACGTCCACGTGTAGCTTTCCCAGATTTCCTGCCCGCCATATCTAATTCCTATAAGATTTAAACACCGAAATGGTTATTCAAGATAATTGCTCAGATCATTACAAGTATGGTAAGTCCTTAATTACAGTGGCCAAGTGTGATTAACTACTTACCTTACCCTCCTGTCCCAAGCAATCACTATCCAATCACATGTCAGTATTCAAATCTACATGCATATAAAACAAATAGCACACACACATAATACCAGTTTACTTGAAATATTTTACCTGATGGCACGTAGCTACTTGGGTTGACATCCTTCCTTTGGTCCCATTTTCAGTTTAAGTTTAGGTTTGAAAAAAAATGTTTTACCCGTTTCTCTTAAACTTTGGCTCTGATACCAACTTGTAAAGCCCCGTTCCCGGGAAGCCTCACAGTTGGTTAACCATAGCATAAAATCAGTTTAATAACAAAACATTACAGCGGAAATAATTACACATTCATTTAAAACTTAGAAACCATATCGTACTCATACATTTGTCCTTTAATTGTAAACAAAATATATTACTTGTTCTTAAATTACAATAAAGATTTCATAAACAGGAATGCCATCCATAGTTCCCCAAGTAGCTCGCTGGTGCCATCCTCAGCATCAGCATTTACCTGTCCACTATTATGCATAAAAGTCAGCTTGCTGAGTGAGTTCTAGTTTTATATAAATAAGAAAATATAAGCTTTATCCTTCATATAATGACCACACATACATCATACTACATAACATTTCTTGCATCATATTAAGCATGTTCATTATCTTTCATTCTTTCATTATCTTTCACTTCATCATAAAGGAGGTTGCACAAAGCAAGAGCTCCATGTTGATCGACAACGAATGTCGATCCCCATCGGTACAAATCATCATGGTAGCTAACCCCCGACAGTTGATCCACACTGCAAGGCACATAGTCCGCTCATGAATACGGATCCATCATCACACATCAGACTCACCTAAGTGAAGTCTATCATAGTGCTTGCAAGACTTTTCATCATCAAACGGGCCCGGGGTAACATTCGTTAAGTTCCACTTCTCATTAATATTATCTTCCACTTAATATATAATACATAACTTATTAAGTACACAACATACCAAGTACTAGTCATCATAACACGTAACCGACCCTCCGTGGGACAACGGGGGTTCGGGGGCGGCAGCTCCTGACAGCGGGGTCCTAGGGGCAGCAGCCCCTAGTGGGGTCCAAGGGGCAACGCCCCTAGTGGGGTCCAAGGGGCAACGCCCCTAGCTGGGGCCGGGCTGGCAGGTCAGCACGCAAAAATTTTATTTTAAGGTCTTTATATAGCATATTTTGTTATAGAAAAATTTATTTTTCTTGTTAAAACCGCTTGAAATTCTTACCTTGAAAACCTTATGTTTACTATGCATAATAGCCCCAAAAACATAGAAAAACGTTTAATAAGAGGATCTAGAACTCACCTGGATATCGTGAGTAACTTCTAAACTAAGCCTTCTAGGCTAGGATCACACTACACAGCCTGCAGACAAGTTGACATTTAAAGGGGTTAATTTTTGCCTAATTTCGCTGTCAGATAAGCAGTTTCGTTGCCAGTTTCGCTGGCAGTTTCGCTGGCAGTTTCGCTGGCAGTTTCGCTGCCAGTTTCGCCCAGCAGTTTCGCATGACTGTTTTGCTGTCAGATGCACCCAACTTTCGTTGGAATTTCCTACTTTTGCAATATCTATAGGTCAACCTGGGCACTAGCGAAATTACCAGCGAAACTGTAGTTTCGCTGGAACTCCCTTAGTTTCACTGGATGAGTGCACAATTTCGCTGATCGGGGGCACAGTTTCGCTGGATGAATGAAAATGAAGAACCAGGCCGTTTTTAACCCAAAATCTTAACTTTTTACGTCCAAATCCTTGGTTTACCATCCATGAAACCATATCTAACCTTTTTACACGTTTTCATACGTAAAAATTTGACCTTTATGTGTTTCTTTGAAACTTTTTCAATACCCAAAACCCTAGAATCCGGGTTTGATCTACAGAAGGGTTTAGAGGTTGATTCTTACCTGGATTTGTTGCTCCTTTCTTATGGTTTGATGCTCCAACACCCAGATCTTCAATCTTTTAACCTTTGAAGCTCCAAATCTTGAGTTTTCTTCATTTTCTCTCTCTACTTTCTCTCTCTACGAATTTTGGTGGCTAGGATTCAAGTGTGGAAGATGGTGGCTGATTAGGTGGGTTTGAAGGCTGATTATGGGTCTTAAATCACTTAGGCTCTTGCCCATAAGCCTAATTAGCCCATAACCTATTTCCTTCCTTTATTAAATACCCACAAATTAAGACCATAATCCTCGATGACTTGTTTTGACTTTTCGGGATGTTACATGTGGGCTGCCCTCCCCCTTTTATACCCCTAATCATCCAACTTTCTTCCTGTTTTGGCAAGTTTGATCCTTCGACTTTGGATTTTTTTTTTCTTCTTTCGTCAGCTTCAAAGAAAATATCCGGGTTTTACATAAACAAGTTATATTTTATTCGATCAAAACACTCCATAATTAATGAAACACATTAAAAAATTTTATAAATAAGTCCACTCACCTCTTCATACTCATTAACCCATTACATACATTTAGTGAACGTAAGTGTCACACCCCAACCGATGGCGGAAACATCGGGGCGCGAGAAGTGATAGATTGTTCAAAGACATCATAGGACTAAAATGACAATAAATTAAGATTAAATTTCATTTTCATTAATCAACGTAACATTACAGTGTTTCAAATAAACATACAATAATTTGGAGAAATGTCTAAAACAAACATAACAAAATGATAGATTTGGTGTGTTTCTAGGTCCCCTAATTGAATTTCATGATAAAGCTTCAAGCATTTCCTGCAACATGTATAAAATATTGGTCAACATATGAATATGTTGGTGAGCATACAAATTTGTATACATAGCATAATAGTGAATAAATTTCAATTCAACATGAGTAAAGTATACTAAAGTTTGTACATTGCTAGCATGCAAAGCCATAATCAAACCAAAGTGTCCACTAGCGTAATCTTAGCATCAAAAGTGAGCAAGACCGTAAAGATTGATAACTTAACATAAACCCATCATAATAGGGCGGATGTGCTAGTCCTATAGCGCTATACATGTTAAGGGAGGTTTAGATTGCTTGCAAGAAAATGTATTCTAAAATGTATTCACAAATAGTATAACAAGTAAGCATGTTTGTATGAATTGAGTTTTAGAATAAGTTTGATTGAATGTATGCTTGAGTGTATTTGATAAATGATACATGTTACAACCCAAATAGTGTTAAAATAAAAGGGGTGAAGTATGACTCACGGTTTCGATAGGAAAAGTTCCGAGTCGTGAGTAGATAGATTTGGGAGGATTAGACACCGGTTAACCTAACAAAGAAAACGGGTTTGTCTTAGATTCGGATTTGAGTACTTGTACGTATGTATATAGAATCATAGAAGTCATGTATCGCCAATGGCGAACCAAAACACAATTCACCAACTAGTGTTGGAGATTCGGATGGTAAAGTTAGTACGTTAGTGTACCCTCCTCGAAGGAGGTCATGAGATACGAAGGTAGGGTAATAATCCACAAACCTTTGTAAATACTTACATAATAGTTTAAATGTTTAAAGTATAGATATACTACATATAATATCTCAAGTAATCCGGGTGAGTTATGGTGGGAAAGCCCTACTTGAAGAACCAAAGTTCTTCAAGATTGCCATTTGAACCTTAACATAAGCTTTTCAACATGGTAAAGTTGAATACTTAGTTTGGTTTATCACACTTGTTGTTATGTTAGATTACTTGAGTAATAAAAAGATATAAAGTTAAGTTCAAAACTCATTCATTTCTGGATTTTTACCTTAACTCAAGTCATCCAACAATGAGGTTTGTTGGAGACAAGGTTTGGTTCAAGGAAAATCCAAGTTTGAACAAGGTAAACCCAAGAGCAACAATTTCATAAAGTTTAGCCACTTGGGAACCCATTTTAGGTGCCTCCCCCTTAGTGTTTACCATTGTAAACCTAGAGGATAGTCCATGGGTTTGTTCCAAGTGGTTTAGTATGTTTTAAAATAAGATTAAAGCTTGTTAAAAGATTAAAAACATCAAGGACAAAAACAAAATAAAAATTCAGCCTTGTAAAACTAGCTTTTGGACCTCAATATAGATGGCTTCCACTCAATGTTGCCAAGGCAAAGTCATTGGGGATAGTCCTAGAGGTGTATCCATGAAGCTAGATGCAAGCTTTAAGTATTAGAAGCAAGAAAAATGGGTTAGAATGGTGTTCTAACCTTGAAGGTTTTGTGCAGAATTTTTGTGAAGAAGAAGAGAACTTTGAGAGAATTTGAGAGTGTTTTGGTGGGATGTGTAGTGTAAAAGTGTTTTGTGGGGGTGGAGGCTAGTTTATAAAGGGAAGGAGTTGGGTTTAATGGGCTTTAATTAGGTTAAAAAAAAGGAAAAATGGGCTTAAACCCGAGTGGGTTTCGGTTTGACTAGTCAACAAAACCATCAAACTTGTTTTCGCGATTCCCGCTTCGTTATAACTCCGTTTCGTACGCGGTTTTTTTCTACGTTCACCATTTTCAGAGTAATTTCATATGGATAAAAGTAATTTAACATTCATGGTACTAATAATTGGGTTTGGTGCATTGATCTTGATACGGTTCGAGAGTTACGATCACCAACTTGTGTTTGTGTTGAGCTTGGACCATTGGACTTGGTTTTGGGCTTTTCTTTTGGGTTATTTTACGTGTTTAAGAACCTTAATTATGTTTTAAAGATTTGGGCTTGTTTACAAGTTAGTTGGGTTCGCTCATGAACACCCGGTTACGTATGATTTCGATTGGTTTTATATTTGCAGCGTGTCGTAAGTATATTTGAATGCATATAACGTTTCTTTTAAGCATGTGTAACATATAAGTATATAGAATAACTTTTAATAATACTTCCATTGATCAAGACTCAAGAGTACAAGGGTATGAATTGATGAATTACAAGGTACAAGGACTAAAAATGAAACAACAAAAAGTACGGGTGTTACAGTCTCCCCTACTTTAGAAAATTTCGTCCCGAAATTTCACTAAGAAGTAGATTCTGAATAAAAAAGGTGCGGGTATGATGTTCTTTGAAGTAGTCTAATTTATTTAGTCAAAAATAAATACTAAATTAAACACTAAGTTAAATTCTAGACTTCTAAAACTAAACTAAACTACTAACAGGCAAGTGTACCTGTCGACTCTAGTAAAGCTAAGATAAGTCCGGATTATCGAACCCAAAGACTTCTAATGAGTTATGCTAATTGACTCAACTAGATTTTACAAATATTTGTTTTAATTATAAAAAGGGGGTTTTGAACTAAACTAAAATTAAACTAAAATTAAACTAAAGAGTTGAATTTGAATTAAACAAGTGAGAACACAAAACTAAACCGAGTTTTAAACCTTATAAATGAACGAACTACTTAGGTTAGAATCCTATGTTTGATTGACAACCTTCCTAATGATTTTGTGACTTGGTGGAACCGGGATCTTAAAATGCTAAACCTATGGTCAACTTAGAGTATTCTCAACCCTTCTCAAGAATGTCAACTAAGCAACCTATAAGCTATTAAATTACCGATTCGTTAAACACTCTCACAAGCTATCTAACTAAGATTAAGTACCCTAAAGATTATCCTACCTCACAGCGCGGAAATCTCAATTACAAAAGTAAACGGGGTAGTTATGATTTCATGAATTAGACTTGGTAAACAACCGAATGATAAGTAAGCTAGTTAACTAATCTCACGAAACAACTAACTAGCAATTTATCACCTTAGACTTACCAATAACCTCTCACCTCACAGTTTTTGAGAATTAGAAGAACATTCGGCTTATCAATTTACTAAATTGCTTAACCTATGGTGTACTACGTCTAGCAAACCATCTATTAATCATAAACACAAAGTCATATAATCTAGCATGCACCTATTCCTTGAAAGACATTCAACAAGATACATGAGATTAAAAACAACCATTCAATAGACAAGCCAAATATGCATACACATCCAAATCACATAAAAATCAAACCTTTACTTAATCTCAAATCACCAAATACCACAAATCAAAAGAAAAGTTCATCATTCAACACATATTCATCATAAACCTAAGTAGTATCAAGTTTCTAGCCTCTAAACATAATTAAAAACAGAATAGCATTCAACATGAAGTTCAAAGAAGACATTGAAAACAGAAAATAGGAAGTGAATCCACAAAACCGAGTGAAGAATGCTCCCGATTGTGAATCCCTCTTCAAATCTTCAATCACCAACTTCAAGTGCTTCCAAAATGCCTTTGAAACGATTAGAATGCTTCCAACTTCGCTCTCTAGGGTTTTTCTACGACTTAGAATCGAACTCCCCAAAAAGGGCTTCAAAACGACTTTAATACGAAAATTAGGTTTTTTTGCACGTCTGGCACTTCTTGGCGTGTCATGAGAAATTCACCCCACACCCCTCGCGACGCGCGAGGGGTAAATCTGTAATTTTTTTATTTTGTTTTTTTACTTCTTGGCGTGTCATGAGGAAAAACCCAGTTAATTTTCGCGAGGTGCCAAACCTAAAATTTTCAGAAAGTTTCTCACATTTGCCTTAGAAAATATTTTGCTCCGGAAATCCATTTTCTTCGTTCCAAAGCCGATTAAAGCCTCGTTTTCGCTCCAAACAACCTACGAAACACGAAATAACACAAACTAAGTAAAACTTAATGAAAACTAACAAAAGATAAAGAAATTTACATAGAATTTACAAAGGAAAACCGATGTATTTTTCAATACATCAAATATCCCCACACTTGTCTTTTTGTTTGTCCTCAAGCAAAGTCATCGTGCTACTCATCGGCTTTTGTTGACAAAACACTTCCCCAAACCTTTACCAATACCCAGTCAAGGTCCAAAGTCATACCCATCTCTAACAACCAACATTCCCTATCCAAATAGTCTAACCGGGACTAATAAGCTTTTAAGTTTTCCCTATGCATGTACCCACATTTTTTCACAAAACCTCACACCTCTCGGTTTGATTTATGGGCTAGTAAAAGATGTACTAGTATATATCTGTGTAACCCTCAACCAAGAATGACATAACATTACCATAAGCTTGCATGATCATCAAAACTCAACCAACTAACAAAGCAAATGCCCAAATCATAAGGTCATAAACAGGTTATAATGTTAGGCTAAGGTTTGGGTGCGGAGAAGGGATTTAAAGTGGACTAAAAGGTGGTGAAACCAAAATAAGCATGTTATACTAATGAAATCACAAAAATAAAATGAACAAAGGCGAATCCGGTAATTTTGACCCGTAAACACTTAATCTACGTCAAACTAGCACCTGTGATCAATTATCACTTATTTCCTTCTTTTTTTTTTTTTTTTTTATCATATATATATTTTTTTTTCATCATATAAATCATCCATACTTGAATAGGAACAACTAAGGACAAAATAAAAGAACAACTATCAACATATTTATTAAAGTTTCACCACACGGGTTAAAAAAAAAAAAAAAAGAAAAAGAAAAGGCTAGAAATGGTTAGATGGGCTAAAGGGGGTTACAAAAGGGAAAAGCTAAGGCTCAGAGGGGCTACTAAACGGATATTTTGGGTAAAGAAGTAAAAACAAAAGAAAAAGGCTAATCAAAAAGAAAAGAGGGCTAATCCTAGGGGCCTTAATCATTTTTGTGCAAAGCTTAGTCTAAAGTCCGTAATGTATACACCATGCAAGTTCTAGAAGATTATGATCATTCCGGAAAGCACTCATGAAAGAAAGTGAGCAAATTCCTATTGATTTCCTAGGCTCACGAATAGGCTCAAATCCTCACAATAATCAAGGGTAAGGAATAAAAATGTGAAACATGCATACAAAGTCCACCTTCTAGCTTATTACACCCGATTAGAAAATTCTTTTCTTCTTCTTACCAACCAATCCAGAGAACGACCATGACTAGTGACCCTAACCACGACTTGACAAAGATTTGGGTGGTGATTTACTTTGAAAACTTAAGCCTTTGAGCACACTCTAACCTCTATTTATTTAATTTTTTTTTTATTTTTTTTAACATATCCCATCCCCACACTTAAGATTTGCATTGTCCTCAATGCAAGGCGAGATATTGGTTACTTAGAACTAAAAAGGAACAATACGAAAAAGAAAACTAAAAAGGCTAAAAAAAACTAAAAATGAAAAGAAAAAAAAAAAAAAAAAAAAAAAAAAAAAACTAAACGGAAAAGACTCCCCTTGATAACCATGGCACACAATCCTTGTCTAGCAACTGCAAAATCAATCCATAGCCTGCTTGAATATCAACTTCCAATCATGCCACAAACTCACGCACATTGCTACAAAAGGGTTATCTGATGTCGTTTTTCTTCATTTCTCTTTTCCCAACGAATCTAATCCCTGCACTGACACTTTGAAACACCAAAACATAATACGAAAAAAAATATAAAAATTCAAAGAAAAAATGCAAATAAAGTAAGGAAAGAAAGTTAGCTAAAACTAAGATTACAAGTGCCTAAACATGAAATAAACTATAAAAATTAACCAACCACAAACTCTACAAATAGGCATGTTACCTAAACCTCTAAACACCCGAGCTCTCGGGTGTTTCGAGAGGAACCTCCTCTCTCTCTCTCGGGTCCAATGGTCCCCCTAGGTAATGCTTGAGACGATGACCATTGACCTTCCAAGTGCTCCCATCAACCTCATTGAGTAACTCAATCGTACCATAGGGAAACACTTCCTTCACTGTGTAGGGTCCCGACCACTTTGACTTCAACTTCCCACTAAACAACTTAAGGCGGGAATTGTAAAGAAGGACCCTATCACCCTCCTTGAACTCCTTTACTCCCTTCAACCTCCGATCATGCACTGCTTTGTTTCTTTCTTTAATGCTCAATGATCGGGAGTAAGCCGCATCCCTAAGCTCCTCCAACTCATGGATTTGAAAGAACCTCTTCCTTGCGGCTTCTGTGAGGTCAAGGTTAACCGTCTTAAGGGCCCAAAGAGCTCTATGCTCTAGCTCAACGGGAAGATGACACGCCTTACCATAAACAATCATAAACGGTGTAGTTCCTAAAGGTGTTTTATAGGCTGTCCTAAACGCCCAAAGTGCATCATCTAGCTTGTCGGACCAATCCTTCCGACTCTTCCCAACGGTTTTCTCCAAAATTCTCTTCACTCCCCTATTCGCGTTCTCCACTTGACCGCTTGTTTGCGGATGGTACGCGGTGGACAGTCGATGAGCGACTCCGTAGCGGGCCAACACCTTCTCCATGATGGTGTTGCAAAAGTGAGTGCCACGGTCACTTATAAGCGCCTTGGGAGTACCGAATCGACAAAACAACTTCTTAAGAAATCTCACCACCACTCGGGCATCATTAGTGGGCAAAGCTTGAGCTTCAACCCACTTCGAGACATAGTCAATCGCCACGAGGATGTACTTATTCCCTTTGGAGGAAGGGAATGGTCCCATGAAGTCAATGCCCCAAACATCAAAGACCTCTATCACTTGAATCGGGTTTTGGGGCATTTCATCCTTGGATGAGATGTTTCCGGTGCGTTGACAAGCATCACACCTCTTAACGAAGTCAAGAGCATCCTTCACTACTGAAGGCCAATAGAAACCACAGTCAAATACCTTCTGAGCCGTGGTGTGATGACCATGATGGCCTCCTGTCAGGCCCGTGTGAACATGCTTGAGGATCTCCAAACCCTCCTCCTTGCTCACACACCTCCTCAGCACTCGATCTCCTCCTATCCGATACAGGAATGGGTCATCCCAAACATAACGATTCGCATCCCTGAAAAACTTCTTACGTTGCTGAGTGGTCATCCCCTTAACTACTACTCCATCTGCAAGGTAATTTGCCAGGTCCGTGAACCATGGCATACCTTGCCTCTCAGCCTCGATAAAGTCTATCGATTCATGAGGGAATTTATCTCCGATTGCCTCCTCACGAATCTCCTCTCTACCCGGATCTTCCAATCGGGAAAGGTGATCAGCAGCCACATTCTCCGCTCCCCTCTTATCCTTTATCTCCATGTCGAACTCGGAAAGCAAGAGAATCCATCGAATCAACCTAGGCTTGGCATCTTTCTTTGCGAAAAGGTATCGCAATGCCGAGTGATCCGTGAAAACAGTAGTCTTGGAAAGGACCAGGTACGAACGAAACTTGTCAAAGGCAAAGACAACTGCTAGAAGCTCTTTCTCCGTGGTGGTGTAATTCTCTTGGGCATCATTAAGAGTCTTACTAGCATAATAAATGGGGTGGAAATGCTTGTCTTTCCTCTGACCAAGAACAGCCCCGACTGCATAATCAGAGGCATCACACATGAGCTCGAAAGGCAAGCTCCAGTCGGGGGAAACCAAGATAGGAGCACTAACCAACCGCTCCTTGAGAAACTCAAAAGCCTTAAGACATTCCTCATCAAAGATGAATGGAACATCTTTCTCCAAAAGACGGGTCATGGGACGAGTAATCTTTGAAAAGTCCTTAATGAAGCGCCTATAGAAACCTGCATGACCTAAGAAACTGCGAATGGACTTGACACTAGTGGGTGGTGGAAGTCTAGAAATAGTGTCAATCTTTGCCCTATCGACCTCTATACCCTCTCTCGAAACTTTGTGACCTAAGACAATTCCCTCGGTCACCATGAAGTGACACTTCTCCCAGTTGAGCATCAACTTCGTCTCAATACACCTCTTCAGCATCCTCTCGAGATTACCTAAACACTGATCAAAGGAGCTTCCATAAACTGAAAAATCATCCATGAAGACCTCCATGGATGTCTCGATCATGTCCTGGAAGATAGCTACCATGCAACGCTGGAATGTAGCTGGAGCGTTACACAAGCCGAATGGCATCCTACGGTATGCATATGTACCATAGGGACAAGTGAAGGTGGTCTTTTCTTGATCCTCTGGAGCAATAGGGATCTGGAAGTAACCTGAAAAGCCATCCAGGAAGCAGTAAAACTGCTAGCCTGCTAAACGCTCTAGCATCTGATCAATGAATGGAAGGGGGAAATGGTCCTTCCTGGTGGCATCATTCAGCTTTCTGTAATCGATACAGACACGCCAACCAGTGACCGTGCGACTGGGGATGAGCTCGTTCTTCTCATTCATGACAACTGTCATCCCTCCCTTCTTAGGGACAACCTGAGTCGGGCTCACCCACGGAGAATCAGAAATGGGGTAAATCAACCCCGCATCCATCAACTTCAGCACCTCCTTCTTCACAACCTCCTGCATCTTCGGGTTTAGCCTCCGCTGAGGCTGGACCACCGGCTTATACTCATCCTCCATGAGTATCTTATGTGTGCAGTAAGCCGGACTGATGCCCTGAATATCAGACAAACGCCAGGCAATGGCTTGCGTATGTGCCTTGAGCACATCAAGCAACTGAGTCTTCTCTTCCTCCGTCAACTTAGAAGAAATAATGACAGGCAAAGTCGACTCATCTCCAAGGAAAACATACTCTAAGTGGGAGGGCAGGACCTTAAGCTCTAAAGGTGGCGGTGAATCTAAGGAAGGTCTCCTACTCTCCTCTCTATCCTCACTAATCTCCAATGCCTCCGAAAACAATGGAGACTCCTCCTCAACTACTGCAAGCTCCTCTCTCTCTCGATCAACAACCAAATCTACTCCACAGATGTAATCAAGACAGTGATCCATGCTAGAAATGAAAGAATTGATGAAGTAAACGGAATGGCATGGATCACTAAAATCGTCCAGATCACCGGGATGTCTCATAGACTTGAGCACATCGAATGTGACATTTTCGTCACCCACACGAAGAGTAATCTTGCCATCAAAGACATCAATGAGTGCCTTGGCAGTGCGAAGGAACGGGCGGCCGAAAATGAGAGGCACAATATCGTCAGCCTCCATATCAAGAATGACGAAATCCACAGGGAACACAAACTTATCAACCTTCACTAGAAGGTTCTCAACAATACCCCGTGGATACTTAATCGATCGGTCAGCAAGAGAGAGTGTCATGTGTGTAGGGGTCAGATCACCTAGGTCTAGCTTCTTGTAAACAGAATAAGGCATCAAATTGATGCTAGCACCTAAATCTGCCAATCCTCGGCTCTGAGTGTCACTACCAAACAAACATGGGATTGTAAAGATCCCGGGATCTGCTAACTTCTTTGGTAGTTTGTTCAGAACCACAGCAGAACAACCTGCACTCAACTGAACATTGGACAGTTCACCTAACCTGTCCTTCCGTCTCAGGAGATCTTTCAGAAACTTAGCATACTTAGGCATATGCTGGAGAGCCTCTATGAATGGTAGATTGATCTTGAGCTGCCTAAACATGTCTAAGAAGTGTCCATACTCCTTTGCATACTTCTGGTGTGCAACGCGAGCAGGGTATGGGACACGGGAATGATCGATCTCGGGAGAAGGTCTAAACATAGTCGACTTCTTGGGTGCGACTTTCTCAGAATGAGACTCACTGTTCGGTGCGGTACTTGCTGGGACTAGCCTCGGTTGCACCCTCCCAGGAGTCTCCATCTCAATCTCCTCATCAACTGGCTCCTCATCATCAATAGGAGCCGGAGACTTCACAACATCTCCTCCTTTACCACTACGAGTGGTGACTGCCTTCAGTTGGGCGTTTGGATTGGGTTGAGTGGAACCAGAAAATTGGCCAGGAGGCCTCTCATCCAAACGCCGGGCAATGTCACCAACGGAACGCTGAAGGTCTAAGAAGGCGGATTGTTGATTCTTCAACAGAATATCGTGCTCAGCTAGGGTCTTTTGTGTGTTCGCATCCTTAGCGACTAACTGAGTCAACAACTCCTCTATCCTATCCGACTTACTCCCACCACCCCCAGAACCAGTGTACCCGGAATTCCCACTCGACGACTGACCCTGCCCCTGGTTATGATTGAAATTGGAATGGAAACCAGGGGGATTTCCGGAAGAGCGCCAGTTGAAATTCGGGTGGTTTCGCCACCCTTGATTATAAGAATTACCATACGAATTAGATGAACTACGGGGTTGACCTCCTATAAAGTCTACCTGTTCTTGGTGAAGAACAGGACACTCACTGGTGTCGTGACCACCACGACAAACCTCACACTTGTCTACCTTCACCTTCAGCTCCCTCACCTCCCTCACAAGATTCTCCAGAATGGCGGCCACACTAGTGTCCATAGCGACACGGTGAACTCCTCGGGAAGAGGAACTAGTGACAGGACTTGATTTCCTGTTAACTGACCGCTGCTCATACTCGGCCTGAGCAAAACTCTCAAAAAGCTCATTGCATTCAGTCACACTCATCTTCGCCATGAGGTGCCCTCCTGCAGCAGTATCAAAACGAGCACGAGTGTCATAAGTGAGCCCATTGTAGAACTTCTCTACAAGGGCCCAATCTGAAAGGCCATGCTGAGAGCAACGACTAAGTAAGTTCTGAAAACGCTCCCAGGCAAGGTAGTATGGCTCGTCAGGCTCCATTCGGAATGAATGGATCTCATCACGAAGGCGGGAAGCCTTGGTAGGCGGGAAATATTTCTTAAGAAAACGATCACGAAGGTCCGCCCAAGTGGTGAAAGTACCTGCGGGGTGAGAATCAAGCCAAGTGGCGGCTTTTCCCGCGAGTGAGAATGGGAATAGCTGAAGATAGATAGCATCATCCGTGGCACCTTGAAGCTTGAAGGTGCCACAAATGCGAGCGAGACGGGCTATGTGAGCCGGAGCATCTTCATCGTCACGACCATGAAACTGGCAGGTGTTGGTGATGGCGGTCATGATATAGGAAGGAATTTGCCAAGAATTATCATTGACAACTGCCGGACATGTGATTGGGGAATTAACTCCCGTAAAGCCCTCGGTGGACTGCTGGTGAACCGTGCGTCGATCCCCCATTTGATGCTGATGGTGTCTCGGACTAGGTGGTGGAGAAAGATGTGGTGAGCTGTGTGTGGAGTGTGGATGAGTGGAAGTTGGGGAAGAACTAGGAGAAGTGTGTGGTAAAGATTGAGGGATGCTTAGCATGCCAAGATTATCCGTACTTGGGGGCTTCGGGGGTGCTCCTTGTGAACGGGTATGAGGCTTGGGCATTCACTGCAAGACAAATGCAACAAGATGTAAGCACTAGACAAAAATAATGAAAAACAAAGTTTAAAACAACTAAAATAAAGATACGATAAAAGAATAAAAAAAACAAAGTAAACAAACCAAAAATAAAACAAATAAACAAGAAAATCTAATCAAGTAAATTAACGCAATTACTAAAGAAGTCCCCGCAACGGCGCCAAAACTTGATGTTCTTTGAAGTAGTCTAATTTATTTAGTCAAAAATAAATACTAAATTAAACACTAAGTTAAATTCTAGACTTCTAAAACTAAACTAAACTACTAACAGGCAAGTGTACCTGTCGACTCTAGTAAAGCTAAGATAAGTCCGGATTATCGAACCCAAAGACTTCTAATGATTATGCTAATTGACTCAACTAGATTTTACAAATATTTGTTTTAATTATAAAAGGGGGTTTTGAACTAAACTAAAATTAACTAAAATTAAACTAAAGAGTTGAATTTGAATTAAACAAGTGAGAACACAAAACTAAACCGAGTTTTAAACCTTATAAATGAACGAACTACTTAGGTTAGAATCCTATGTTTGATTGACAACCTTCCTAATGATTTTGTGACTTGGTGGAACCGGGATCTTAAAATGCTAAACCTATGGTCAACTTAGAGTATTCTCAACCCTTCTCAAGAATGTCAACTAAGCAACCTATAAGCTATTAAATTACCGATTCGTTAAACACTCTCACAAGCTATCTAACTAAGATTAAGTACCCTAAAGATTATCCTACCTCACAGCGCGGAAATCTCAATTACAAAAGTAAACGGGGTAGTTATGATTTCATGAATTAGACTTGGTAAACAACCGAATGATAAGTAAGCTAGTTAACTAATCTCACGAAACAACTAACTAGCAATTTATCACCTTAGACTTACCAATAACCTCTCACCTCACAGTTTTTGAGAATTAGAAGAACATTCGGCTTATCAATTTACTAAATTGCTTAACCTATGGTGTACTACGTCTAGCAAACCATCTATTAATCATAAACACAAAGTCATATAATCTAGCATGCACCTATTCCTTGAAAGACATTCAACAAGATACATGAGATTAAAAACAACCATTCAATAGACAAGCCAAATATGCATACACATCCAAATCACATAAAAATCAAACCTTTACTTAATCTCAAATCACCAAATACCACAAATCAAAAGAAAAGTTCATCATTCAACACATATTCATCATAAACCTAAGTAGTATCAAGTTTCTAGCCTCTAAACATAATTAAAACAGAATAGCATTCAACATGAAGTTCAAAGAAGACATTGAAAACAGAAAATAGGAAGTGAATCCACAAAACCGAGTGAAGAATGCTCCCGATTGTGAATCCCTCTTCAAATCTTCAATCACCAACTTCAAGTGCTTCCAAAATGCCTTTGAAACGATTAGAATGCTTCCAACTTCGCTCTCTAGGGTTTTTCTACGACTTAGAATCGAACTCCCCAAAAAAGGGCTTCAAAACGACTTTAATACGAAAATTAGGTTTTTTTGCACGTCTGGCACTTCTTGGCGTGTCATGAGAAATTCACCCACACCCCTCGCGACGCGCGAGGGGTAAATCTGTAATTTTTTTTATTTTGTTTTTTACTTCTTGGCGTGTCATGAGGAAAAACCCAGTTAATTTTCGCGAGGTGCCAAACCTAAAATTTTCAGAAAGTTTCTCACATTTGCCTTAGAAAATATTTTGCTCCGGAAATCCATTTTCTTCGTTCCAAAGCCGATTAAAGCCTCGTTTTCGCTCCAAACAACCTACGAAACACGAAATAACACAAACTAAGTAAAACTTAATGAAAACTAACAAAAGATAAAGAAATTTACATAGAATTTACAAAGGAAAACCGATGTATTTTTCAATACATCAGGGTACTTGGCTTTCATTTGGTCTTCCCGTTCGCAAGTAAATTCAGCACCACGCTTTGCTTCCCAACGTACTTTGACTATAGGAATACGACTACGCTTGAGTTGTTTGATTTCACGGTCCATGATTTCTACGGGTTTCTCAACGAAGTGCATGGTCTCATCAATACGAATCTCATCAATTGGGATATGAAGACTTTCATCAGCTAGACATCTTTTAAGATTGAGACATGAAATGTTGATGGATAATGTTAAGCTCTTGCGGTAGGTCAAGTCGATAAGCCACTTTACCCACTCTTTCAAGGATTTTGAAAGGACCTACGTATCGGGGTGTAAGCTTTCCTTTCTTACCAAACGCACTACTCCCTTCCAAGGAGATACTTTAAGGAGTACAAGATCACCGACTTCAAATTCCATGGGTTTACGTTTTTTGTTTGCATAATCTTTCTGACGGTGTCTTGCTTTGATCATGTTATCCCGGATTTGCAAGACCTTATCCGTCGTCTCTTGAATGAGTTCGGTCCAGTGATTTGTGCCTCACCAATCTCATGCCAACAAATGGGTGATCGACACTTTCGTCCATAAAGAGCTTCAAATGGTGCCATTTTGATACTCGAGTGATAACTGTTATTGTACGAAAATTCGGCCAATGGCAAATGTACATCCCAATTTCCACCAAAATCAATGACACACGATCGAAGCATATCTTCAAGGGTTTGGATAGTACGTTCGGATTGACCATCCGTTTGAGGATGAAAAGCCGTACTAAGATTGAGTTGAGTTCCTAAAGCCGATTGAAAAGATCGCCATAGGCGGGAAGTGAAACGACCATCTCGGTCGAAAATGATGTCTAGAGGAATACCATGACGGCTGACGATTTCTGCAGTATAGATACGAGCTAGTTTCTCAACAGAGTAATCTTCACGAATTGGGAGAAAGTGCGCAGCTTTGGTCAATCGGTCAATGATCACCCAAATACTATCATGCCCGGAAGATGTTCGTGGGAGTTTGGTGATGAAATCCATAGCAATACTTTCCCATTTCCACACCGGAATTTCTGGTTGTTCAAGTAATCCAGAAGGACGTTGATGTTCGGCTTTAACTTTTGAACAAGTGAGACACTTAGCCACAAGAGAGCAATATCCTTCTTCATACCCGGCCACCAATAAGTACGACGAAGATCTTGATACATCTTGTCCGCACCGGGATGAATGGAATATCGTGACTTATGTGCTTCATTCATTACAAGAGTACGAAGGTTGTCACGGTTTGGAATCCAAATACGATCGAGGTAATAGAGAATTCCATTAGATTTAGATTCAAGTTGGTCTTCAACACCACATTGCATCTCGTTGTACAAATTGTTTTCAACGACCGATGAGTGTTGGGCTTCACGAATACGAGTTTGAATGTCGTTTTGGATTTGAAAACAATGAGGACGATTGGTTACACAAATGCTTTGAGCATTGACATGACTCTTTCGGCTAAGAGCATCGGCCACGACATTTGCTTTTCCAGGTGGTAACGAATTTCACAATCATAGTCGTTCAACAATTCAACCCATCGTCGTTGACGCATGTTGAGATCCTTTTGATTAAAGATATGTTGGAGACTCTTATGATCTGTGAATACCACACATTGAGTACCATAAAGGTAGTGCCTCCAAATCTTTAAAGCGAAAACAACAGCTCCGAGTTCAAGATCATGGGTCGTGTAGTTCTTCTCGTGGGTTTTGAGTTGTCTTGACGCATAAGCGATAACCTTGCCTCGTTGCATAAGGACACAACCGAGACCTTGATTTGAAGCATCACAATAAACCACAAAATCGTCATTTCCATCGGGAAGGGTTAAGATTAGATAGATTTGAGTTTTTTTTGGCATAAACATAAGATATTCAAACAAATCATAAGCATTACTAATGGAGTCCTTAGTCATAGTCTAGGTCAAAACATGGAAGTTTTCCTAATTCCCTATAACTATGGCTCTGATACCAATCTGTCACACCCCAATCGATGGCGGAAACATCGGGGCGCGAGAAGTGATAGATTGTTCAAAGACATCATAGGACTAAAATGACAATAAATTAAGATTAAATTTCATTTTCATTAATCAACGTAACATTACAGTGTTTCAAATAAACATACAATAATTTGGAGAAATGTCTAAAACAAACATAACAAAATGATAGATTTGGTGTGTTTCTAGGTCCCCTAATTGAATTTCATGATAAAGCTTCAAGCATTTCCTGCAACATGTATAAAATATTGGTCAACATATGAATATGTTGGTGAGCATACAAATTTGTATACATAGCATAATAGTGAATAAATTTCAATTCAACATGAGTAAAGTATACTAAAGTTTGTACATTGCTAGCATGCAAAGCCATAATCAAACCAAAGTGTCCACTAGCGTAATCTTAGCATCAAAAGTGAGCAAGACCGTAAAGATTGATAACTTAACATAAACCCATCATAATAGGGCGGATGTGCTAGTCCTATAGCGCTATACATGTTAGGGAGGTTTAGATTGCTTGCAAGATAATGTATTCTAGAATGTATTCACAAATAGTATAACAAGTAAGCATGTTTGTATGAATTGAGTTTTAGAATAAGTTTGATTGAATGTATGCTTGAGTGTATTTGATAAATGATACATGTTACAACCCAAATAGTGTTAAAATAAAAGGGGTGAAGTATGACTCACGGTTTCGATAGGAAAAGTTCCGAGTCGTGAGTAGATGGATTTGGAGGATTAGACACCTGTTAACCTAACAAAGAAAACGGGTTTGTCTTAGATTCGGATTTGAGTACTTGTACGTATGTATATAGAATCATAGAAGTCATGTATCGCCAATGGCGAACCAAAACACAATTCACCAACTAGTGTTGGAGATTCGGATGGTAAAGTTAGTACGTTAGTGTACCCTCCTCGAAGGAGGTCATGAGATACGAAGGTAGGGTAATAATCCACAAACCTTTGTAAATACTTACATAATAGTTTAAATGTTTAAAGTATAGATATACTACATATAATATCTCAAGTAATCCGGGTGAGTTATGGTGGGAAAGCCCTACTTGAAGAACCAAAGTTCTTCAAGATTGCCATTTGAACCTTAACATAAGCTTTTCAACATGGTAAAGTTGAATACTTAGTTTGGTTTATCACACTTGTTGTTATGTTAGATTACTTGAGTAATAAAAGATATAAAGTTAAGTTCAAAACTCATTCATTTCTGGATTTTTACCTTAACTCAAGTCATCCAACAATGAGGTTTGTTGGAGACAAGGTTTGGTTCAAGGAAAATCCAAGTTTGAACAAGGTAAACCCAAGAGCAACAATTTCATAAAGTTTAGCCACTTGGGAACCCATTTTAGGTGCCTCCCCCTTAGGTTTACCATTGTAAACCTAGAGGATAGTCCATGGGTTTGTTCCAAGTGGTTTAGTATGTTTTAAAATAAGATTAAAGCTTGTTAAAAGATTAAAAACATCAAGGACAAAAACAAAATAAAAATTCAGCCTTGTAAAACTAGCTTTTGGACCTCATTATAGATGGCTTCCACACAATGTTGCCAAGGCAAAGTTATTGGGGATAGTCCTAGAGGTGTATCCATGAAGCTAGATGCAAGCTTTAAGTATTAGAAGCAAGAAAAATGGGTTAGAATGGTGTTCTAACCTTGAAGGTTTTGTGCAGAATTTTTGTGAAGAAGAAGAGAACTTTGAGAGAATTTGAGAGTGTTTTGGTGGGATGTGAAGTGTAAAAGTGTTTTGTGGGGGTGGAGGCTAGTTTATAAAGGGAAGGAGTTGGGTTTAATGGGCTTTAATTAGGTTAAAAAAAAGGAAAAATGGGCTTAAACCCGAGTGGGTTTCGGTTTGACTAGTCAACAAAACCATCAAACTTGTTTTCGCGATTCCCGCTTCGTTATAACTCCGTTTCGTACGCGGTTTTTTTCTACGTTCACCATTTTCAGAGTAATTTCATATGGATAAAAGTAATTTAACATTCATGGTACTAATAATTGGGTTTGGTGCATTGATCTTGATACGGTTCGAGAGTTACGATCACCAACTTGTGTTTGTGTTGAGCTTGGACCATTGGACTTGGTTTTGGGCTTTTCTTTTGGGTTATTTTACGTGTTTTAAGAACCTTAATTATGTTTTAAAGATTTGGGCTTGTTTACAAGTTAGTTGGGTTCGCTCATGAACACCCGGTTACGTATGATTCCGATTGGTTTTATATTTGCAGCGTGTCGTAAGTATATTTGAATGCATATAACGTTTCTTTTAAGCATGTGTAACATATAAGTATATAGAATAACTTTTAATAATACTTCCATTGATCAAGACTCAAGAGTACAAGGGTATGAATTGATCAATTACAAGGTACAAGGACTAAAAATGAAACAACAAAAAGTACGGGCGTTACAGTAAGTGTGACCACACCCACTGCCTATATGATTGCATTTTTTGTCACACTCATTAAGCTACTAAGGCTGCCACAACGTTGGGCGTGTTGTGAGCGCACATCCCAAGTGGCAGCCCGCCCTTTCGACAGACACATCCAAATAGCGTTATAAGAGAGTCGTAAGTTCGTCTTTGCACATCATTAAGGGTGGTTTTTTATATTTTATGTATCTTGCATATATCGCTTGTATAAGTGTATAAAAGAATTATTCAAATGGTGATTATGCATAAACGGCGGCATGGGCAGAGCTAGCTTATCAACAATGAAGTAGAGTGATCTTAAACATATTTGTTTTATAATATATTAAATAGGTTATAAAAAGATGATTGACTCCATTGGTATTTGAAAAATAATCTCTATTATAAAGTTGAGAAAACATGAATATCAAATTACTTATTTGCCTAATAGTTTTCAAGTTGTTTTACTTGTTACAAGTCTCGAGTTTAAAACCTTCTATCACGGAATGATTTTCCTCATCCATTTCTTATCTCTCTCCAATTTATCCACATTACTAATTAGTTGTGAATTTTTTATTATTTTAATTGTTCTTAATTAGAGCTCTAGTAATAAAATTTGAATCCGGCCCACAAATTTTAACATTAAGTTTATAAAAGTCTAAATTTAAAATAAAATGAACAAAATTCCTGGCTCCCCACTAAAGGCAAGATGTATTCGGTGTTGAGGTAAATTAAATTTTTTAAACTTTACATAGATGATCATGTTTCGGATGATAAATGTTATCTTAATCGGCCTCATCTATCCGTTTCCCAACCGTGAGTGCACCCCAATCCCTTAAAAAACACCCATAACTAAAAACCTCTAGACTTAACCCCATGTTTTAGTTTAGAGTTAAGTTTGGTTTTGCTCCATGAGTTTGAAAAAAAAATAATTTTTCTTAAAAAGATTATAAACATCAATTTATCTTCAAAGATCTCTTATTTGTTTCAGTTTTAGTCCAAAAGTTTCATCGATGGTTTCAACTAAATCTAATATAATGAAAATTTTGAACTGAAATTTGAAATAATTTGTGGACTGAAATTGAAACTATTTATGAAACTTTTGAAGATAAGTTGATGTTTTTAATATTATAAAAGAAAATTGTTACTCTTTCCCAAACTTGGAGAGCAAAATTAAATTAACTATTTAATTTATGGGAGAACCACATATATCCCCCTATAAACTTTTATTAATTACATATATACCCAACTTAATTTTTAGTTACATATATCCCCTTGTAAAACTTAGTTAATTACATATATACCCAAATTAAATGTTTAATTACATATATCCCTTCTAAAACATAGTTAATTACATATATAGTAAAACTAAAAGTTTAATTATATTTATCCGTTTTACTAAATATAATATTATATATTTACCCATTTTATTACTTGTATTAAAAATAACTTATACAATTAGTATTTTACTCTTATTCTTATTAAACTATAAAATTATATTTTTCCTTCTTTACTTGCTTTTCGAGTTCTAATTATTTATTAATATTTCTATACTAACGTTTTTATGTTCGTTTTGTCTTTTTACCTTTTTATGCTAATTTTTCTGGTATTTGTACCAAACACTTCCAGTTAGGGAGGTGATTTTTTTTACCGAATACCGGTCCCGTGCCGGTACCGTACAGATTCTGTACCGACCCCGTACCGAACTAGCCAAAACCAGTACCGGTATCGGTTTTAGATCTTAGAGGTTTTCGGTACCGGTAAATCTGTTACCGGTACGTGAATTTTTTTCTGTATTTCGGGATTGAGTATCGGTTTAGAGGTGTTCTGAATTTGAAAAGTTTTTTTAAAATTTAGATCTTCTTCCATAATCATAATAATACCATATCAAATCTATCATTTTGCTATCCCTGTATCTCGTATCCCATCTTCTTTAACATTAATTCCCTAATTCACAACCAAACCAACAGTCATTTAACATTAGTGATCGGCCGATCCCTACTGATTGAAAATATATTTATTCTTCACTACTTTGAACTTTAAGCATTCATCATTAAAAGATACGAAGTCAACTCAAGTAAGTATGATGATTTATGAATCTGTAGCATGTGAATATATGATGGTGAAGTTTAGATATGCTTCATCTATTTGTCTTTTATTTTAATGCCTTTGTATTGAACATATGAATTTGTATGCATATGAGTATACTAATCTGTAGCTTCTATCTTTTATTATAAAACAATAGCATTAATGGGTTATTATGTTTATATTTGTATTTGTTAAATTAACTTATATAAGTATCATTGTCTTTGTTTATGTAGGAAGATGATACATTTATTGATGAGACCCCTTTTGTCCAACTTGATAATGATTCGGATCCGAGTAATGTGAAACAAAGTTGTAAGGGAAAACAAAACAAATGACGAGGGATCCCAAAGTAAAGCTCAAAAGGTAACCGGTGCCCGGTGGGAGGGCAAAGTGTTGATGTGATTTTCATAGAAGAAGGTAACGGAGTTAAACGTAAGTATTCATATGCAAGCTCTGTCAAAAAAAATTAAAGTCGATTCAAATAGAAACAGTACGAGCGGTCTTAATAAACACTTATCTTCTTGTGATTTCAATCCTAAAGTAGTGGCTAAGAAAAAGCAAAACAATTTAATGTTTAAAAAAGAGTCTAATGGGGAAGGTAGTGTTAGTCTTTGGAAACATGATGAGGTTAGAATAAATAAAGCTTTGCTAGACTTATTTGTAGTTGCCGAACTACCTTTTAAGCTTGTCAAAAATCCAGCTTTTGTTGAGTACACCAACTCGTTAAATGAAAAGTATAATTTACCTTCACGTCATAAAATATATAAGGATATTGGAAAATACTATGTAGAGGAAAGAAATAAATTGATGGCTTATTTAAGCAAACCAACCAACACCATTCACTTGACTACTGACACTTAGACATCATCATGTCAAAGGGTGAACTATATGGTTGTAATGACTCATTTTATAGATGATGATTGGGTAATGCATAAATGTATTATCTACTTTAGACCCGTTGATAGTCACAAGGGGCATGATATGATTCGTGAATTTTTAGATAGTATTCATGGTTGGGGAATAAAGAAAGTTATGATTATGACTGTAGATAATGCATCTAGTGATGATAAGGCGATTGCATTTTTAGTGAAAAGGTTGCCTAATTTGTATGATAGTTGGAAACATTTGTGTCACACCCCCGCTTATAGCGGAAACATGAGGATGTAACGGACGGGATCATCATAACACATTATTAATTAATAGAGATGCAATGAACGATGAAAGTCAACGTGTCATGACGTCACCCGACACAAATGGAGACTCGTGTAGTAGTAGGTCAATTCCACGACAAACATAGTCATACAAACAATTAAGTATAAATCCCAAAACCCGGGAAACAAGTGAACATAATACGGATAACAAATAAAAGTTAGTACAATTATTAAAGCCATCCAATGAATTTAAATAATGCATATCTAAGGTCATCGCTAAGGCAGCATCCGTAGTCATCCTCAATGATTGTTACCTGAAAAGATATGCTCAAAAGGTCAACATATGAGTTCGCAGGTTTAAATAGTAAACAAAACTTGATGTTGTGTAAAAGTTTGGTAGGACATGAGTGCATATAGTTATAAGCAAATACTATCACATGTAAACATGAGCATCACAACTAAACCTACGACGTACACACAGAACTTGTCGGAACATATTCACCCTAGGGCCCGTACCTGGCCACTCTCCGTCCCAACTAGTATACTAACAAACAAGGGTGGGGGTGTCATCCCAATAGTACTATCAATACCTGTCCGTCGGCTCCAACACCGGAGTTAAATAGTTATGAATAAAGAACCACACAGACAACTCATGCATGTACCAGATAATACTTACAAACAGTAAACACAACAGTCCCAAAGATTGAATAAGTTCACAGAATAAAAGGGTTGAGCATACTTTTCCCCCTTGATGTTTTTAAATAATGGTAATAAAACGGGGGAACGAAACTCACCTTGAACGTGATGAAAATAAATTGAACAGAAGGGCTTCTAAAGATGCGAACAACGAGCGATCAAACACCTACAATTAGTTATAATTAAGTCTTTAAAATGTGTTTTCCGAGAATAGGGGTATTCGGTTGGTTCGGGTCGGTTCGGGTTAAACGCGCGAGACGCAACAATTATATATCTATATACAAAACACTGTACGATAATAACAGTAGTAATATTAATAGAGATATCATTATTACTATTAGTATAATAATAATAATAATAATAATAATAATAATAATAATAATAATAATAATAATAATAATAATAATAATAATAATAATGTTAATAACAATAGTAATGATATAAATAATAATAATAATATTAATAATAATAATAATAATAATAATAATAATAATAATGTTGTTAATAATAATAATAGTAATAACAAAAACTAGATACAATCCAACCAACACTCAATATAACGACATATATGTATGTTCATTCAACGCACAGACAGTTACATATACATACTAACACGCACACGACCAAGCTCACGCATATATTTATGTATATATATATATATACACACATCACCCAATCAAATGATATATATATACATATATATATATATATATATATATATATATATATATATATATATATATATATATATATATATATATATATATATATATATATATATATATATGCATACACACCCGCATACACAATACATATTCATATAATCATACACTCGGGTCGATACACCCTTGTACACATATTCACTTATATATAATCATACACATGTATATATCTTAACTCACACGCATATCTATAATAATGATATCTCTATTAAGTATACCTCATACGCATATTTATTATATATTAAGTATGAAACATACATCCATATTTATTATATATTAAGTATACATACATTACAATTATACACATATCTATACTATATTAATAAGCATTTGGAGAGGGCAAGAAAGTAATTTCACCCAAAACTCTTAAAATTAAGAGATGTACAACATTTCTTGCATGTGTTACAAGCTAATGAAGCATCAATCAACAAAAACCCTAGATAAGGCTTTCATGAAAGAATGATCACAACACCATCGATCGTCTTCCTTTTGAAATAAGAAGGTCATCAGGGCTTCTTTTCTTCCCCAACACCCTACATAGCATGAAGAGAGAAATGATTCTTGGCTTCTTTCTCAAGGATTCCGTACACTAGCAAAGTGAAATGGGCGGGCAATTTGAAATTCAATTCTCTCCTATAAAGTCACACGTTCGATTCTATATACACAAGAATCATCGTATGATTTGGTGCACTCATGTAAGTAAAATCCTCTTTTTTTAAACCCTAACTTAGTTTTGTTGTTCATGTAAGGTTTTTGGATAATGATGTCAATATACAAGACGAAGATGCGATGGGCTTACCTAGCGATGCCAATATAGATGGTGGAGCGAGGGCATCGATGATGGTCCTAGAGCGAAACGACAGTGGCGGAGTCTTAGAATCCAACTCTAATCGGTGTTATTTCTTGAAACCATCAGTTCTCTCAAGTCTAAGTGTTATGATCACCTTTTTCTCAAGTATTAATTGATTTTAGGTCTCAATTCTTGCTTTGATTTCTTAACTGATTTTTGTTAATTTTATAAGAGACTTTTGGAGCTTAGGTTTCTTTTAATTGTTGGATGATTTGTTTCATAACATAATTTATACAACTCCGTAAATTGATCATATGTGAATTTCATAAACCCCTGAAAAACCAAAACGTTAACTGCCGATTGGACCTCATTTAAACTGCAATTTGATCATATGTGAATTTCATAAACCCCTTTATAACATATTAAGCATGACTGCAATTTGCAAATATTATTGATTTATGAGATACAGTCATCTAATATATTTCAGAACCAGTTTAAAATATGCTGTAAACTTGTGTGTACATTGGACCTCATTTAAACTTTTTGACATGTTTTTTCCAGCTAAGTTTTGAACTTTACCCATCCGTCCTGTTAGCAAAACATTATGATCTAAATTAATCCGTTTTTGTATACGGGTTAAAATCCTATTGACTTTTGTGTGATGTTCCTACTGTGCATATTGTTAAGGTCATATGAAATAATGGCCTGATCTTTCAAGTATTTGTAACATGCAGATACCTGTGAGTTCCTCGAGGGAAAGAGAACTGCAGTCTCAGGTTATTCAGTTACAACAAAGTTATGATTATATACAATTATACATATATAAGTCTCAAGCTGCATTGTTTATAATAAACTTCCACAATCTAAAACATTCGTTACAAATTCAGCATTGGCAGTGTGATTGAGCAATTGCAAATAATGAAGACAAGAAATGCACAGGTTTGTCTTAATAGCACCTCTATATTTAGACATGTGGATGTCATAGGAGGGTCTCATGGGTTGGGTCAAAACGGGTAAACTCTTACAAGTGCTTGAAACATCTCTTTTGTCCGTTTCTTCAAGTTTTATATATAAATAACATGTTAAATATGATCACCTTAACTTTTCTTTCTATTTCCTTTTGCTTTGGCAGTTGGAAAGAAACTTGAGCAATTTAAAGGGGACAGATAGCATCCGAGAATGATTCATAGTTGAGGTGTAATGGAGTCTGCGGATGGCCCATTGTCTGTAAGTTACCTTTCCTGTAGACAGTATATATATATTTCATGTGTACATTCTGATGTTAAATGTTGTAATTCATATACTCGATATTGAAATAATTAAATATTTAAATTAGTATTTAAAAAAAAAAGAAACAAAGGCAGTGTTTTTGCTGTCATTTATACAGTTTCAATTATGTTTGGTTTTGTATTATAAAGGATGAAGACAACATGTGTTAGTCTGATGACATCTTGTTGGAAGGTATGGTAAGGCAGTAATGTGACAACCCGGAAAAAAAATTTAAAATGTATATATATATATATATATATATATATATATATTTATATTTGATATTATAATAATAATAATGATATTATTATCACTATTGTTATTAATAATGTAAATAATAATAATAAATAATAATACTATTAATAATTATTAAACTTAAAAACTATTTAAAACTTAAAAGTTAAGGGGGTTATTTTGTAATTCTAGAAACCTGATTTAGAAGGTTTACATGAAATAATAAGAACTTGGAAGTTCAGGGACCATTTGTGTAATTATTTTAAAAACCCAAACCCCCCTCCCGTCGACCTCTTTCTCCAGTCACCGCTCCGGTGACGATTCCGGCGACCCCTAAACGCCAAATGAATCAGATTTCGACTAAATTAAATCTCCCGACAGCTTCTTGTGGATGATTCAAAACCGAGCCCCACAATAATTCTAAAATCTTAGTGTGATCCCAACTAAACCGACCCACGTTCACTGTCGGCTGCTTTACAGCTCCTAAATCGCACCACGCATTGCAATAATGCAATTAAACTAATCCAAACGGTCGATTATAAGATTCCTAATCAAACTCAACTTTGAATTGCATCTGAAACACTCGAAAACATACTGTTCGATCATCATCTACATCATCGACCTGCAAACTATTCGAAGGCTATGTTCCGAGCTTTCTAACATGGAAATCATAGAGGGCTTTTCATTAGTGAGGCCATTAGAAGCTTCCTGTAAGAGGAATTTGACTATGATCACCATTTACACCCTGAACCGATCTCATGACTGTCGCGACTGTTCTTCAATGGTCCAGCATCAATTCGTCTTCCAAATAGGTAATTTAATACATGAACACACTAGATTTGACATGGGGAACAAAAGCCCTATGTCTATTGCAGTGATCATTCGAGTTTAAGCTTCAATTTGGGATTGGATCGAATTAGGGTTCATACGGGTGGGGAAAGGCTTTGGTTTGCGTTTAAAAGAAAATGGAACCTTGAACTCTCGCGGCTGAGGCCTTTGGTTCACTGGTTCCCCGATCACATTCCAAGCAGGAGGTCCCGGGTTCGACCCCGGGTAACCTCACTTAATTTTTTAAAGCCTTTTTCACATTTTAAAAATCCAGAAAAATTACTGAAAATTATAAAAATAATTTTTATAAACTTTGTTTATTTTAGAAGTTATATAATTATTTTCTGGAAAATTATTTCTTTAAAAACCTTATTTATTTATTTATTTATTTAAATAATTATTACATATGTTATAAATTGTTATCTTTATAAAAATGGATTTTTAATAATAATTTAAATCATCAATTTATTAATGGACGTTATAATATTAATTATGAATTATCTTGATCAGATTAATACAAAATTAGATTTTATAAATTTAAATACTTATAAAATCTTACAAAAATTAAATATAAACTTACCTAGTTAAATAATGTTTACAATTTATTGAGAATATAATGATATGTTAAATCATTATTAAACTAATCAAATTTTATGAAATATAAATCTTTAATTATTAAAGAATTAACAAAAATAATAAATGATTTAATTATATGTTTATAACAAATCCTAGAAAACCAAACCCTAGATCAATTGAACACCAGGTTCAAGATCTAACTTATTAGGTTATGGATTTGTAACTATTTGCTTACGTGAATTATAATTCCTTATAGGAATTTAACAACACCACACAAGGACTGAGGTGAGTTCATACTTAACTGTTCCCCTTTTTAATCATTTAAATATTTTGGGGATGGATACATGTTGTAATTAAAATTACAAATTATTTTTGTGTATTATGTTAAATAATAATTGAATCACATTTATGATTACATATGGTTACTATGAAAACCCTTTCTCTGTAAACTGGACTATTAACAAGGCAGGGATCTTTTGGATAGTACTATCGGGGAGTGTCTGACCCCCACAAAGGTTTGGGCATGTGGTCCTTACCAAGATGCACAAAGATCTCGCTGTCATTCGGGATGACTGTTCTGGTGTGAGAAGGCAGATTGTGCGCTATATAAGTTTGCCATTATAGTCCCACTTACAACCCATATGAGGATAAATGTAAAGAGAGGATTCGCGCCCTCTGATTTGAATTATTATAAATAACATAATATACACATGAAAAGGATATTAAACTATGATAGATGGGCAAATCCTATGTGAAGGATTTGTTGGGCTTGTACATAGAAATAATAAACTATGATACATGGGCAAATCCTATGTGAAGGATTTGTTAGGCTTGTACATAGTGGGTATGTGGGATAGCGGGTTCACCTTATTAAAAAGGGTTCCAACAGGCTATTCATATACCGGTGAGTAATTTAAACTCACACTTTTACAATAAACCCTTCTTTGAATGATAATTGATGATTTATCAAATATGTTTTACTTACCTATGAACTCACTAACCTTGTGTTGATACTTGATTTTACATGTATTCTCAGGTATCTACTAGGAGCTTATGAACATGCACGTAGAATCATTTAAGAGCTCCAGATACATATTGGTTATTGATAGGACATGATTAGACGTATTGTTAAGAAACAATATATATATTTATTTCCGCTGCGTATAATATCTAATGCTCTGAATAATAATGGATTGATTATCTAAAACTTATCATATAGAAAACTGCATCTCATATGTAACTACTGTGTTCGATCCTGTTTGCTCACCCCTCCGTGATAGATTCCAGACCCGGAATTTGAGGGTGTAACAGATTGGTATCAGAGCCATTGGTTATAGTGAGTTAGGAATTGCTCTAGCCTATAGCCACACATAATAGTTGCACAAAGTAAATTACCTTAGTTAGAGATCGAATAGGATTAAAAAGTTATATGCTTAAACTTAGATAGTTGTTTTTCTAAACTTAACTTTGACTCTTTGACTCTTTCCAACGACATGTGGGATCTACACTTATCATCGTGCCTAAACAAAAGGTTTTCAAAATGAGCTTTGAATTGTTCTTCGTGGTTTTCAAATTCGTCAAAGTCTGTGTCTTACAACTTGAAACATGTAATGTTGGAAGAGCGTGATGCCTGTATCTTGAGGTGTTCTGTCTAGGCAAGGTATTCGTATAAATCCAAATCAACCGATGGACCTGTTTACCTTACCTGGGAACTCTCGGGATGAGTATCTGCTTATAGGTATGCATGTCTTAAAAAAAGTCGTGATTGACCCAATACTTTGATTAGTCAACGTACTCGCTTTGATTTACGAATCAAACGATTACACCTGGAATAGCTCATATTACCAAATTTCCATGAAAATTCTTAATGATCTTTCAGAATGGCTTCTCGTCAAATCCGTTCACGGTCTAGAAACTCTGGCCGTAAGATTGCTGCTATTAGAGCACGTGAAGTTACTGTGGTCAATACGCAAGTCTATAAGGCAAATGGGTCAAATTACCTTGACGTGTTCCATTTGATAATCTAAGCTACACTTGTCCTAACTTAAAGAGAGACTTGTTTCCCTAGTACTTGCCCTAACATGGTTATACCTGAAATTCTGAAAGTATGAAGGATAGGCAGCTATCATTAGACATATTGTGCTTATGTGCTTGTAGTTTACTTGCTATTACTTAAGTCCTGTCCTACTTAGAGCCTTCATGGTATTTCCAATTATGATATTAATTTTATCTTTTAAGAGACATTCCTCCACTTAGCATTTCAGTAACTGAGGGACTGATTGAATGCTTAGAATGAAAGTGGACTACAGGAAATATGGAAGGGTGATGATACTCTCTATACATACATTACGTTATTCTTTGGGATGATGCTAAGGAAAATTAGGATGTCGTGTAACCGGTTTAAGCACATTCTTAGTATACCGGTGATGTTTATAAATAGGGTTACTATTACCTAAGGAATGAAATGCAAAAGTTAGAATTGTAATTCTAAAATCATGTAATGGTAGGGTTAAGTCGTGCTTTTTATACTGACAAACTCCATGAATTGATAAAACTGATGTCATACCTTATGACATTAGACCAAATAGAATTAAGAAGGACACTGGAAAAAAAAGAAAAAAACTAGTGAGTAGTAGAATAAGCCTCTCTGATAGTTTAAATGATTTGCTTTAATGCCAATGTTGTGAACCTAGCTATGTTGGTTGATACGATTAAGCTAACATGTGTTAAACGGGGACATTAAGAAGGTTGGAGTTCCAACCATTACCATCGGTGTGCCATAGGTTGATTAGGACCCCAAGACAAGTTAGAAATGATCAGAGTTAGGAAATGACTATAACTAGAAAGTAAGAATAGTTAAATTATGGAAATAAAGGTAATACATCACACGGTCATATATTTATGACTGAAGCAAGCCACATTTGACAAGACCAAATGTTATGACATACACGTACCTTATCATCGGTAGCCACACATCTATTTGATACCAGGTCTGATAATAGTTTTGATTCTTTTGGAATTATTCTTTAACTTAGCATTAACCCTGGTTGCTTAGAAATTATCTCTAGACACGGAGTGCCAGTGTCTATCATCTCTAATCATGACACACGATTTACATCTATCTTTTGGGATAAACTTTAGAAAGCTCTAGGCACTCGCCTAGATATGAGCACAGCCTATTCTATCACCCTAAGACTGATGGTCAAAGTGAAAGAGCCATACAGACTCTTGAGGATATACTTAGGGCTTGTGTTATTGATTTTGGAAAGAACTGGGAAGGTCATCAACCTTTGGTAGAATTCTCATATAATAATAGCTATCATCCGAGCATCAAGGCGGCACCATTCGAGGCCTTATATGGACGTAAATGTAGATCACTGCTTTGCTGGGCAGAAGTTGGAGATAGTCAACTTACTGGCCCAGAATTGATCTTTGAAACTCATGAGAAAATTGTCCAGATAAGTGAACGCATGGCTGCTGCCAGGGATCGCCAAGAAAGCTACGCTGATAAACACCGCAAGCCACCTGAATTTCTGGAAGGAGATAAAGTTTTGCTAAAGGTATCTCCCTGGAAGGGAGTTATACGCTTTAGGAAATGAGGGAAATTGAACCCTCGCTACGTAGGACCTTTTGAAATTGTCAGAAGGATCGGCCCAGTAGCCTATGAATTAAAATCTACCTGCTGAACTTGGTGGTGTGCATGATGTTTTTCACGTATCTAATCTAAGGAAGTTTTTATCCGATGCATCCCTTGTTGTGTCTCTAAAAGAGGACTCTGAAACTATGTTGTGTCCTTACTTTGATGAATCTCTATTCGTTTCGATAAATGGTTTCCAATTGTTTGTTTTGTGAAATTTCATCCTCTGGCTTTAGGGTGATTTCCTTATCTTAAGGATTGACTTCAACTATTCTCATTGGAACTTACAAATGATATGATCTTACCAAAATAGGATTGAAATCCGTACTTTGGTGACAAATGTTAATCTCTGATTGTTTTCATGTTATTATGAAATTCAATCATCAAGATTGGCATGAAAACCATACCTTGATGACTAATCTCATTTCTTGATCTTCAACTTACCATGGTTGTAATCAAGTGACGAAAAACATGAAGTAACTTGAAGGGTGAATCCATGTTGGTGATTCGACCTATCAAGCCAAAATATGATCTCTGAACCTGAAAGGAGACCCGATCGTTTTAGGTTGATTTTTATTCTAAGCTTGGAGCACTTAAATTTCTAAATCGATTTCTCTCCCTTTATCCTCATGTTCTGACCTAGCTATATGGAATCATTTATTCCTTATCTATCGACTTTCATTTTGAGCTATCATCAAAACATGATTATGCGATGGTAGCCTTTCTAAACAATCTCTCTGCTGAAGATATTGTCAACTTACGTTCATGACTTTCTAGTCATACAAATGTTCTCAACTGTGCTTATGGTTTGTTGAACTGCGTATGTAAACTTACGTATGTAAACTTACGTAGATATTGCTACCTTGCAAAACATGTTTACAAATACTTTTCCTATTGTTCGAGTTGCTTCTTGAATAGCTTTTGAATCCTTAAACTTTGAAAATCATTGAAATTCTATCTTGGATTTAAACAACAAGACTCGTTATTATCCTCATTGCGATGTGGATATAAAGGTTCATAAACCTTCGTAACTTGTAGACATGGGTTTGGTCTAAAGGAAAAGACGGAACTTGGTATGTGTCCAAGTGTCTTATCTTCACAAGTGACAAGACCTAAATTCGTGATCCTATGGATCTCTTGTTTAACTTTCCTTGCAACTAAAATGCTTCTTATCTTAGAGGTCATGATGACAATTGGTGCATTATAGACCATTGTCGTGAACTCATTCCAAGATCTTCGCATAGCATATTATTTTTAGACCAATGGTTGGTCAAAGGAGGAGTACATCTTCACAAGATATGCGTTAAGATCGTTTCATATGGTGACGTTTGGGATTCTTAAATTCCGACGGATAACCTTTCTTATCATTGTTGGTCTTATTTTGATTTGTAGACATCACCTTACCACGAAATTATATTCTGGATATTATGGATCGTGAAGTTAAACAACTAAAGCATAGCAAAATTCCGATTGTCAGAGTTCGGTGGAACTCCCGGCGTGGTCCTGAGTTCACTTGGGAACGAGATGACGAAATGATGCGTAAGTATCCTAACCTGTTCAAGGATGTTGCCAGAGAATCTTATGTTGCCAGAGCATCTTAATTTTCGGGACGAAAATTCCTCTAACAGGGGGATGATGTGATAACCCGGAATTTTTTTTTAAAATGTATATATATATATGTGTATATATATATATATATATATATATATATATTTGATATTATAATAATAATAATGATATTATTATCACTATTGTTATTAATAATGTAAATAATAATAATAAATAATATATTATTAACAATTATTAAACTTAAAAACTATTTAAAACTTAAAAGTTAAGGGGGTTATTTTGTAATTTTAGAAACCTGATTTAGAAGGTTTTTACATGAAATAATAAGAACTTGGAATTTCAGGGACCATTTGTGTAATTATTTTAAAAACCCAAACCCCCCTCCCGTCGACCTCTTTCTCCGGACACCGCTTCGGTGACGATTCCGGCGACCCCCAAACGCCAAATGAATCAGATTTCGACTAAATTAAATCTCCCGACAGCTTCTTGTGGATGATTCGAAACCGAGCCCCACAATAATTCTAAAATCTTAGTGCGATCCTAACCAAACCGACCCACGTTCACTGTCGGCTGCTTTACAGCTCCTAAATCGCACCACGCATTGCAATAATGCAATTAAACTAATCCAAACGGTCGATTATAAGATTCCTAATCAAACTCAACTTTGAATTGCATCTGAAACACTCGAAAACATACTGTTCGATCATCATCTACATCATCGACCTGCAACCTATTCGAAGGCTATGAGCTTTCTAACATGGAAATCATAGAGGGCTTTTCATTAGTGAGGCCATTAGAAGCTTCATGTAAGAGGAATTCGACTATGATCACCATTTACACCCTGAACCGATCTCACGACTGTCGCGACTGTTCTTCAATGGTCCAGCATCAATTTGTCTTCCAAATAGGTAATTTAATACATGAACACACTAGATTTGACGTGGGGAACAAAAGCCTATGTCTATTGCAGTGATCATTCGAGTTTAAGCTTCAATTTGGGATTGGATCGAATTAGGGTTCATACGGGTGGGGAAAGGCTTTGGTTTGCGTTTAAAAGAAAATGGAACCGTGAACTCTCGCGGCTGAGGCTTTTGGTTCACTAGTTCCCCGATCACATTTCATGCAGGAGGTCCTGGGTTCGACCCCGGGCAACCTCACTTAATTTTTTTAAAGCCTTTTTCATATTTTAAAAATCCAGAAAAATTACTGAAAATTATAAAAATAATTTTTGTAAACTTTGTTTATTTTAGAAGTTATATAATTATTTTCTCGAATATTATTTCTTTAAAAACCTTATTTATTTATTTATTTATTTAAATAATTATTACATATGTTATAAATTGTTATCTTTATAAAAATGGATTTTTAATAATAATTTAAATCATCAATTTATTAATGGATGTTATAATATTAATTATGAATTATCTTGATCAGATTAATACAAAATTAGATTTTATAAATTTAAATACTTATAAAATCTTACAAAAATTAAATATAAACTTACCTAGTTAAATAATGTTTACAATTTATTGAGAATATAATGATATGTTAAATCATTATTAAACTAATCAAATTTTATGAAATATAAATCTTTAATTATTAAAGAATTAACAAAAATAATTAAATGATTTAATTATATGTTTATAACAAATCCTAGAAAACCAAACCCTAGATCAATTGAACACCAGGTTCAAGATCTAACTTATTAGGTTATGGATTTGTAACTATTTGCTTATGTGAATTATAATTCCTTAGCAGCAATTTACTAGCTTGTCAACACCACACAAGGACTGAGGTGAGTTCATACTTAACTGTTCCCCTTTTTAATCATTTAAATATTTTGGGGATGGATACATGTTGTAATTAAAATTACAAATTATTTTTGTGTATTATGTTAAATAATAATTGAATCACATTTATGATTACATATGGTTACTATGAAAACCCTTCTCTGTAAACTAGACTATTAACAAGGCAGGGATCTTTTGGATAGTACTATCGGGGAGTGACTGACCCCCACAAAGGTTTGGGCATGTGGTCCTTACCAAGATGCACAAAGATCTCGCTTTCATTCGGGATGACTGTTCTGGTGTGAGAAGGCAGATTGTGCGCTATATAAGTTTGCCATTATAGTTCCACTTACAACCCATATGAGGATAAATGTAAAGAGAGGATTCGCGCCCTCTGATTTGAATTATTATAAATAACATAATATACACATGAAAAGGATATTAAACTATGATACATGGGCAAATCCTATATAAAGGATTTGTTAGGCTTGTACATAGAAATAATAAACTATGATACATGGGCAAATCCTATGTGAAGGATTTGTTGGGCTTTTACATAGTGGGTATATGGGATAGCGGGTTCACCTTATTAAAAAGGGTTCCAACAGGCTATTCATATACCGGTGAGTAATTTAAACTCACACTTTTACAATAAACCTTCTTTGAATGATAATTGATGATTTATCAAATATGTTTTACTTACCTATGAACTCACCAACCTTGTGTTGACACTTGATTTTACATGTATTCTCAGGTATCTACTAGGAGCTTATGGACATGCACGTAGGATCATATAAGAGCTCCAGATACATATTGGTTATTGATAAGACATGATTAGACGTATTGTTAAGAAACAATATATATATTTATTTCCGCTGCGTATAATATCTAATGCTCTGAATAATAATGGATTGATTATCTAAAACTTATCATATAGAAAACTACATCTCATGTGTAACTACTGTGTTCGATCCTGTTTGCTCACCCCTTCGTGATAGATTCCAGACCCGGAATTTGAGGGTGTGACAAGTAAGCTCAAGCCTACTTCTGTCATTTGTTTTTCCAGGATAAATTACGTATGCGTGTTAAGTTGGAATTTCACTTTTCGACCAAAAGTGTGACAGTTAAACAACAGTTAGGACCATATGCGGTATTAATCGAAAGTTGAGACCAGGACTTGGAGTTCTTTTAATTAGAATAGGAAAATGCCATCTGCATAAATTTTATTAAATTATATAAAGTTGACACAGCCATTATCATATAATTGTATGTATCTAATTTTTTTAGAATTAGAACAAAGACAACACTGAAAATAAGCCATGTTTTCATTTTACCTGGATAGAAATGCAACTAAAGTGTTGTTTTTAATGTGTAGTCTCGCTCTAATGAAACTTGCAAAAATGGAGTATGGTGGCACAACAAGGTATTTTTTGGAGCTTCATGCATGTTGACACTTCATCTATGTATTTTTTTTCTGTTTTCTTTAAGTGCACATGATATAAAGCACATCTACCTGATTTTTGATCTTTTTCTTTCAAATTATAGCTATTTCATAAAGCTGTTAGTCGAGAAGAAATATACTTTACTATATAGAGTTATTGATGCAATGGTTGAGCATTTTATGAGATTTTGTGAGGACTCAAGGGATATGCCTGTGATCTGGCATCAGTCGCTTCTTGCATTTATGCAAAGGTTAATTGCGCCTTTTTCTGTTAAACGTCATAGCACCATTATTCTATTCGCATTATATAGTGAACATTTTTAAGTATTAAACATGCATTATTATGCAGGTACAAACATGAACTGACAAAGGAGCAGAAAGATGACATTAATTATCTTGTGAAGGGGCAGAGACATAAGATGGTATGTGTGAAGAAACAGAGGATACAAAATTATCAAAAACTGAATCTAATGTTTAATAGTAGTAAAACGAAGGTACTATATCTTGATGCAGGTCACGCCTTAAATTTTAAGAGAGCTGAAATTTTAAGTGTCGAGGGATGTGATCTATCGATTTTGTAGAATAGGTGTCAAATTGGATGATGTATAATGTTTTTTGACGGGGATTGAAACTGAAATTAGATGCATTATGAAATTGTTTCATTTATGTTTTATCTTTCATTTCTTTTGTTATAAATGCTGTAAGACGGTGATGCTTTACTCAAGCTAAGAGCTTCAACAAAGGAAAGGTTAGGGGAACTTGAAAGAAAAGAGAGCAATAAATGAAGATGTAAGTTGCAGTTTCTATTATTTTACATGTTATAATTTCTTATTTTCTTAGCCTTTGATCAATGATCCTTCATATGCAATTTTTATTATGTATGTACATGTATTATCTTCTTTATGTATATTACCTCCTGTGTGGTGTAGGTTGATGATTGGATATTGTTGCAGCTGAAGAGGTGTTCACAAGATGAAAATTAACAGCATAGCAAGGGGTTGCAGTAGGCAAAACAATTGAACAAGATTATGCAGCACATGTATGCTCATAGTTAATTTATGTTGTAATATGTTCATGTTTGTTTGTTTTTTTAATAGTATGAGATGTGTACATTTCAGTCTAATTTTTATAGATTTAATATCCATGCACAATTAGTCTACTTTTCTTTAGAACATATATTTTAGAAACGTTAAACTTGCATACATTACGACTTTATTAATTTGATATTAGTAATCTACATCGTATTGAATTTTTGATATCCATGATTCAAGTGCTTCATATTATTACATTTGATATAGACTCTATTTGTCCTTATCTTCTAAGCTAAAGTAATTAAAGTATGCATAACATGGCCATACGATTATTCTCAATAGAGATATGTTCTTAAAAGTCTTTTTAGGAATTTTCTTTCAAAAGATTATTTGCTTAAGGTGGTAAATTATTCGTAAGCTAGATTGGTTACTTTTTGCTATCCAAGTTTTATGACATGTGATTTCACAAACAAATAAATATAAATTATTATCGCCGTCGCATCGCACGGGTCCTTACTAGTAACCATATATATATATAATATATATATATATATATATATATATATATATATATATATATATATATATATATATATATATATCCTGGTTTCACGCTTTGATAACCAATTCATACGGTATTAAGTCCATGTCAAAGACATGATCTTTGTGTACTTTTGTGTAACCTCTATTTATTACCATTGGTCATCTCAACCGAGTAAATAATTTCTATGCAACTAGGGTTAATGCTAAGTTAAAGAATAATTCTGGAAGAATCAAAGCTATTATCAACCCTGGTATCAAATAGATGTGTAGCTATTGATGATAAGGTACGTGAATGTAACAACATTTGGTCTTGTCGAATGTCGCTTCATAGCGTCCCCGTTTAATGCATGTTGGCTTAATCGTATCGACCAACATAGCTAGGTTCACAACATTGGCATTCTTGTCTACCTTACCGCTAGATTGCTTGTTTGACCCTCCAACTTCTTTCTACTACTCATTAGATTTTCCCAATGTCCCTCTCAATTCTATTTGGTCTAATGTCATAAGGTATGTCATCAGCTTTGTCAACTCATGGAGTTTGTCAGTATAAAGAGCACGACCTAACCCTACCATTGCATGATTTCAGAATTATAATTCTAACTTTTGCATTTAATTCCTTGGGTAATAGTACTCAATCATCAAGGCTTTAAACTCATCTCAAGTCATGGCTATCACAGTCTCCTTACCTCAGACTTGAGCTTGGGTATTCTACCATGCTTGTGCTTTACCCATTAGTGAGTAAGCAAATCATACTTCATTTTATGGTTTTTCAGTGTAATTGTTCAAATATGTTACAGTTTCCATTTCCTCAATCTAACAGGTCAGGATTATCGTTTTTCCTTTCTTGTCATAATGCTTCGACTAGTATGTCAAGAATTCCTGGTATATACAGGCAATTCTTTAACTTTATCATTTCCATCATTTTATAATCAAATTATTCAAGATCATCACATAACCCAGTTCAAGCACATTCTTAGTATATCGTGATGCTTATATATAGGGTTCCCCGTAGGGTTCCCACCACATCCACGATATACCGAGAACGATGCTTAAACTGGTTACGTGACATCCGATTATACTTAATATCATCCCAATGAACAACGTAATGCATGTGTAGGGAGTATCGTCACTCTTCTACAACTCTTTGAAGTCCACATCCATTCTAAGCAATTAGTTAGTTTCATAGTTACTGAAATGCTAGAAAGAGCAATGTCTCATAGGGAATAAGACTAATATCATAACATGAATCCCATGAAGGCTCCAGGTAGAATAGAACTTAAGTAAGAGTAGGGGTTATAAATGTTTCATCGTTATTAACAAAGTCTTACTAGAATTATGACTCTTGTGTCCCAAGATATAGAATGAAAGATTTGTACTAATCATGATCATTATCTCATGGCAAGATTTGTCAAGCTTCACATGCATGCAAGTTGCAATTACGTGTGCACCCGTAATGGTAATTTGCATTGCATGGTCACCCCCAGCTCCACCTACCCAAGTTAACATATCTTGTAAAGTATAGAGTGTTATTTTATTATTTGAGTATCAAGGATATGGTTACTAACGAAAAGCTAATTAACCGAAGTTGTACAAAGGAATCGATTGAGTAAGCATTCACTTGAGCAAGGAATAGTCGAAAGAATCCATGTACTTTAATCCGAACTATGATGAAGTAGTCATCTAATTTGAGTATGCCGAGCCTCTTGTCTACTGGTGTTCGTCTTAGCCAGCGCGTCCCTCTTCCAAGATTCAGCCCAACAAGTTATAAATAAGGGAGCATATAGAAAATACAACATCTACAGACGCATAGAATAAAAGTTGGACTAGCAACCTAAGTCCGTAAGAGAGTTCTTATAAAATCCCTTATTAATCCAAACCAAATATAAGTCAATCACATAATGATAGAATATGATTATCGAGTGTTTCTCAAGGTATAATAGATGCTATAATACCCACAACCTTCTCAAATAAGTATAACATTGGTAGCTTGTAAGACATGCTATGTAAGCATGATCAATAACGTGCTTAAAACATTCACATGTATATTGTTGCACACATAACCATGTTATGCATACTACATGTGGGTAAGCAATATATTATGAAAGTAATAAGCATTCAATCGAATCACGAAGAACATGTATGTAATATCAAATGCATACAAACCCTAGTATGCATCCTAAACTATGAAAGTCAACGTGTCATGACGTCACCCGACACAAATGGAGACTCGTGTCGTAGTAGGTCAATTCCACGACAAACATAGTCATAAAAACAATTAAGTATATATCCCACAACCCGGGAAACAAGTGAACATAATACGGATAACAAATAAAAGTTAGTACAATTGTTAAAGCCATCAAATGAATTTAAATAATGCATATCTAATGTCATCGCTAAGGCAGTATCCCTAGTTATCCTCAATGATTGTTACCTGAAAAGATATGCACAAAAGGTCAACATATTGTTGGTGAGTTCACAGGTCTAAATAGTAAACAAAACTTGATGTTGTGTAAAAGTTTGGTAGGACATGACTGCATACACTTATAAGTAAATACTATCACATGTAAACATGAGCATCACAACTAAACCTACGACGTACACACAGAACTTGTCGGAACATATTCACCCTAGGGCCCGTACCTGGCCACTGTCAGTCCCAACTAGTATACTAACAAACAAGGGTGGGGGTGTCATCCCAATAGTACTATCAATACCTGCCCGTCGGCTCCAACACCGGAGTTAAATAGTTGTGAATAAAGAACCACACAGACAACTCTTGCATGTACCAGATAAATACTTACAAAATAGTAAACACAAAAGTCCTAAAGATTGAATAAGTTCACAGCATAAAAAGGGTTGAGCATACTTTTACCCCTTGATGTTTGTAAATAATGGTAATAAAACGGGGCCGCGAAACTCACCTTGAACGTGATGAAAATATAGTGAACAGAAGGACTTCTAAAGATGCGAACAACAAGCGATCAAACACATATAAATAGTTATAATTAAGTCTTTAAAATGTGTTTGACGAGAATAGAGGTATTCGGTTGGTTCGGGTCGGTTCGGGTTCGACGCACAATACGCAACAATTATATATCTATATACAACACACTATACGATAATAACAGTAGTAATATTAATAGAGATATCATTATTACTATTAGTAAAATTAAAATACTAACATAATAATAAAATAATAATAATAATAATAATAATAATAATAATAATAATAATAATGATAATAATAATAATGTTATAACAATAGTAATGATATAAATAATAATAATAATAATAATAATAATAATAATAATAATAATAATAATAATAATAATAATAATAATAATAGCGTTAATAATAATAATAGTAATAACAACAACTAGATACAATCCAACCAACACTTAATATAACGACATATATGTATGTTCATTCAACGCACACACAATTACACATACATACTAACACGCACACGACCAAGCTCATGCATATATTTATGTATATATATATACACACATCACCCAACCACATGACATATATATATATATATATATATATATATATATATATATATATATATATATATATATATATATATATATATATATATATATATATATATGTATATATGCATACTGTTAGGACCGTGTACGTACGGAGTACTAACTGATTCTTCGTTATACCGGATCAAATAGTTTGGAATCCTATTTGATTGGTGATCCAATCAGGGGAACGTAATCAAGATCAATCCTAACGATTAGAAAATGTTAAGAATGGACTAGGAATGATCTGGAACGATCTATGAAGTTGGAATGGACGAACAGGACGCTCTGGGTCGGCTAGGGTTGCAAGTATTCGAAGTGTTCCGTTTTTCCACGAATTAAGTGGTATTTATAGGTAAGGGTTTCTCATTCGTGCGACTGAACCATTCGCATGGTTCAGTCGTGCGATTGAGCTATGCGTTTGATCCATACGCACGACTGAGCCTTCAGTCGTACGACTGGTTCAATCTCATGCTTCAGTCTTACGACTGATCCAGTCTCCTGGTTCAATAGTGCGACTGAGCCATTCGCATGAAGTTATTCATGCGTATGGTCCATTGGCATGGCCCATTCGCATAATAACTTCATAATGTTACGTTTGAATGTGTTAATTATCATAACATTAAGCATATTAATTCAAACAACCATCTACCTATATAAACTATCAACCATTCATTGCACAACCCATTAATGAAACATTTAAACATTATAAGCATCCACAACCACTTGCATTTCATTAATCAACTATCAATTACATATAAGTAAGACATTACAAAGATATTACATTTAGCTCAGAATCTAGGTACACATGTATCAACAAACTCCCCCTTGGACCTAGATTCCTCTAATGTCTTGCTTTACCCATTATTTCCTCGTACTTCTTGAACTTCTCCTCTCTGGTTACACCTGCATGTATTTCAAATACAAAACAGAGGCGTATGACATTCTGGAACTGGAGAGCTTGTACGATGTCTTGCGAGTCATAGAACATGTCCACTTGTAGAGAGTATAAATATCATTCGCTGACAAGTTCGTAAGCCACATTGAGTCAAATACCCTGATGACATCCATCTGTCCATCTCTGTTCAGAACTATGACTGCTTCTGCTGTTCGCCAATCATAGTACCACCACTTGAAGTGTGGAGTGATATCCTGAGGCATTTCCCTAAGAGGGATCTTCGACATAGGACGTGGAGGATGCCACTTCAACATAATCTTTGACTTCTCGGTTCGTGGATCCACTTCAGACCTTCGAATGTACCTCGTAGGTTGCTGAGGCCTGAAGTTTACCCACCGGGTGTGGTACTCTTTCTTAACGCAGCTTCGAACCAACCTGACATCTTTCTGGGATCAGCATAAAGTAGCTTTAGCTTTGCCAGTTGGTTGAGCTCAAAACCAGGTAGAGTTTTTAGATCGTGTGGAAATCTAAAATACTCGATACATTTCTCTCTCTTAACCGCATAAACATTAAGGTCATCAAAATACGCCCACGATATAATCTTGCCAGACACCTTTTGATGTTTCTTCACTCTGTAGAGCTTGGTGTAGGCATCAGACGTTGGAGCACTTTGTTGGGCACGAAGATCCGCAAAACAAGCAGCCCATTCAGCCTTTCTCTCTTTGACTTCCTCCTCAGTGGCTCTGGCTGTATCTTCTTGTTTGTCGGACTCTTCTTCCATCTTATCCAGAGTATCAAAAGTTTCGCTGACTAGATTGTCATCCAGATTTAGAATGACATGACCTTCAGTGTCAGTGTACTCTGGATAGCATTGGTCTGTTATATCCTCTATCTCAATCTCATCTACATCGTGTAGTTCTTCTTCACTATCAACTTGAACTTCGGGAGCGTCTTTCACTATGTCGTCGGCGTTGAGTTTGAACATTTCTGCCAACTGTTCCTTAGTGAAGCTGTGAATAATCTCTCCCTCTTCAGGTGTATACTCAACCGATCTCCTTACGATGCCCTGCAGATCAAGAATCATTGTTAACTGACTCTTGACCTGTTGTAGGGGTTCGACATCGTATTCATCTCTTTGAAAGTTTGGATCTGCTTGATTTAAACATGCAACACAATACTTGTTAGTAAGTAATCAAACACAATCATTATTAAGACAAAAGATATAAACATTAATTACATAAGTGTTACACAATTTTTCAAGTACAAAAGCCTTTTAAATACAGAAACATAAATAACTAATCAGTACTTTTGTCTTGAATCTCAGGAGTATCTTTAGGTGGGGCAGACGTAGAGGTTCCTTGGTCTTGACGTTTTTTAGAACGCCTCTCGTCTGCTACTTCATCACTTTGTTCTCCTGCAGCCTCTCCTCCTTCATCATCATCATCATCTTTCTTGTCATCACTATCATCACCTTCCTCACTTTCATCATCCTCATCATCGTCATCCTCATCATCATCGTCCTCCTCATCATCGTCCCATTCACTAATCTTGAGGGGCTCATTCTGAGTTCCTTTCAGCTTTAGCAAGATAGACTTGTTTACAGCCTTTAACTCCTCCAACTTCCTATCCGTCTCAATCTCATGCTCTAATAGACCAGTGATCTGATCAGTCTGTGCAGCGATCAGCTGAGCTTGAGATGAAGTCAACTCCCTTAACTGATGAATCTCAGCTGTCTGGGAGGAACACTGCTCTCTTAACTGCTGAATCTGAGCAGTCTTGGCCTCATCCGAAGCCATCAGCTTGATCACCATGCTGTTCAGTGCAGCAAGCTGCTCTACCATAGAAACTGGTGGTATAAATGAGCTGGATGGAAAAGATGAGGGTCCTATTTGGTGAGTAGTGGTGGTTGTGGTGGCTGTGGTGAAGATTGGTGGTGGTGTGTGAGTAATGGTTGTGAAAGATGGAATGGTGGTGGTGGGTGGGTAGAGGTAGTGGGTGGTGTAGTGGTAGTGGGTGATGTAGTGGTAGTGTGTGGTGTGGAGGTAGTGGGTGGTGTAGTGGTAGTGGGTGGTGTAGTGGTAGTGGTTGGTGTAGTGGTAGTGGCTATGGTGGTGGTAGTGAGCAGAGTAAGCCTTTGGCGTTTGTGCCTCTTCCCTTGGGCCTGAGCCATTCGCTTTATCCTGGATCCTTTAGATGCAGAGGCTCCCCCTTGGCTACTGATCGGATCCAGGGTGTATGAGGGATCAGATGTCGTTGCAGCATCCCCGGAATCCACTGGGCTTCCACCTACTGCCCTTATCCCTTGCTCAGTTGCCACTACCCGACTTCCCACAGTCCGGGTAAGTGGTTCTTCATCAGATTCCTCCTCCTCTTGCATATGAAAGTCAGGGTGTATCGGAGCTGGTTCAGGTTCTTCCTGACCATCTCCTCCCTGATCCGAGTCATGATCGTCATCGGAGTCATCGGAGGGTAGAGCCACCTGCTCTATATCAGAATCACTGTCATCATGGCGCCACTTCCTCTTCGCCGGTGCCACGTAGTCATCACGGGCCAGATGCCCAAATAATCGCCTGACAGGGGGTTTCACCTGCTTCCCCCTGTATACCTTTATCCTGCCTAAGGTGGTATCATCCATCACCTCAAGCACCACGGCATCCTCCTTCTCCTTCGGAAGCTGGGGAAGCTTCTGATCAATAATCATATGTATAAACCTCGGGTACATGCAGAAGCTTTCCTTCCCTTTGATTTCAAGGTTCTCCACTAGATAAGTGAAGATCATCCGTGAAAAGCTGAATGGAAGGTTCAGCACCAGTGCAACATATGCGCTCTGCATCTGCTCAGAAAGCTCATCAAAGCCTCCCTTCCTCGAGGCAATGCACCTTAGAAGCACGTGGGCTAGATACTTGAACTGGGGGCACAGATTGCTCTTGTTGAGCATACCTGAGTTGATGTCCCCAGAATACTTAGCCCGTAGAAAACACCCTCTAACAGTCAGCGGGTGTAGCCGAGTTGGACAGTCACTATCGTCCCCAAACTCCAGGACTGTCCTCAGATCTTCCTCTGTGATCTCGATGGCCTGGCCAAAGATAGAGCTCCTGATGCGGTAGGGCTCGACGGATCTGTCTACAGCCGCATTCTCCCAGAATGCCTGCTGTACCGAGCGATAGGGAGTGAAGGAAGAAGATATGGCTTTGAATATCCGAGATCTCCTCAAGAAAGCGATAATGCCAGAGAACTCTATTGCATTCCTGGATGTCAGATCCACATGAGCACAGATGTTGTGCTTCGTGCTTATTACCCAGTGACTTGCCATCTGTCACACAAAGTAAGTAAACGTTAGTGCATGTTGAAGATAGCAAGTTACAGTCAATGAACTTTACACCTTGTTTAAGTCGGGCGACTGAGCAAACGAATGAACATAGTCGTGCGACTGAGTAGGACGATTGAGCTTTATATGTGTGAATTGGTTCATACGTGCGACTAAGTCAAGCGAATGGACATAGTCGGGCGATTGAACCATTCGTTCCTCTCAGTCGTGCGACTGATACTAGTCGTCTTCTCAGTCGGGCGATTGAAGTTCATCAGTGTGTCCAGTCGCCTACTCGACGGTTTGTCCATTCAAATTCTTGTTTTGAGCTATACTTGAATTTAAATGTCGAAAATAGGCTCATTTCACTCAGAAACGACCGATTAAGCGTATTTTAACTTCTGTTTGAACATTTAGATTAGTTTTGATGGTCTATTTGTTCGTTAAGTTCTCGGTTACTGTTGGGTCAGAATTCGAGTGATTCTAGACTTCATTTATCGGTTTTATCGATGAAACACCACGAATATTACCTGTATAAGCACCAATGAATGTTAGAACACACAAATCGAAGGCAAATATGAAACGAATGAAATTTTGGCAGCGGTTTGTTAGGTCGTGCGTATAGAGGGGGCGATTTGGGTGAATGAGCGACTGATGCTGATTCGGCCTGTATTTATACTAGGGCAAATCCCAGTCGGGCGACTGAGCCTAGTCGCTTTGGTCAGTCGGGCGACTGAGCCTAGTCGTATAGGTCAGTCTTGCGAATGAGTCTCAGTCGTGTGGTTAACCCAATCGTTCATCTCCAATCGGGCGATTGAGGTTCATCCAAGTGACTGTTACAGTCTGTCACCTCCAATCGTTCGATTGGATTCATTTGCACTACCCATTCGTACGATTTGACTCATTAGTGTGTTCCAATTGGACGACTGGACCATATTTATGGTTCAGTCGTGCGACTGGGCCATCCTTATCATCTTTTGACCATATTACCATAACGACATTTAGTTCCATTTAATATTAGATAAAACGTTATGAACAAGTTGATCATCTCAGACATGACCATTTTAATAAAACAGTTTGATCACCTCAGACGTGATCCATTTATCCACCTGATCATCTCAGACATGACCCATTTATCCACCCGATCATCTCAGACATGTCCTTTTAACCTTTCAGAAACAATTTGTTAAATAAACATTAACCTCATTTGGTGACGTTAACAGAGAACATTTTGTTTAAATAAACATTAAGCTCATTTAGTGACATTAACAGATAACAATATACACAATCCGACAAAGACACACTTATACTAATAAATTAAAGAAATTTTAAACTACGAACAAAACGAACATCTTTTTGTGATTTTTGTTAGGGTAGGTTTGTGTAGCCATTAGCATTGACCTCATATCAAGGACAGACTTATATGGAATCAGACAGGCATAAACATCATTACTTGGAACCTCTGATTAGTATTTAACTTTAAACACTTGCATATCACAGCTTTCTCACTCATCTAAGACTTCTAAGATCTAACTGGGAATCATGCTTGATATGATATGTAACGTGCTTTGATTATCAACTTCAGTCAGTGCATACACGACTATTGTCAGTATATTTGTCCACTTAAATCCATACACAGACTTTTGACATGCATTGGTAAAGAATTAAGTTATATTATTTCAACCAACATTTGTGGATCCCAAGCTTATATGGTAATCAATATTCCTTAGAGGACTTTCGAGCGGTCTATAGGTATTTTGACAAGAAGAGACTATTCTTAGAGCTTTCAAAGAGAAGCCAATCCTCAGGTCAGTGCCATCGCATAGCAGAGAGGCGGCAAACAACAATGAATTCTAAAATATGTTGGTTATGCATATCCTCAGGTCAGTGCCATCGCACAGCAGAGAGGCACACAACCTATCTCCTTGTTAGAGCATTTCTTATTTTCTTTTTCACATAACGCACCAACAACGTTTTGTTATCAGCATGATTGCGCTTGTATTCATTTTTTCGTGCTTTGCTCTTTTTGTGGTCATTTGCACACCTTTGGTGGCGTTTATTTGCTCGTTATCCCTTATCGGAAATAGCTGATCGTGTTAACCAGTGATAAGATGGGAAGCCACAGTTGATTGAACCATTTAGTTTAGATTGAGTTTACCAATGACGTCTACTCGTCTAATGTGTTGAATCTGCCGACACATCGTATAGTGAACTAGCACCTCCCTAGATCAACTTTCTCCGTGTAATTACAATACCAATCAAGCGTACTATCATTTTCCCATTTTGTTAGACTTAGATTTCTCGGATTTATAATTTTTCTGTGATTTAATTAACCTTGCAGAACCGAAAATCCTTTTGGTGTTCCAAGTAACCCGATGCCTGTGTACTATCACTTTCCAATTCATTGAGTCACATTTCCTGTCTTTTTGTCTATGCCTTTTCAGCTTTACTTACCCCCTTTTTTTTTAAGTAAATGAATACTGAAATAAATAATCTCCCCCTAAAATTCTAAAACAGAAAATCTTTTTGTGTTTTTTGATTTTATACGACATGGAAATTAAAAAAATTATAATAAAAGAAATACGAAAAAAATTTAAAAAAACGGTGTCGGACTATGTATCTGTTTCTTCTAATATAACATCACTTTTCTTTATAACCCCATTGACCTCTAGCAGATAGAAAAATCTGGGTTTATCAAACGGTTTGGTGTAGAGGTCAGCGCGTTGAAAATCCGTGTTTATTTTGACCACATCAATTAAGTGTTTTTCATAGCACTCGCGTATGAAGTGATACTTTATGACTATGTGTTTGGTCTTAGGATGTTGAACCGGATTTTTAGTTACTGCAATTGCAGCAGAATTATCAACATATATAGGAGTAGAAGTGAAATGCAAACCATAGTCCCGCATTTGCTGTTGTATCCAAATGATTTGAGAGCAGCAGCTGGCGGCGGCAACATATTCAGCTTCACAGGTAGATAGAGCAACTGATGTCTGCTTCTTGCACTGCCAAGTTACCAATCTCCTCCCGGAAAATTGACATCCTGCTGATGTAGACTTGTAATTCATTTTGCAGCCTCCATAATCCGAGTCACTATACGCCGTTAGCTCAAAGTCATCATCATGAGGATACCACAACCCCAGTGTTGGTGTACCCTTCAGATAACGAAAAATCCTCTTGACTCCAATTAGATAATTGACTTTGGGTTTCGCTTGATATCGGGAACATAAACATGTGGCATACATGATATCTGGACGTGAAGCAGTGAGATACATGAGAGATCCGATCATCCCACGATACATGGTGCATCCACCAAATCCCCATTCTCATCAGGAGCCACATCATGATTTGTGGCGAGTGGGGTACCAGCTGCAGTGACATTTTCCATATCAAAGCGACTAAGAATGTCACCGACATACTTAGTTTGATGCAGAAAGATGCTGGTAGGTGTTTGATCCACCTGTAAGCCTAGGAAGAACTTCATTTCTCCCATGGCACTCATCTCAAACTCAGCCTTCATCACAGATTCAAATTCTTTACATAACTCTTCGTTTCTTGAACCGAAGATTATGTCATCCATATATATTTGCACCAAAAGCTAATCACCATCCTTTCTTTGATGAACAAGGTACAGTCAATCACACCCCTGCGAAAGCCGTGTTTCAGCAGATGGGTGGAGAGCTTTTCATACCAAGCTCGAGGAGCCTGATGTAGCCCATACAGAGCCTTGTCTAACTTGTAGACTCTGTCCCGATGATAAGGATCTTCGAATCCTTCGGGTTGACTGACATATACCTCTTCACGGATTTCCCCATGCAAGAATGCACTCTTAACATCTAGTTGATAGACTTTGATTTTCATGTAAGAGGCGTAGGCTAGAAAGATGCGAATAGCTTCCATTCTAGCTACTGGAGCAAAGACTTCATTGTAGTCAATTCCTTCGACTTGTCTGAAGCCCTAAAAAACCAATCGTGCCTTGTTTCGGATAACAACACCCTGGTCATCCTTCTTGCACTTTAGTACCCATTTGGTACCAATTACTTTGACTCCTTTGGGTCGGTCAACAAGAGTCCACACTCCAAGTTTCTTGAACTGTAGCAACTCCTCTTGCATAACATTGACCCAGGCTTCATCCTTAAGGGCATCACTTACGTGTTTGGGTTCAATTTGAGAGACAAAACATCTGTAAGCTCCATCATTCACGTAGCCCTTTTCCATTACTTCGGCGTAATCAGCAGTGTACAATCGACTTCTAGTCTGCACGCCGGAGTGAAGATCACCAATGATAGCATCTGGCGGATGACTCGTACTGATCCTAGTCAAGGGAGTTGTTGGAACAACAACTTCAGAGTCCATAGTTGTGACTGGAGATTCAGTATCTGTATTTCCAATGCGAGTGAAGCAGCTGAAGAGCTTCCTTCATGATCAACATTAGGTGACTGTACTGGTTCAGTTGCTTCTTCATCCTCTGATGAGTCCTCACTTTCATCCTGATCGGCTAAGGCAGATCCCGATAAACCACTTGCAGGAGTTGTATTGCTAGTATCCAGATTCGGTGAATTTAGAACATCATGCATCATCTGAGTAGCAATATCATCATCTGAATCTATCTGAGGAAGATTGAATGATTTGAAAAAACCATCGTAGTCAAAGAATGACGAAGGACCTTTTCCAGCAGGGGGGATGGTGAAACGTTGAACATCAACATTGCACCATACTTCTACCTGACCCGTAGAGTTGTTGTAAACTCGTTTGTCGGGTATACTATATCCCAGAAAGATCCCCTGATCTGCCTTTTCATTAAATTTGTCTTCTTGAGTTTTCTTTAGAAGCGTACAAGGAGCACCGAAAGGTTCCAAATACTCCAAGTTTGGTTTACGCTTCTGTAGTAACTCATAGCAAGTCTTCCCATGCCTTTTCACTACTGACACACGATTGAGTGTGTAGCAGGCATTGGCTACAGCTTCGTTCCAGAACTGCACTGGCAGTTTTGAGTCTGCCAACATAGTCCTGGCGGTCTCGATCAGGCTTCTGTTCTTTCGCTCAGCAACTCCATTCATCTGTGGTGTGTATGCAGAGGTGAATTGATGAACAATTCCCTTTTCTTTGCAGAAAGCATCCATCCACTGATTCTTAAACTCGGTTCCATTATCTGAGCAAATCTTTCTCACCTTTAATTTGTAGAGTGATTCTAGAGTGGTGACCAATACTTTGAATGACTCAAAAGTTTCTGACTTTGCTTTCAGAAACATCACCCACGAGAATCGTGAGTAGTCATCAGTGACTACGAGGCAGTACCAGTCTCCAGCGATACTCTTCGTGCTGACTGGTCCGAATAAATCCATGTGCAGTAGCTCCAGGGGCATCTCGATAGAATTGACATTCTTGGTCTTGTAAGATTTCCTGGTTTGCTTTCCTTTCTTGCATGAGACACAGAAATCAGGAAGCTTGAAGTTCTTGACAGGAACTCCATCAACTAAGTTGTTATGAATCAGATGATTCATCTTCCTATGATTAATATGTCCCATTCTTCTGTGCCACGAAATGGAGTCCTTCTCTGTAGCTTTGGATAAGAAACATTGAACAGTAGAAGTACTAGTAGAAGCATTAGACATATCTAGAACATACAAGTCATTATATCTAGATGCGGACATTAATACCTGCTCCTCTGGAATAGCCATTTCTTTCTTCAGAATGTAACATTTGCGATTGTCAAACATGACTTTGAAGCCCTTGTCACAAATTTGAGACACAGAAAGCAGATTGTTTTCTAATTGCTGAACAAAGTTGACTTTGTCGAACCTTACCTTTTCATTACCTACTTCTCCCTGAGCGGTAATGTATCCTCCTTTGTTTCCAGCAAAGGAAACGTGTCCCCTTTTAATTTGTTTGACATTGAAAAGGAGAGACTTTTTTCCCGTCATGTGCCTGGAAGCTCCGCTATCTACTATCCATGTATTTGTAGACGCACTATAGCGGACAACCTGCACATAAGAGAAAATAATCAGTTAAGGAGGGGGACCCAAGCCTTGACTGGCTTGGGTTTCCCAGAGCAATCAACCATCATGAATTTGACCCACTGTCCTTTATCAGTGGGTAGAATCAAATGTTCAACTTGTCCTTGCTTTCAGACTCATCAGTCGTTTTGGCTTTCCACAAACCATCCCTGTGAAAGGATTGTTTGTGATAGACTGATTAACAGTTTGAGCATATGGTTTAGATTCAGAAACAGGTTTCGTAGCTAGCATCACAGACTTGTCAGTGACTTGTCCGTGTTGCCTTTGCCGTGGAGGAGACGAAAATGACCTAGAAGGTGTTTTAGACCGAATAGGTGTTTTCGATCTAACAGGAGTCTTAGAATGCTGTTTTGAATCTAAATTAACTTTGTTGTTCAGCTCAACCTTAATTCTTGGAGTCTGATAGCGAGGACAATTTGTCGAAATATGACCGCGCTGTCCACAAGTATAGCAGGATCTCCATTCATCAGGGCTAGGAGATCTCTGGTGGGACGGTGAATAAACTTCTGGTTCTTTCTTCTTGTTCGCACTTTTAAGGCTTTCACCTCCCTTGACAAATTTAACTTGTTTAACATTATGTGTGTTTTGTCATGGGAGATGATGGGATTCTTGTTTCACTGATTTAGATTGGGTGGGTTTGGAATTCTTAGGTTGTGTGGTAGTCGATTTTTGACCCAACCCAAAGTTTGCTTCAACATTTTCTTCCACCCGGTTTCCAGTGATTTTTGTGTCAGTTGTACCTGATGCAGATGCTTTCTGATCAGTGGCCGGAGGGGCAGATGTAACTGCTGTGTCCGGATCACTGACCAGAGGAGTTATAACCACATGATCCTTTATTGGGTTATTATTAATTGGACGTTGTTTGGTGTTCAATAGGATCTCATGTGGTAGAGGCACAACCTTATATCCTAAACCTTCCCCGTTGTTGCGTTCTTTAACCAAGTTTTTCAAAATATGTGAGGAACTAGCTAGACTGTGGAGTTTTTGTTTCAAAACTCGTTTTCAACTTGTAAAACAGCTCGTTCCTTTTTAGTTTCTTCTATTGTTTTTAAGTAAAACTTGATATCATTTTCTTGGTTAAATGCAACAACCTCAGTTTCTTTTAACTGTTTCTTTAATGCTTCAACCTTTTCTTTATAGCTATTTTCATTTTGTTTTAAGATTCTGTTAGCCTCAGTGCACAACTATAAATCATTTACTAAGTTATCATTGTGATCTAATAACCTAGCAAATTTCAGGTCAATGCTTTCTCTAAACTTTTCACATTCAACACACACATGCTTAATAAATAAATCATCCTTAGATTCTACCTGTGCAGATGTAGACGTACCAGCCATGAAAGCATTTTGGGGTTCAGAATGTGCTTCAGATTCAGCATTCAGTTTATCCTCAACAATTTGATCAACAGCAGATATGTCATCATCCAATTCAGCAGTATCAGGCTCAGCTGTGTTCTCCCCCTCACTCGCTGAGTCTTCATTTAGATCATTAACGGATGCTATGTTGGCTTCACTATCAGATAAGAATCGAAAGGACCAGTCCTGTCCTTCATCACCTTGTGCCACCATAGCTTTTGAGTCACTGCTGGTTGAAGCTGGCTTCTTATCCTTATCTTGTCTGTTGAACGAGGAGAATGGATTTCCGTTCCCAGTCTTCTTAGGCTTTACACATTCCCTCTTGAAGTGTCCTTTCTCCCCACAGTTGAAACAGGTGACTTTTACTTGTCGAAACCAAAAGTAGTATCTTTTGTAGCCACCAGATTTTGACCTGTTTTCTTCACAAATTTCTTTGCTCGTCGCACAGCACTTGCGAGAGCCCACATAATATCCATCCTCTCCAACTCATTCTCATCCACCTGCTCGTAATCTTCATTAGCCAAGTGGCAGTTTCCTATCTTCCCAGCAACCAACCCATCATAGGAATGGACCACAGCAGCAAGCAGGTCCATGTGTTCCTTGGCCACTTCCACAGTTACCTTACCCATGTTCTCTGTTACTAACTTTGTCGAATGAGCTTCAGTAACACTGTGTTGAACCCCTGATGAGACCGTTGACTCACCAACAGATGATGAGCTTTGTCCATATGCAGATGTATTAGTAACGAAAGCAGTTTGCATAGGAGTATTTGAAGACTTGGCAATAGGAGTTGGAGTCACATTGTAGAGTGTAGGATCCTGAGCATAAGAACCCTTCTTTGCCTTGTACTTGTGTCTAACTTCTTCCTCTCGCAGTTTCAGAATAAAGTCATTTATATCCAATGTCTCAAGAACTGATTGTGTCTCAAAGTGGAAATAAATGAATCCCACTTTTCTGGAAGTCCATCAGCCAAACTGGAGACCTTTTCTTCTTTAGACGTGGTTACCCCATGAGAGTGAAGTTCACTCATCAGATGATAGAATCGGTCAATGATGTCGTCCAAACTCTCATTCCCAATAGCTGAAAAATTATCAAATTCTTTCTTAAGTGCTTTGGCCTTCAAAGATTTCAGAGTTGAGCTCCCTTCATATCTTTTCTCGAGAGCTTTCCAGAACTTCTTGCTTTGTTTATGATCAGAATACTGATGGAAGATTTCTTTAGGAATAGACTGGGTGAGCATCGCGTAAGCTTTCTTTTAGCATTATAGGCAGTCTTTTGAGCTTCAGTCATTCCACTCAACGTTAATGGCAAACCATCAGTACCAACTGGCATGGTGTAACCAGTTTCAATATAATTCCAAAGATTAGTATCCACACCATTGAGATGAATCTCAAACCTTTCCTTCCACTGCGGGAACTCATCAATAGACAGAAGCTTAGGTGGCTTATTGTGACTACCAATCTCATTTTCCAGTAACAGTAAGTTCTGGATCCTTGAGTCTTTCCCTGCTGAGAACGCGAAGTTTTCTGAGTCCATAATGAATGTTGACTTAAACTTGAAAACAAAACTGTTAATACGATTGGGGAGTGCGACTGGGATGCGATTGACACGAACAGTATGCGATTGAACTCAAACGTGCGATTGAACAGGCGACTGAGACAGTTGGGTGATTGAACAGACCGACCGACTCAATTAGGCGACTGAGCTATGCGACTGACTCAATCGGCCGATTGGACTAGGCGACTGACTCAATCGGGCGAATAAACAGGCGACTGGACTTCAGTCGTACGATTGAGATAATCGTGCGACTGAGACTGCTGAAATCGAGGTTTTTCGCAACTTTTGACCTAAAACACAAGTTTTGACACCCTAGACGGCTGAAAGTCGAAAAATATTGAATTTTCAGAACATGCAAACATAAAGACTTGATTTTTAGCAGAAAGATTGGATCTTTTTGTGTAAAAACATTGACTTTACCAAAAACTTGATTGAATCCATGAAGAATCAAGAGCCAATGCTCTGATACCACTTGTTAGGACTGTGTACGAACGGAGTACTAACTGATTCTTCATTATACCGGAACAAATAGTGCGGAATCCTATTTGATTAGCGATCCAATCAGGGAGAACGTAATCGAGATCAATCCTAACGATTAGAAAACGTTAAGAATGGACTAGGAATGATCTGGAACGTTCTATGAAGTTGGAATGGACAAACAGGACGCTCTGGGTCGGCTAGGGTTGCATGTATTCAAAGTGTTCCGTTTTTCCACGAATTAAGTGGTATTTATAGGTAAGGGTTTCTCATTCGTGCGACTGAACCATTCGCATGGTTCAGTCGTGCGATTGAGCTATGCGTTTGATCCATACGCACGACTGAGCCTTCAGTCGTACGACTGGTTCAATCTCATGCTTCAGTCTTACGACTGATCCAGTCTCCTGGTTCAATAGTGCGACTGAGCCATTCGCATGAAGTTATTCATGCGTATGGTCCATTGGCATGGCCCATTCGCATGATAACTTCATAATGTTAAGTTTGAATGTGTTAATTATTATAACATTAAGCATATTAATTCAAACAACCATCTACCTATATAAACTATCAACATTCATTGCACAACCTATTAATGAAACATTTAAACATTATAAGCATCCACAACCACTTGCATTTCATTAATCAACTATCAATTACATATAAGTAAGACATTACAAAGATATTACATTTAGCTCAGAATCTAGGTACACATGTATCAACACATATGCACCCGCATACACAATATGTATTCATATAATCATACACTCGGGTCGATACACCCTTGTACACATATTCACATATATATAATCATACACATGTATACATCTTAACTCACACGCTCGCGTGAAAATACACACAATCAGGTACCACATTCATACCCGAGTACACCTCATACGCATACATCCATATTTATTATATATTACGTATACATACATTACAATTATACACATATAACCATATATATATATATATATATTAAACATGCAAACTTATGATCCATTTGATCATACACACACTAAATTCACACTCACACACACACTCTCATTCACACAACACACACACACATCATGCATACACACACTGCAGTTACACACACACACACACTGCAGTTACACACACAATCTCATTCACACTACACACACATAACACACAACACACACCCATCACGCATACATACACACATTGTAGTTACACACACTGCAGTTACACACACACTGTAATGCACACACATTCCACACCCATATATGCACATATACAATCAATACACATATACCTATATACAACTATACACACATATGTATATATTAGACCCACGAGCAATACACATCTGTATATATAGATACATACAAACATTTGTAACACCCGGTTATTTTTAAAAGATATAAAGAAGAGCATAAAAGTAAAGGAAAAAGAAAGAAAGCTATGACACCGAAGTTGAAGGACTAAGAGTGTCAAAAATGACAAAAGGTTTGAAAAGTTGGTGAATAAAGCAACATGGCCGCCCATGTTGCTTCTTACACACTGACATTCGGATTTTCTAGAGAGAGAAAGAGAAAGAGAGAAGAAACTCTCAGGAATTTTAGAAGAAACAATAACTTTGAAGTTTTTTGGAAGAATTCATGAATTTCTGATGCTTTAGACGATTCTAGACTCAATTATGTGCCTATAAATGTGATTGTGTGACCGGGTTGTACATGTGTGTGTATTTTAGGTGCTAGAATCCGTCTGAAAAGCTCAAGAGAAGGGTATAAGCTCAAAATCAGTGAAGGTGAGTTTCTAGACCCCCTTTTTAAAATGTTTTAACTGATTTGGGGCTGGAAAATGCATGTGAACATGTTTTTATAAAATGGATTTTTACCCGTATGCATGTATGTGTGAAGGTGTATGTGGGTGGGTGTAATTTTTGGATACAAATAAGTGTCTGTTCATCTTATAATGCTTAGGATGCTAATACTAGGCTTAGATTGTGATTTAATATGAAATGGGACTGATTTATGTGCTTATTGATAAGTTAGTTGCTCATGCACCTAAACAGTGGCCCATGCGTCCAACGGTCAAATTGCCTAAGTGTGCCCAAACGCCCAGAAGCCCAAACGCCCAAATAGTGCCCATGCGTCTAAACAGACCCATGCGTCTAAGTAAGAAAATGGCCAAGTGCAGACCCTAACGTCTGAACAGGGCCCATGCGTCTAAATAGGCCCATGCGCTTAAGTTGAAAAACAGCTAAGTGTAGACCCAAACGTCCAAATAGGGCCCAAGCGCCTAAACAGGCCCATGCGTCTAGGTGAAAATGAGATTAAGTTAAGTCCAGACGTCTGCATAGTGGCAAAACGTCTGAACAGGGCAGAAGCGCCCAAATAGTGCCCGTGCGTCTAGACCCTTAGAATAATTTTCTGAAATTCTGGGAAAACAGAAAGTCTAGGGTTTTGACTAAGGTGACTTATGGTAATGATTACCCATTTTAAGTATAATTATGAGATGTTTAGGGTTATGGGTTGTATGTATGATGTATGATGGGTATAAAATGTATGAATGATGTACAGTACGTACGATGTGTTATCTTTTAATAATGATTAAACGTATTTGTATGATATTGTAAAATACGTTATATATTATGTTATTACTTTACATAGTGTGAAAAAGGAATGAAGGAACGTAAGGAATAACGTAATGAAAGAAAAGATAACAATGATGAAATGTAAAACGTAATGAACGAACGAATGGCTTGCAAGAAAATGAAGGGAGGTGCACGACCATGTTGTCATTAGCTCAACTGTGATGCGGGTTAGCTACCCCAAAGGATGCACACAGGGTCAATCTTTGAGATTGACAAGGCCCTTTGATATGCCCTAGGTAACTGGATCAGCTTCATGCACAATGTTCGTGGTTTATTACCACAGGTCCAGCATCAGCTTCGTGCACAATGTTCGGGGTAGGACCAAATGGTTTGTATGAACAGGAGAGATGACTCGCCCTAGGTGACTGGATCAGCTTCGTGCACAATGTTCGTGGTCTAATTACCACAGGTCCAGCATCAGCTTCGTGCACAATGTTCGGGGTATTGTTTATCAATCCATATGAATGTAAAAGAATGACGTAACATACTAAAGAAAGAAAGAAAGTAAGTAAACAAGTATGAATGTAAAAGAATGATAATGAGTAACTTACGAAGAATGAGAATAAAGATAAGAGAATGTTAACAAGAAGCATGAAATGAAAACATGCTATGAGTATGATGAAGTATGATGAATGTTAATGAAAGTAAAACTAATAATCTCTATCTGTACGTATGATGCATAACCACGTAAGAAAGTAAAGAAGGGTTTTAATGAAAGAAAAGTATTTTATTTATAAAACTAGAACTCACTCAGTAACGCTGACTTTTATGTGTTTTACAGTTGGCAAGTAATAGTTGCGGGGCAGCTACTTGGCATTTTTGTGATGGCATCCATTCGTATAATAATGAAATTTTTGTGATGTAATGCAATTTATAATATTTTGTAACGGTTAACAGTATTGTATTATGTTGCAAAAGTAGTTCATTAATATATATGAAATGGTTTTGTTTTTCCACTGCGATGTTTTAAATAATTATATGTTTTATGTGCGATGAATGACCAACTGTGAGGTGCCCGGGGACGGGGCCTTACAAGTTGGTATTAGAGCCAAAGTTTAAGTGAAATGGGTAAACATTTTCAAGAGAAGCCTTAACTTAAACTAAAAATTGGACGGAAAGGGGAGGGATGCCAATCCGAGTAGCTACGTGCCATCAGGTATTTTCTTTAACGTTAACCGGTATTATGTGCGCATGTTATTTGATCTATTTGCCCTTAGTAGATTTAGATACTGATATAGTCAGGAAAGGAAATGCTTGGGGTGTGAAGAGTAAAGTAAGTGGCTAATCACAACTGGCCACTGTAATTAGGGACTTACTATACTTGACATAAACTGAGTTATTACCTTGAATGACCGTGTTAGTATTTGAATCTTATAGCGATTAGGAATGGCTGGAGGTAGACCTTCTAAGGCTTCACGAGGCGGAGCACTTGGAGGACGTGGAGCTGAACCACGGGCCAAAAGAGGAAGGCCCAGGGTTGAGAAGGTGACCCACGAGGAGCCTGAGACCCCTCATCCGGACGGTGGTGATGAGAGTGCTAACTTGAGAGCTTCGGTGAAGGAGGCCGTGGTGGAGGAGGTTCATCATGTCATGCAGACAATACTGCCTTCTGTAGTGACCGAGGTGATCAAGGCTGTGAGGGAAGGAGAGAGGAGGGATAGGAACAGGTCTTTGGCAGGGAGAGAACAACCTGAGACTGAGACGGTGATCCCTACCGATGAAGAAGAGGAGGAAGAGGAGCCTGTGCTGGAGACAGCACGAGGTTGTAACTATGGGGCATTCCAAAGATGCAAGCCCCCTACCTTCGATGGCAATGGCACTGCTGGTGCTGCTCATCGATGGGTGAGGGAGATGGAGGCTGTTCTTGAGATCAGCGAGTGCCGGGAGGACCCAAAGGTAAAATTCGCCACTCACTCGTTTGTGGACTCGGCTTTATGCTGGTGGGATAACATCGTCCAAGCCGAGGGTAGCAGGGCAATTGGCAGGATGAGGTGGAGTGAGTTGAAGAAGTTGGTGATCGAGGAGTTGTCCTCATCGGGAGTTGGACAAAGTGGAAAGGGAGTTCCTACAGCTGGAGGCGGGGACCATGACACATCCACAATACACCACCAAGTTTAACGAGATGGCACGGCTGGTGCCGGATCAGGTGATACCTTGTCACAAAAGATCAAAAGATACATCCAGGGCTTGCCGGCGGATATTCGCAGGCAAGACTAAGTACATTTAGGTCGGTGGTTGACTTGGCCGGGAGGTTGTATGATGAGAGGGAGGTGATGGTTGTTGAAGGGAAGAAGACGGGTGGTGATGATCGGAACCGGAAACGGTTCGGACGTGGTGGTTTCACCCCAAATAACAAGAAGGCTAGAATGGATGATCGCCGGGTGGTTGTCCCAGGGTCAGGAGTGAAAAGATGCGGGAAGTGTGGAAAGGAGCACGCCGGTGAGTGCAGGCTGGGGCTTAACGTCTGTTTCAATTGTGGGAAGCCCAGCCACATCTCTAGAGATTGCAGAACGGCGAGGTGCTTCAACTGTGGTGAAGCAGGCCACATGAGTAGGGAATGCAAGAAGCCGAGGGCTGAGAGTTCCGGAGCAGGGAAGAAGACCGGGACTGAAAAAGCAAAGGGTGAGCGCCAAAGCGTTCACGATGACCAGGGAGGAGGCTAGGACGGACCCTGATGTTGTGTCAGGTACATTTCTAGTAAATCAAACTCTTGCTTCTGTGTTATTCGATTCTGGTGCTAGTAGGAGTTTTATTTCTGCTACTTTCTATGCTAAACTGCCTGTTAGTAGTAAATGCATTGATGAGCCCTTTTACGTAGAAAATGCTATTGGTAAGTCCACTAGAGTTACTGATATGATAGAGGACTATGCCATAGAATTAGGTCATAGGTTTGCTGCTAAGTTACATGTGATGCCCCTAGGTGGATTCGATGTAGTACTAGGGATAGATTGGTTAGCAACCTATGAAGCGAATATAGTGTGTCACAAGAAGATGATTCATTTGATAGCGCCTGAAGGAAGTTCGGTGATGATATACGGCGATCGAGTTACAACGATCCCGAAAGTGATTTCGATGGCGGTGGGCGGGGAGGTGCATGAGGCATGGATATAGCGCTTATCTGGCCTACGTGAAAGATGTGGACGCATTAACACCAAATTGTCCAATGTACCGGTGGTGTGTGACTTTCCCGATGTGTTTCCCGAAGACTTATCAGGTGTGCCACCGGATCGTGAAATTGAATTTCAAATTGACTTGATACCCGGTGCTCAGCCTGTCGCTAAGGCACCGTATCGGTTGGCTCCGACTGAGATGAAGGAGTTAATGGAGCAACTACAAGAGTTGCTTGATAAGGGTTTTATCAGGCTGAGTATCTCTCCTTGGGGTGCTCCGATCTTGTTTGTATAGAAGAAGGACGGTAGCATGCGGATGTGTATTGACTACCGTGAGTTGAATAAGTTGACGGTGAAGAATCGGTATCCACTACCAAGGATTGATGACTTGTTCGATCAGCTCCAAGGTGCCAGTTGGTTCTTAAGGATAGATCTTTGATCTGGCTACCACCAGTTGAAGGTGAAGGAGCAAGATATTCCTAAAACAGCTTATCGACGCGTTATGGACACTACGAGTTTCTTGTTATGTCCTTTGGTCTAACTAACACGCCAGCTGCTTTTATGGATTTAATGAATCGAGTGTGCCGGCCGATGTTGGATAAATCAGTGATTGCGTTCATCGATTATATCCTGATTTATTCAAGGAGCAAAGAAGAGCATGTCGTCACATTCGAGAAGTGTTAGAGACGTTGAGAAAGGAGAAACTGTATGCTAAGTTCTCCAAGTGTGCTTTTGGTTACACGAGGTGCAATTTCTGGGTCACGTGGTAAATGCGGAGGGAATCATGGTGGACCCGACAAAGGTTGAGGCCATGATGAAATGGAAGTCTCCTAAGACGCCATGCGAGATTCGTAGCTTCTTAGGATTGGTAGGCTACTACAGGAGGTTTATTCAAGACTTTTCCAAGATAGCATCACCTTTGACAAAGTTGACTCGCAAGGACGTGAAGTTCGTGTGGGGTCGAGAACATGAGGATGCCTTTGAGGAGTTGAAGATGAGACTAACACAAGCTCTTGTCTTGACATTGCCCGAGGGAAGTGAAGACTTAGTGGTATATTCGGATGCATCTTATTCTAGGCTAGGTTGCGTATTGATGCAACGTGAAAGAGTGATAGCCTACACATCCTGACAACTAAAGACCCATGAAGCCAACTATCCCACGAACGATCTAGAACTAGATGCGGTGGTTTTTGCGTTGAAGATTTGGCGGCATTACCAATACGGGACAAAGTGCACCATCTTCACAGACCACAAAAGCTTGAAGTACTTCTTCGAGCAAAAAGACTTAAATATGAGGCATAGACGATGGCTGGAGCTCATAAAGGATTACGATTGCGAGATCCATTACCATCCGGCAAGGCCAACGTGTTGGCAGATGCCCTTAGCCGGAAGGAGAGACCTGAGCCGATTCGGGTGAAAGCTTATCAGCTGGTTATGACCTCTGATGTGATGACGCAGGTCAAGGAGTTTCAAGATGAGGCGTTGAAAGAAGATCTTCTTAACTCTGAAAGGATGAGAGGCCTAGTCACGGAGTTGGGTGAAAACACTCTCGGTGTTAGTACCCGGTATGGGCGAATGTGGATTCCTCGTTACGGGGATCTACGTGGAAATATCATGGACGAGGCTCATAAGACCTGATACTCCATTCATCCCGGTGCGACCAAGATGTACCACGACATGAAGATAGACTACTGGTGGCCGGGGATGAAACGCAACGTAGCAGAGTATGTGAGTAAATGCATTACCTGTTTGCAGGTAAAGGCAGAACACCAAAAGCCGTACGGGAAAATCCAACCATTGGATATACCCGAGTGGAAGTGGGAGCACATCACCATGGACTTCATCATGAAGTTACCACGTACCCTGAAAGGGTATGATGCTATATGGGTGATAGTTGATCGCTTGACAAAGAGTGCTCACTTCCTACCAATCTGAGAGACGTATTCTTCTGAGAGACTCACGGATCTATTCATCACAGAGATTATAGCTCGTCATGGTGTGCCGGTTTCTATTGTGTCTAATCGCAACGCTCGGTTTACATCCAAGTTTTGGAGGAAATTCCACGATGCGATGGGAACGAGACTCCATATCAGCATGGCTTATCACCCTCAGACTGACGGTCAGTCTGAGAGGACGATCCAGACACTCGAGGATATGCTTCGAGCGTGCGTGATCGATTTTGGAGGAAGTTGGGATGACCATCTACCATTAGCGGAATTCCCGTACAACAACAGTTATCATGCCAGCATTGGCATGCCACCCTACGAGATGCTATATGGTAGGAGATGTAGGACACCCGTTTGCTGGGATGACATTGGTTAAAAGGAGTTAGGAAGCATTGAAGTGATTGAGGCTATGACAGGGAAGCTCAAAAATATTAAGGCCTTCCTGAAGGCAGCTAAGGATAGGCAGAAGTCGTATGCCGATAAGAGGCGTAGACCGATTGAGTTCCAGGTGGGTAACAGGCTTATGTTAAAAAGTCTCACTTTGGAAGGGTATCATTCAGTTTAGAAAGCGGGGCAAGTTGATCCCAAGGTATATAGGGCCTTTCCAAATTATTACTCGAGTAGGAGAGGTGGCCTATAGGTTGGAACTACCAGATGAGTTAAGTGGAATTCACCCGACATTCCATGTATCTCACCTGCGGAAGTGTTTACCAGACGAGGATATGATTGTACCACTGGAGGACATCGAAGTGGACGAACGGCTCAATTACGTGGAGCAGCCAGTGGCAATTATTGATCGTAAGGAGAAAAGGTAGGGTTAAAAACGAGCCGAGCCGAGCCGAGCCAAGGTGGGCTCGGGCTCGATCTCGATGGCCTAACGAGCCGGCTCGGCTCGGCTCGAAAATGTTATCGAGTTGAAAAATCGAGCTCGAGTTCGGCTCGTGAAAAGCTCGAGGCAGCTCGTCGCTCGTCGAGCCAGCTCGAATTTAAGAACTACACACCAACAGCCATAGCAGACTAACAACAAAGAACATGAAACAGACAATAACATATCCAAAATTAGAGCAAGATCTACTCATGTAGAAGCCAGACAAAGAACATGACTACAACCATCATGTCCAGATCTAAGTATCTAACTACTAAACTCTCATCTCTAACATAACTACAACCAGATCTCACATATAATTCAAGCACACAATCCCCAAAACTATCCAAAACAATCGCCACAATCAATCGAATCACCGCATAAAACCGTCAACACAAATCCGAACAAAATAACACAACACACAGCATCATGTTTTTCGCAGGTTGAAATATGGTGATTGAAAGCTCACCGAAATAGAATCTAATGTTTTTCACAGATTGAAAGCTCACCGAAATGGAGAACGTGTGTGGAGCATCTGGTCAGAGGCGGACGGTGTGGAGCTTCTGGTCAGGTCGCAACTCGCAAGGTGTAGCAGGGCGGTGGAGCTTCAGGTCGTGGTGGTGGTGGTTCTGGTCGGAGGCGGTGTGGCCGGTCACCGGTGGCGGTGGTTCTGGTCGGAGGCGGACAGGCGTGTCGCAGGGGTTGGGGTGTGGGATGATGGCGGCTCAAAGCTGAAATTTGAAATGGTGAATGGGTTTTTAGGTTTAGGTTTAATATATATTATATATATATATATATATATATATATATATATATATATATATATATATATATATATATATATACCGAGCCACGAGCCGAGCCACCACTAGCTCGAGTTCGGCTTGTTTTAAAATCGAGCCGGCTCGGCTCGGCTCGTTTAGGCACGAGCTTTTTCGAACCGACTTTTTTTCAAGCTTTTTTCGAGCGAACTTCGAGCCACGAACATTTTGAACAGCCCTAAGAAAAGGTTAAGAAATAAAGTGGTTCCTCTGGTGCGTGTACAGTGGAAGCACAGGAAGGGATCCTAGTCTACATGGGAGATTGAAGGAGAGATGAGGCAGGATTACCCTCATCTGTTTGAGGAATAACAGGTTTCGGGGACGAAACTTATATAAGGGGGTGGACTTGTAACACTCGGTTATTTTTAAAAGATATAAAGAATGCATAAAAGTAAAGGAAAAAGAAAGAAAGCTATGACACTGAAGTTGAAGGACTAAGAGTGTCAAAAAGGACAAAAGGTTTGAAAAGTTGGTGAATAAAGCAACATGGCCGCCCATGTTGCTTCTTACACCCTGACATTCGGATTTTCTAGAGAGAGAAAGAGAGAGAGCAGAAACTCTCGGGAATTTTAAAAGAAACAAGAACTTCGAAGTTTTTGGTAAGAATTCTCAAATTTCTGATGCTTTAGACGATTCTAGACTCGGTTATGTGCCAATAAATGTGATTGTGTGCTCGGGTTGTATATGTGTGTGTGTTTTAGGTGCTAGAATCCGTCTGAAAAGCTCAGAGAAGGGTATAATCTCAAAAGCAGCGAAGGTGAGTTTCTAGACCCCCTTTTTAAAATATTTTAACTGATTTGGGGCTGGAAAATGCATGTGAACATGTTTTTATAAAATGGATTTTTACCCGTATGCATGTATGTGTGAAGGTGTATATGGGTGGGTGTAATTTTTGAATACAAATAAGTGTATGTTCATGTTATAATGCTTAGGATGCTAATACTTGGCTTAGATTGTGATTTAAGATGAAATGAGACTGATTTATGTTGCTTATTGATAAGTTAGTTGCTCATGCGCCTAAACAGTGGCCTATGCGTCCAACGGTCAAATTGCCTAAGTGTGCCCAAACGCCCAGAAACCCAAACGCCCAAATAGTGCCCATGCGTCTAAACAGACCCATGCGTCTATGTAAGAAATGGCCAAGTGCAGACCCAAACGTCTGAACAGGGCCCATGCGTCTAAATAGGCACATGCGTTTAAGTAGAAAAACAGCTAAGTGTAGAACCAAACGTCTGAATAGGGGCCATGCGCCTAAACAGGCCCATGCATCTAGCTGAAATGAGATTAAGTTAAGTCCAGATATCTACATAGTGGCAAAACATCTGAACAGGGCAGAAGCGCCCAAATAGTTCCCATGCGTCTAGACCCTTAGAATAATTTTCTGAAATTCTGGGAAAACAGAAAGTCTAGGGTTTTGACTAAGGTTGACTTATGGGTAATGATTACCCATTTTAAGTATAATTATGAGATGTTTTAGGGTTATGGGTTGTATGTATGATGTATGATGGGTATAAAATGTATGAATGATGTACAGTACGTATGATGTGTTATCTTTTAATAATGATTAAACGTATTTGTATTATATTGTAAAATACGTTATATATTATGTTATTACTTTACATTGTATGAAAAATGAATGAAGGAACGTAAGGTATAACGTAATGAAAGAAAAGATAACAATGATGAAATGTAAAATGTAATGAACGAACGAATGGCTTGTAAGCAAATGAAAGGAGGTGCACGACCATGTTGACTTTAGCTCAACTGTGATGCGTGTTAGCTACCCCAAAGGATGCACACATGGTCAATCTTTGAGATTGACAAGGCCCTTTGATATGCCCTAGGTGACTGGATCAGCTTCGTGCACAATGTTCGTGGTTTAATTACCACAGGTCCAGCATCAGCTTCGTGCACAATGTTCCGGGTAGGACCAAACGGTTTGTATGAACTGGAGAGATGACTTACCCTAGGTGACTGGATCAGTTTCGTGCACAATGTTCGTGGTTTAATTACAACAGGTCCAGCATCAGCTTCGTGCACAATGTTCGGGGTATTGTTCATCAATCCATATGAATGTAAAAGAATGACGTAACGTACTAAAGAAAGAAAGAAAGTAAGTAAACAAGTATGAATGTAAAAGAATGATAATGAGTACGTTACGAAAGAATGAGAATAAATATAAGAGAATGTTAACAAGAAGCATGAAATGAAAACATGCTATGAGTATGATGAAGTATGATGAATGTTAATGAAAGTAAAAGTAATAATCTCTATCTGTACGTATGATACATGACCATGTAAGAAAGTAAAGAAAGGTTTTAATGAAAGAAAATTATTTTATTTATAAAACTAGAACTCTCTCAGCAACGCTGACTTTTATGTGTTTTTCAGTTGGCAGGTAATAGTTGCTGAGGATGGCACGAGCCAGCTACTTGGCATTTTTGTGATGGCATCCATTCGTATAATAATGAAATTTTGTGATGTAATGCAATTTATAATATTTTATAACGGTTAACAGTATTGTATTACGTTGCAAAAGTAGTTCATTAATATATATGAAATGGTTTTGTTTAATTTCCGTTGCGATGTTTTAAATAATTATATGTTTTATGTGCGATGAATGACCAACTGTGAGGTGCCCGGGGACGGGGCCTTACAACATCAAATACATACATACATACATACATACATACATATATATATATATATATATATATATATATATATATATATATATATATATATACAAGCAGCCCAAAGCTGTTATGTTCCCCTTCGGTATGCCTCCATCCCATGTGTATACGCCTATTACTCACACTATACACACAAACACACACTCTACACATACACCTACATACGCACGCACACACAGCCATGTATACATACATACATACTCAACACATACACTCACACACACATATATACATTACATACACACATATACATACATCTTCCCATACACAGCAGCCTTCGGCTGCTGTGTTTGTTCTCCTTCACCCGCATGCATACACACATCACATATACATACAGCAGTAACACACACTCACGTATATACAAACATAGAGGTATTCCGTTGGTTCGGGTCGGCTCGGGTTCGACGCGCGAGACGCAACAATTATATATCTATATACAACACATTATACGATAATAACAGTAGTAATATTAATAGAGATATCATTATTACTATTAGTAAAATAATAATAATAATTATAATAATAATATATAATAATAATAATAATAATAATAATAATGTTAATAACAATAGTAATGATATAAATAATAGTAATAATAATATTAATAATAATAATAATAATAATAATAATAATAATAATAATAATAATAATATAATAATATAATAATAATAATAATAATAATGGTGATGATAATGATATCATTAATAATAATAATAGTAATAACAACTAGATACAATCCAACCAACACTCAATATAACGATAGATATATGTATGTTCATTCAAGGCACACACAGTTACATATACATACTAACACGCACACGACCAAGCTCACGCATATATTTATGTGTATATATATATATATATGTATTTATATACACACATCACCCAACACATATATATATATATATATATATATATATATATATATAATATATATATATATATATATATATATATATATATATATATATATATATATATATATGCATACACACCCGCACACACAATATATATTCATATAATCATACACTCGGATCGATACACCCTTAAACACATATTCACTTATATATAATCATACACATGTATACATCTTAACTCACACGCTCGCGTGAAAATACACACAATCGGGTACCACATTCAATACCCGAGTACACCTCATACGCATACATCCATATTTATTATATATTACGTATACATACATTACATTATACACATATAATTATATATATATATATATATATATATATATATTAAACATGCAAACTTGTGATCTATTTGATCATACGTACACTAAATTCACACTCACACACACACTCTCATTCACACTACACACATATAACACACACACATCATGCATACACATACACAAACTGCAGTTACACACACACTACAGTTACACACACTCTCATTCACACTATACACACAGCACACACCCATCATGCATACACACACACACACACACTGCAGTTACACACACACTGCAGTTACACACACACTGCAGTTACACACAAACATATTCCACACCCATATATGCACATATACAATCAATACACATATACCTATATACAACTATACACACACATATGTATATATATAGACCCATGAGCAACACACACCTGTATATATATAGATACATACAAACATCAAATACATATATATATATATATATATATATATATACATACAACAGCCTAGTGCTGTTGTGTTCCCCTTCGATACGCCTACATCCCATGTGTATACGCCCATTACACACACTATACACACACACACTCTACACATACACCTACATACGCATGCACACACAACCATGTATACATACATACATACTCGACACATACACTCATGCACATATATATATATATACGTTACATACGCACACATACACACACACTCACGCATACACTCATCACATATACATACAGTAGTAACACACACTCACGTATATACAAACATATATATTCACGGTTACATACATACACATATATACAAACACATATATACACCAATACATACATACGCATACACATACACACACAATAGCTGCATACAAGGCCACGAAGGAGCCCGATTCAACCGAAGCAAACATGACATTAAAACGTAACGATACGAAACGAAACAAAATGAGAACCACGACAAACGGTTACCATCAAAATATGATGATGGAGGAACGGCGACGTCAAACGGTGGACGGACGTGTAACACCCGGATATTTTAAGAGTTGTATAAAGAAGAATAAAAGTAGGAAATGCAACTTAACCCAAGTTGAGGGGCTAAATATGTCAAAAGTACAAAATTTATAATAATTTTATACAAAAGGTGGCATGGCTACCCATGTTGTCTACACATATCATTTCAACTGATTTTAGAGAGAGAAAGAGTAGAGAGTTCGGGTTTTTGAAGAAGAGGAAGGAGAAGTCGAATTTAAGGAAAGAATTTGATGATTTTTAGGTGTTCTTGACTGATTTTAGTTCGAGTTTATACTTATGTATGTGTATGTACGTTTGTGTGTGTGTGTTTTGGTGGGTTTTAGGTGTTTGAGCTCATAGCAAACGGGTTTGAAGGAAGTTATACCCGAAGTTGAATAAGGTGAGTTTCTAGAACCCCCTTTTTACATATTTTTAACAATTTTGGGGTTGGAAAATGCATGTGAACCTGTTTTATGAAAGATGGGTTTTCACCCGTATGTATGTGTGTGTAAATGTGTATGTGGGTGGGTACAAATTTGGGATATAGATATGTGTGTATGTACCTGTTATGATGCTTAGAATATTAATACTAAGTGTAGATCATGATATAAGCTGATTTGGGTCTAATTTATGTTAATTTAGTAAGAGTTAGTTGCCCAAACGTCCAAACAGTGGCTCATGCGCCAACGGTTAAATTTAGTAAGTGTTCCCAACCGCCCAGAAATCCCAAACGTCTTAAAAGTACCTAACCGTCTAGATGTCCATGTGTCTAAATCAGGCCCATGTGCCTGAATAGTACCCAAGCGTCTGGAATACTACCCAGAATGACTAAGTGTTGGACCATGCGCCCAAATAGTGCCCATGCGCCCAAATAGTGCCCATGCGCCCAAATAGTGCCCATGCGCCCAAATAGTGTCCATGCGCCCAGAACCTTCCCATGCACCTAAGTGTTCCCATGCATCTAAAAGACCAAGCGCCTGCATAGTGCCCATGCGCCTGTATAGTGCCCATGCGCCTAAAAAGTTAGAAATATTTTTAATAGGTTTTAACAGAAAGATCGATTTTTCTATAAGGAAATATGCTATATAAAAGTGTTAAAATAAAAATTTTCATAAAGAAAGAATGAATGCATGCATTAATGAGTATGAGATGAACGTGAAGTATTATGTAACGTAAAGCGGAAGTTAATGTTAATGATATGAGAAGCATAAAGAAAGAATTAATGCATGCATTAATGAACGAACGAATGTAAGAAAAGTCTTGCAAGCAATATATGGAGGTTCACACCCAATTAAGGGTGTTAGCTTAACTGTGTGCGGGTTAGCTACCCCGAAAGGATGCACACTGGGGTCTAATCCTTGTGATTGACCATACGTATGGGATCTTGCCGCTTACCCCGGTACTGTGGTCAGGCCACCGGGCACAATGTATGGGAGTCTATTTATAAACTTTGGCCCAGTACTCGCTTTATGCATGATGGTGGGGTATAGCACATGGCATTGGTCCGAATGAAGTTACCCCGGTACTGTGGTCAGGCCACCGGGCATAATGTATGGGAGTCTAATTATAGACTTTGGCCCAGTACTCGCTTTATGCATGACGTTGGGGTAAAGCCCGTGGCATTGGCCCGGAATGTAAGAAAGATAACGAATGATAACTATGACGTATGATGATGAATGAACGAAAGTTAAAGGACGATGATGAAGATAATAATAAGATTATCTATTTGTACGTATGATGTATGAGCACATATTAAAGTAAAGAACGGTTTTGAATGATAAGTGAAGTATTTTATTTATAAAGCTAGAACTCACTCAGCAACCCTGACTTTTATGTGTTTTATAGTTGCCAGGTAATAGTTGCTGTGGATGGCACGGGGCAGCTACTTGGCATTTTTGGGATGACATCCATTAGAATAAGAATGATATTTTTGTGATGTAATGCAATTACAATATTTTGTAACTTCAACCGTATTGTATTGCTTTGCAAAAGTTGTCATTAATATATATGAAATGGTTTTAATTAATTTACGCTGCGATATTTTAAATAATTGTATGTTTTATGTGAGACGAATGACTAACTGTGAGGTGCCCGGGATCGGGGCCTTACAGGACGGTGGTATAGTGGCGGCGTACGGTGACGACAGCTAGGGTTTCGGGGGTGGGGCTGCTCTCGGCCTAGAGGGAGAGCCTCTCGACACATGGTGTTTTTAACATATTTACACCTTTGGTCCCCCTAGTTTAGTGTAATTACAAATTAAACCCTAAACTTTAATTAGTAATAATAATTATTATATTATTAATAAATCTTAATAATAATAATAATAATAACATTAAAGATTTGTAACACCCGTAATTCTTATTAAAAAGAAATAAAAGAATAAAAGAGAAAGAAAAAGGAGGAAAAGGAAGTCAACCCCAAAGTTGAGGGACCAAAAGTGTTAAAATGATAAAAAACTTAAAAAGTTGGTGTAAAAGGCGATATGGTCGCCCATAACCCTCTGCACACCCTTTCTTGTTCGGATTTTAGAGAGAGAAACAACAGAGACTACGAGCTTTAGAGAGAGAAAGGAGAAGAATTCGAGTTTGAGGTAAGATTAAGTGTTCTAAGTCATTTTGGTTTATCTAGCCTCGGTTGTATGCTCATAGGTGTTATTGCATGTTCGGGTTATGTGTTTCAGCGAGTTGTAGGTGTTGAGAACATCTAAGAAGTTCAAGTTTTAGAGTTTGAAGGTTTAAAACAACAAAGGTGAGTTTCTAGACCCCTTTTTTCTCGTTTTTAAAATGATTTGGGGCTGGAAAATACATGTATGTATGTTTTTATGGATTTGTGTATGAAACCCGTATGTTATATACCTGTGTATGATTATAGGGTATGTTTTAGGGTGAACGTATGTCTATGTTTGTGTTAAGTTTATGCCTGAATCCGTATGTACATGCTTAGAAATAGGTATTATGATGTTTGGGGCTGGAATATGACTTAGACATATGAATAGGCTGCCAATACGACTAATAAGACCACATAGTGGTCATATGTCCGAAATTTTGACTTAGAAAACCAAGTATAAGGTAATATGTCTGAATAGTGCTTATACGCCCATGAAATTTGCCTTAGAAATATTTTAAGGGTTATATGTCTGAACAGTGGTCGTATAACCAGTAGAAATTTTCTAAGTATGGGGTTATATGTCTGAACAGTGGTCGTATGACCAGTAAAAATTTTCTAAGTATGGGGGTTAAACGACTGAACAGTGGTCGTATGACTAGTAGAATTTCCTAAGTATGGGGGATGAAACGACTGAACAGTGGTCGTATGACTAGGAAAAATTTTCTAAGTCTGGGGAATGAAACGACTGAGCAGGGCTCATACGACTGAGCAGGGCTCATACGACTGAGCAGGGCTCATACGACTGAACAGGGCTCATACGCCCAAACACTTAGAATTTTTAACAGAATTTTCTTGGTGTTTGTGCAGTAGGGTTTCGCATGATTAATGACTAAGGTTAATTAATGATGATGTTTTATGCATGTAATGATGATAAATGATTAACCCTTGATTATTGTTACTGATTTTATTATCAGTATTTATTTCTGTTAACAATATATTATTATTTAATATTGTTAAGCATATACTGGCATGATGAAGAATGACTAAAATTTAATAAAGGGCATAATCATTAATAAGTAAAATATTAATGATAAAGAGAAATGGAACGTAAAGTGAGAAATAATGAAAGAGGAACATGACGAACGAATGCATGCATTAATAAATGAACGAACGAATGTAAGAAAGGCTTGCAAGCAAATGAATGGAGGTGCACACCCCTGGCAGGTGTTAGCTCAACTGTGATGTGGGTTAGCTACCCCGAAGGATGCACACAGGGTCAATCTTTAAGATTGATAATGAGGTGAGCAACTTTGTGTTGCAACAGACTCGGTTAGCAGGCAATCCGTGAGATTGCCACTGAGGTGAGCAACCACGTATTGCAACAGACTTGGCTAACATACGATCGTGAGAGATCAATATGGAGGTGAGCAACTTTGTGTTGCAACAGACTCGGTTAGCAGGCAATCTTGAGATTGCCACTGAGGTGAGCAACCATGTGTTGCAACAGACTTGGCTAACGTACGATAAAATGAAAGTTAAAGATAAGTGGTGCATGTACTTACCTCAGGTGACTGGATCAGCTTCGTGCACAATGTTCGTGGTTGATCACCACAGGTCCAGCACCAGCTTCGTGCATAATGTTCGGGGTATTGTACATGTTACCAGAAGTAATGAAATGAACATACGAAAGAATGTAATGTGAATGTATGAATAAAATGAACGAACGTACGAAAGAATGTAATGAACGTATGAATGAAAGAAATGATCGTACGTATGCAATGAATGTATGAATGAAATGAATGTATGAACGTATGTAATGTATGAATGAAATGAATGTATGAACGTACGCAATGTATGAATGAATGAAGGTAAGATACATACGAATGAAAGAACGAATATGAAAGAAAGAATACGTAAGAATATGAAAGTTAACGATGAACGGCACACGAACGAAAGTTAATGAATGAACGACGAAGATAGTAATAATATTATCCGTGTACGTACTTGTGTGACCACGTATAAGTAAAGAAAGGTTTTCCTTGAAATGAAAAGTAAAGTATTTTAATCTACAAAACTAGAACTCACTCAGCAACGCTGACTTTTATGTATTTTCCAGTTGGCAGGTAACAGGTTGCTGAGGATGGCACATGGGGATGGCTACACGGCGGGCAAGACTGACATCCATTTATGTTTTGACGATACTGTTGTTTTGTAATTCATTCGACTAATTATTTTGTGACTTATGAACTAGAATGTATTGCTTAACAACAGTGTTTAAAATGAATGAAGGGTTTTGCCAACTGAATTCCGCTGCTTAATTTATTAATATGTATGTTTTATGCTGTGAATGACCAACTGTGAGGTGCCCGGGAACGGGGCCTTACAAGTTGGTATCAGAGCTAAAGTTTAAGTGAAATGGGTAAAATTTTCAAAATAAACCTTAACTTAAACTTAAAATGGGACAAGAAGAGGGATGTCAGCCCGAGTAGCCATGTGCCATCAGGTATTGTTTTTCTTAAGAGTTAATCAGTATTATGTGCGTGTGCTATGTGATTTATGTGTTCTTAGTAGATTTAGATGCTGATGTAGTCAGGATAGGGAGTGTTTAGGGTGTGAAGAGTAAAGTAAGTGGCTAATCACAACTGGCCACTATAATTAGGGACTTACTATACTTGACATAAACTAAGCTGTTCCTTGAATGACTGTTTTATTGTTTGAATCTTATAGTGCATAGGAAAATGGCTGGGAAGAAACCTTCTAAGGCTGCTAGAGGTAGAGGTCGTCCGCGTACGACTAGGAGCAGTGCTAAAGCTCCTAAGACGACTCCTGCGAACCCCGAGGTTCCTGACCGGAATGAAGAAACTGAGAATGCTAGTCTGAATGCCTCAGCTAGGGAGGCGATTGCTGATGAGGTACACCAGGTCCTACAGGCAGTTATGCCATCTGTAGTGACCGATTTTATTCGAGCTATAAGGAACGAGGAAAGGAAGGAAAAGGAGGACAGGAGAGGGTCGACTGGAAAGGAAAGCAAGGGAGAAGAGGAACGACCGGATCCTGAGATAGTAGTATCTGATGAGGAAGGGTATGATGTAGTAGGGGTGACGACCAAGGGGTGCAGTTACGGGGCATTTCAGAGGTGCAAGACCCCGACTTTCGATGGAAATGGCACTGCTGCAACCGCTCACCGATGGGTAAGGGAGATGGAAGCGGTACTCGAGATCAGCGAGTGCCGTGAGGATCAGAAGGTGAAGTTTGCCACCCACTCCTTTACTGACTCAGCACTATGTTGGTGGGACAATATTGTCCAAGCTGAGGGCAGCAGGGCCATAGGCAAAATGAAGTGGCCCGAGTTGAAGAAGCTGGTAGTTGAGGAATTCTGCCCCCACAGGGAACTTGATAAGGTTGAGAGGGAGTTCCTACAACTCGAGGCGGGAACCATGACACACCAGCAGTATACTACCAAATTCAATGAGATGGCGAGGCTGGTGCCGGATCAAGTGAAACCGGTATCTCGAAAGATTAACCGGTACATTCAGGGACTGCCAGCTGACATCCGCAGGCACTTGATTACTGCCCGACCGAGCACCTTTAGGTCGGCAGTAGACTTAGCTGCGAGGCTCTATGACGAGAGGGAAGTGATGATGGTGGAGGCAAAGAAAGCCGGTGGTGCTAACCGGAACTGGAATGGGAAACGGTTCGGGCGTGGTGGCTTTACCCCGAATAACAAGAAGGCGAGAAGGGATGACCGTAGGGTGGGGTCACCAAGCTCGGGACCCAAAAGATGTGATAAGTGTGGTAAGGAGCACGGTGGTGAATGTAGGTGGGGGTTAAATGTCTGCTTCAGGTGTGGGAAATCCGGTCACGTGGCTAAGGACTGTAAGGCTGCGAGATGTTTCAACTGCGGGGAGAGTGGCCATATGAGTAGGGATTGCAAGAAGCAGAGGGTGGAAAGTTCCGGGGCAAAGAAGACGGCCGGGACTGAAGGGCAGAGGACAAGTGCCAGAGCTTTCACCATGACTAGAGTGGAGGCTAGGACGGACCCCGATGTTATGTCAGGTACGTTTCTAGTAAATCAGACTCTTGCTTCTGTGTTATTTGATTCTGGTGCTAGTAAGAGTTTCATTTCTGCTACTTTCTGTGCTAAATTGCCTGCTAGTAGTAAATGTATTGATGAGCCCTTTGAAGTAGAAACCGCTATTGGTAAGTCCACTAGAGTTACTGATGTGATAGAGGACTGTGCCATAGAGTTAGAAGGTCATAGGTTTGCTGCTAGATTACATGTGATGCTCCTAGGTGGATTTGATGTAGTACTAGGGATGGATTGGTTGGCAACCTATGAAGCGAATATCGTATTTCGAAAGAAGATGATTAGATTGACTGCATCTGACGGAAGTCTGGTGACAATATACGGTGATCGGGTAACGATGATCCCGAAGGTGATTTCGATGGCAGTGGCGGGGAAGTGCATGAGGCGTGGGTGCAACGCCTACCTATGTTATGTGAAGGATGTGGAAACGCCAACACCACAACTATCCGACGTTCCGGTTGTGTGTGAGTTTCCAGATGTGTTCCCGGAAGACTTATCGGGATTGCCACCTGACCGCGAGATCAAATTTCAAATTGACTTGATACCCGGTGCCCAACCTGTTGCTAAGGCACCGTATCGATTGGCTCCGACTGAGATGAAGGAGTTGATGGAGCAACTGCAAGAGTTGCTTGACAAGGGCTTTATTAGACCGAGTATCTCTTCTTGGGGTGCTCCGGTCTTATTTGTAAAGAAGAAGGATGGTAGCATGAGGATGTGTATCGACTACAGTGAGTTGAACAAGCTAACGATAAAGAATCGGTATCCGTTACCGAGGATTGACGACTTGTTCGACCAGCTCCAGGGTGCCAGTTGGTTCTCGAGGATAGATCTTTGATCTGGCTACCACCAGTTGAAGGTAAAGGAGCAGGACATTCCTAAAACAGCTTTTCGTACGCGTTATGGACACTATGAGTTTCTCGTTATGTCATTTGGTCTAACTAACGCGCCAGCTGCTTTTATGGATTTGATGAACCGAGTGTGTCAGCCAATGTTAGATAAATCAATGATTGTGTTCATCGATGATATCCTAATTTATTCGAGAAGCAAAGAAGAGCATGCCGGTCACATTCGGGAAGTATTGGAGACTTTGATAAGGGAGAAACTGTATGCTAAGTTCTCCAAATGTGCTTTCTGGTTACGCGAGGTGCAATTTCTGGGTCACGTGGTAAATGCAGAGGGAATCATGGTGGACCCAGCAAAGGTTGAGGCTGTGATGCAATGGAAATCACCAAAGACGCCATCCGAGATTCGTAGCTTCTTGGGATTGGCGGGCTACTACAGGAGATTTATTCAGGACTTCTCCAAGATAGCCTTACCTTTGACAAAATTGACCCGCATGGACGTGAAATTCGTGTGGGGTCGAGAGCAGGAGACTGCCTTTGAGGAGTTGAAGACAAGACTAACACAAGCTCCTGTTTTGACATTGCCCGAGGGGAATGAAGACTTAGTGGTCTATTCAGATGCATCTTATTCCGGGCTAGGTTGCGTGCTGATGCAACGTGGAAGGGTAATAGCGTATGCATCTCGACAACTGAAGACCCACGAAGTCAACTATCCCACACACGATCTAGAACTAGCTGCGGTGGTTTTCGCGTTGAAGATTTGGCGGCACTATCTCTACGGGACGAAGTGCACCATCTTCACGGACCACAAGAGCTTGAAGTACTTCTTCGAGAAGAAGGACCTAAACATGAGGCAGAGGCGATGGTTGGAACTAATAAAGGATTATGATTGCGAAATCCATTACCATCCGGGCAAGGCCAACGTGGTGGCAGATGCCCTCAGCCGAAAAGAAAGGCCTGAGCCGATCCGGGTGAAGGCTTATCAGTTAATCATGACCTCCGATGTGATGACACAGGTTAAGGAGTTTCAAGACGAGGCTTTGAAAGAAGATCGTCTTAACTCCGAAAGGATGAGAGGTCTAGTTAAGGAGTTGGGTGAGAACACTTTAGGTGTTAAGACCCGATTTGGGCGAATGTGGATTCCTCGATACGGGGATCTACGTGAAAAGATCATGGATGAGGCCCATAAGACTCGATACTCCGTTCACCCCGGTGCTACCACAATGTACCATGATATGAAGAAGGATTACTGGTGGCCGGGTATGAAACGTGACGTAGTGGAGTACGTGGGTAAATGCCTAACTTGCTTACAAGTAAAGGCAGAACACCAGAAGCCTTACGGGAAGATCCAACCGTTGGATATACCTGAGTGGAAGTGGGAGCACATCACCATGGACTTCATCACGAAGTTACCACGTACCCCTAAAGGATATGATGCTATATGGGTGATAGTTGACCGCTTGACAAAGAGTGCCCACTTCCTACCGATCCGCGAAACGTACTCATCTGAAAGATTGGCGGATCTGTTCATCAAGGAAATTGTAGCTCGTCATGGTGTACCGGTGTCTATTGTGTCTGATTGTGACACCCTGTTTACCTCCAAGTTTTGGAAGAGATTCCATGATGCTATGGGGACGAGGCTACACATTAGTACAGCATATCACCCTCAGACAGACGGTCAGTCTGAGAGGACGATCCAAACACTCGAAGACATGCTTCGGGCGTGCGTGATCGATTCTGGAGGAAGTTGGGATGATCACTTGCTGTTAGCAGAATTCTCGTACAACAATAGCTATCATGCCAGTATTGGCATGCCACCCTACGAGATGCTATACGGTAGGAGATGTAGGACGCCCGTATGTTGGGGAGACATTGGGCAGAAAGAACTGGGAGGTGTTGAGGTGATTGAAGCAACGACCGAGAAATTGGAAAAGATCAAAGCCTTCATGAAGGCGGCGAAAGATAGGCAAAAGTCGTATGCTGACAAGAGGCGAAGACCGATAGAGTTCAAGGTTGGTGACCGAGTCATGTTGAAGGTCTCACCTTGGAAAGGAATCATCCGATTCAGGAAACGAGGTAAGCTAAGCCCGAGATATATAGGACCTTTCCGAATCATCGCACGAGTAGGGGAGGTAGCCTATCGACTTGAATTGCCAGATGAGTTAAGTGGAATTCATCCCATATTCCATGTATCCCATCTGAGGAAGTGTTTGGCTGATAAAGATATGATTGTACCACTGGAGGATATTGAAGTAGACGAACGGCTCAATTACGTGGAGCAACCAGTGGCAATCATTGATCGTAAAGAAAAGAGGTTGAGGAATAAAGTGGTTCCTCTTGTGCGTGTACAGTGGAAGCAAAGGAAGGGATCCGAGTCTACGTGGGAGACAGAAGAGGTGATGAGACAACATTACCCACAACTGTTTGAGGAGTAACAGGTTTCGGGGACGAAACCTATATAAGGGGGGTGGACTTGTAACACCCGTAATTCTTATTAAAAAGAAATAAAAGAATAAAAGAGAAAGAAAAAGGAGGAAAGGAAGTCAACCCCAAAGTTGAGGGACCAAAGTGTTAAAATGATAAAAATCTTAAAAAGTTGGTGTAAAAGGCGATATGGTCGCCCATAACCCTCTGCACACCCTTTCTTGTTCGGATTTTAGAGAGAGAAACAACAGAGACTATGAGCTTTAGAGAGAGAAAGGAGAAGAATTCGAGTTTGAGGTAAGATTAGGTGTTTTAAGTCATTTTTGGTTGATCTTGCCTCGGTTGTATGCTCATAGGTGTTATTGCATGTTCGGGTTATGTGTTTCAGCGGGTTGTAGGTGTTGAGAACATCTGAGAAGTTCAAGTTTTAGAGTTTGAAGGTTTAAAACAGCAAAGGTGAGTTTCTAGACCCCTTTTTACTCGTTTTTAAAATGATTTGGGGCTGGAAAATGCATGTATGTATGTTTTTATGGATTTGTGTATGAAACCCGTATGTTATATACCTGTGTATGATTATAGGGTATGTTTTAGGGTGAACGTATGTCTATGTTTGTGTTAAGTTTATGCTTGAATCCGTATGTGCATGCTTAGAAATAGGTATTGTGATGTTTGGGGGCTGGAATATGACTTAGACATATGAATAGGCTGCCAATACGACTAATAAGACCACATAGTGGTCATATGTCCGAAATTTTGACTTAGAAAACCAAGTATAAGGTAATATGTCTGAATAGTGCTTATACGCCCATGAAATTTGCCTTAGAAATATTTTAAGGGTTATATGTCTGAATAGTGGTCGTATGACCAGTAGAAATTTTCTAAGTATGGGGTTATATGTCTGAAAAGTGGTCATATGACCAGTAAAAATTTTCTAAGTATGGGGGTTAAACGACTGAACAGTGGTCGTATGACCAGTAGAAATTTCCTAAGTATGGGGGATGAAATGACTGAACAGTGGTCGTATGACTAGGAAAATTTTCTAAGTCTGGGAATGAAACGACTGAGCAGGGCTCATACGACTGAGCAGGGCTCATACGACTGAACAGGGCTCATACGCCCAAACACTTAGAATTTTTAACAGAATTTTCTTGGTGTTTGTGCAGTAGGGTTTCACATGATTAATGACTAGGGTTAATTAATGATGATGTTTTTATGCATGTAATGATGATAAATGATTAACCCTTGATTATTGTTACTGATTTTATTATCAGTATTTATTTCTGTTAACAATATTATTATTATTTAATATTATTAAGCATATACTGGCATGATGAAGAATGACTAAAATTTAATAAAGGGCATAATCATTAATAAGTAAAATATTAATGATAAAGAGAAGTGGAACGTAAAGTGAGAAATAATGAAAGAGGAACATGACGAACGAATGCATGCATTAATAAATGAACGAACGAATGTAAGAAAGGCTTGCAAGCAAATGAATGGAGGTGCACACCCCTGGCAGGTGTTAGCTCAACTGTGATGCGAGTTAGCTACCCCGAAGGATGCACACAGGGTCAATCTTTAAGATTGATAATGAGGTGAGCAACTTTGTGTTGCAACAGACTCGGTTAGCAGGCAATCCGTGAGATTGCCACTGAGGTGAGCAACCACGTGTTGCAACAGACTTGGCTAACATACGATCCTGAGAGATCAATATGGAGGTGAGCAACTTTGTGTTGCAACAGACTTGGTTAGCAGGCAATCTTGAGATTGCCACTGAGGTGAGCAACCATGTGTTGCAACAGACTTGGCTAACGTACGATAAAATGAAAGTTAAAGATAAGTGGTGCATGTACTTACCTCAGGTGACTGGATCAGCTTCGTGCACAATGTTCGTGGTTGATCACCACAGGTCCAGCACCAGCTTCGTGCATAATGTTCGGGGTATTGTACATGTTACCAGAAGTAATGAAATGAACATACGAAAGAATGTAATGTGAATGTATGGATGAAATGAACGAACATACGAAAGAATGTAATGAACGTATGAATGAAAGAAATGATCGTACGTATGCAATGAATGTATGAATGAAATGAATGTATGAACGTATGTAATGTATGAATGAAATGAATGTAAGAACGTACGCAATGTATGAATGAATGAAGGTAAGATACATACGAATGAAAGAACGAATATGAAAGAAAGAATACGTAAGAATATGAAAGTTAACGATGAACGGCACACGAACGAAAGTTAATGAATGAACGACGAAGATAATAATAATATTATCCGTGTACGTACTTGTGTGACCACGTATAAGTAAAGAAAGGTTTTCCTTGAAATGAAAAGTAAAGTATTTTAATCTATAAAACTAGAACTCACTCAGCAACGCTGACTTTTATGTATTTTCCAGTTGGCAGGTAACAGGTTGCTGAGGATGGCACACGGGGATGGCTACACGGCGGGCAAGACTGACATCCATTTATGTTTTGACGATACTGTTGTTTTGTAATTCATTCAACTAATTATTTTGTGACTTATGAACTAGAATGTATTGCTTAACAACAGTGTTTAAAATGAATGAAGGGTTTTGCCAACTGAATTCCGCTGCTTAATTTATTAATATGTATGTTTTATGCTGTGAATGACCAACTGTGAGGTGCCCGGGAACGGGGCCTTACAAGATTTTAAAATTGATAATAATAATTTTAATAATAATAAATATTATTATAATTAAAAGAATTAGAGGTATTAAATAAAATTAATTGTATTATTAGTAGCAAATTTTTATTATTTATTATTTTTATAGTATTGAGGTCGACGTGCAAAACAAATGAGACAAGAATTTTGAAATTAAAACGAATTAATTTCACGACAAGATAATTACACAATGAAAGTTAACGAGTGTCATGTTAATTGACGGACCTGTCGGTGACGAATGTCACAATTTGCATGTTAGGTGTATGGCACATATTTTAAACCTAATTGTGAAAGATGGATTATTGGAACATAACCACCATGTTGAATGTTTGCGTAAAGCGGTTATGTATATTTGAAATTCAACACAGAGAATAAAAAAGTTCAAAAAATGCATGGAAGATTTGAACATTGACTCGGATAAGTTTTTTATGGTGATTGTTTTACTAGATGGAATTCTACCTATGAGATGTTGAAAATTATTATTGATCTAAGGGAAGTGTTTGTTTCTTATGAATTTAAAGACAATAACTATTTTCGTGATTTAGAAAGGGTGCCCGAAAATTCAGATTTTGATGTGTGCAAATTGTTTGTTGAATTTCTAGAAAACTTCAAAATTAAAACAGACCTTGTATCAGCAACTTCAAAGCCTTTAGCGCATCTTTTTTTAGAGAAATCCTAGATGTAGACAAACATCAACAAGAGTGGGGTGTCAACCTATAGTTTTGCATAATGGCGGGCTCAATACGGGAGAAATATGATAAGTATTGGGGGAAGTACGATCAACTTAATAACTTCATGTATTTTACAGTTATCTTGGATCCTACAATGAAATTATCTTTTCTTGAACATTGTTTTACAAAGATGGTTATGTAGGAGATTACCTAGTAAAATCCTATGTCAAAAGAAAAACTTAAAGAGAAGGTGTTGGGTATGGTGGTAGAGGTTGAGAATAGGTTGCATGGCTTGTTTAAAACATACATAGAAAAGATTGATAAAGTTGATTATAATGCAACATCTCAAGAAGCACGTAATGAAGATGTTGTGGAAGGTGATGAAGGAAATGATTTCTTTGAGGAATATATAAATGTGGAAGAAAGTAACTCGGTTGTAATAGAAACCGAGTTAAAGAGGTATCTACAAGAGCCTAGAAGTAATTTTACTAAGCGCTTCGACATACTTATGTGGTGGAAACAAAATGCAATTTGATTCTCGATCATATCTCGGATGTTTAGAGGTAAAAGAAAGTATTATTATTCTAAGTTGTAACATTATTTATATTTATAAACTTTGAATATTTGTTAGATATCTTGGCAATTCAATTTTCTACTGTCGCAACCGAGTCTTCGTTTAGTACGAGCGGATATATACTAGATATATATAGAACAAGGTTGTCAGAAAACATTGTCGAAGCTTTAGTTTGAACTCAAGATTGGGTGAGAAAATCGAGAAAACCAATTGTTGATGACATAGATGATATCTTAAATGATGATGATATTGCAATAGGTAATATAATGATTTTTTATTTCATAATTGAAAGCCAATTATTAATGACATATCTTAACTTTCTTTGTTTCAATTTTTACTATAGAGATTGAAGAAGATATAAGCAAACAAAGTGAAAGAGGAAAATGGATAATGCATTATGCATAGCGACTAGCGATGATCACGAAGATTATCTTTTTTTGGTTGTGTTTGTTTTTTTGAATTATTTTAATATGATATTGGAACATTTTTTGCTTATGTTTGGAGATACTCTGCTGCACTATTTTAAAGGTTTCATTAGTAACATTAAAAGTTTTCGTGGGTTCTTCAAAAGTTTATGTTCATCTTTTATAATTGCATATTTGCATGTATGTGAGTCCTTAGGTGATTCAAAATTGGTATTACAACCACATTATTGAAAAGTTTGCTTATGCTTCTCAACTCAATTAAATCATTTGTTGGATAACTTTAATTTGAAACAAATCAAATCAAACTTGAATAAAAAACTTCAACCTTTATATTTAAAACTTTGCAATTACTAAACTATAGAAAAAATGGAAAGGTACAAAACCGGTACTATACCAAAAAATCGGTACTGATACTGGTTCCGAACCGGTACTAGATAGGTATTTTAGGTACGGATTTTGGTATCCACTTTCACTAACATTGGGACCATTATTTTGGTACCAGTACGATACCGATCTCATCCCTACTTTCAGTCTCATTATGCAACATGAAATTACGTGTTTAGATTATATTGCATAACAAGACTGGAAGCGTCTCGTACAGGAAACGAAAAAATTAGCATCAAAAGGAAAAAATCAAAAAGAATATAAAAAACGTTAGTATAGAATATTAGTAATAATCAAAACTCGAAAAACTAGTAAAAGAAAAAGCAATTTTATAGTTTAGTCAAATAAGAGTAAATACTAATTAGATAAGTTATTTTTAATAAAAATAATCAAATGGATAAATATGTAATATATATGTTTAATAAAGCGGATATATATAATTAAACTTTAGTTTAGGTATATATGTAATTAACTAAGGGGGTGTTTGATTGAATCTGAACCAGTAAGTGCTGAATGATTAAGAGGTCTGAATGATTAAGAGACTTAAATGATTAATAAGTGCTGAACCAATAAGTGGTTGTTTGGTTGAATCTCTGAATACATATTCAGAATGACTAATTTACCCCTCTGAAATACTTTGTGTTTAATGAAATGTATCTGTTTTGTTATAATATCCAAATGACTACACTGAATGATAAATAACTATAAAAAATACAAAATATCATAAATATTATTCCAAATACAACATAATAATATCCAAACACAAATCCAAATACAACATATTAAAATCCAAATACAACATTAAAATCCAAATACAACATATTAAAATCCAAATACAAATTAATCCAAATATAATATATTAAAATCCAAATGTTAATCACTTGAAACTAATTGGGTACCTAGCTATCATATTACGCAAATTATTCATATAATCAATGCCTTGTGAACCCCATTTTATATTGTGAACGACTGGTCATCACTATTACCATCTTATGGTTCAACAAACATTGCGTTCTTGTCGTATGCAAATTATAACAGATCATGAATGTTGCATTTCATATAAAATTATGGACGGCGAAACAAGCAATAACTATGTCTCTTTGAATTTTAAAAGAAAAGGGAGTCATTTGTTTTAAGATTGTAAATCTTGCCTTCAACACACCATATGCACGCTCAATAACATTTTCGAGTTGTGCGTGAGCATGATTGAATCTTTCTTTCTTAGTTAATCGTTGTCGTCAAAAATCAGCTAAACAATACCTCGTATTATGGTATGGAGTCATAAATTCATGAGTGTTGGTGTACGCGGCCTCGTAAAGGTAATACTTATTTGCACGTTAATAACGAATGTATTAAATAAAAACAATAATGTAATTAATAAAACATTTTAAAGAATTATTTAGAACCTTGTGGGGGAAAAGGAAAGCCAGAAGTAGTGTTAAACGTAACATCTTTCAAAACTCTAGAATCATGTGCAATGCCCTCACATTCAGCCCCTACGAACATGAATATTATATCAAAATCACAAATTCCTAAAACATTTTGGTAGCATTCACCTTTTCCTCTTCCTCTATAATGCGTTTGTTGATCGGCTGGTACGGCGACATGTATAAGAGTTCCATCTAATGCCTATTGCTCGTGGGAATATTTGTTTTAGCTTTTTATGCCTTTTCGAAGTATTTTTGATTGCGCTAGAAGATGTTGGAACTATAATTTCTCTTGCAAAATTTATCATTGCATTTAGCACCTCATGAAAATATCTATGAATCATTTCTGTTGAGTGTTGAAATCTTTGTTTTACCGTCCAAAATCGACCTACTACTTTGCAATCAATTTCTTTATTGAAAATGATTACACAATAGTACATATGCTTCACGTGAAAGACGCATCATCTCATGACATTATGTAGAAGATCCATGTAACAACTCTTGTGTATACGCATGACCGGACAATGCTGAATTCAAATGTCTTATCCTTTCAATTCTTCGTGTGGCTAACCGTAACCGTTGCCAACAAATTAAAATGAAAAATGATAATCTCGTCCTCCGAATCCTTATGATATATATTAACATCCACAAACATAACACTAATCATTCATGACATCCATAAACATATATTTATCAAAAACACTAATCAAAATAATTAAAAACATCCATAAACATATCATCCATCACATTCATCAAAAAATTAAAAGCGTATCATCCAAAACCTATCCATTCAAAAAAACCTACATGCATCATATCCAAAAACCCACAAACATATTGTCTAATAGCCTATTCATCAAATCCAAAAAACAAAACATTAAAATAGTCCATATTTCGCTCCAACATTTTTGACCCAAATCTCGCATGTTGACGACCATAGTCGTAGCCACACTTTCCTTATGTCCGCACTCTCACCCAAAAGCAAAAGTGTGTTTGATATTTCATATCAAACATCAAACATTCCCTACCCAAACTCTCCAACTTGTCCATACATGCATCCATATCATTAAGCAAATTGTGTTTTTCAATTAACATCTTTGCAACCTGAGAGATTTGATCAATTAACATCTTTGCAACCTAAGAGATTTGATCCCCAACTTCTATTAACTTTGAGTTTAATGTTTCCTTGTCTTTTCGTTTCTCCTTTTTAACTTTAGACCGAATTATTGAGTCCTCACTAACGCCGGCAATCAGGGTTTTCCTTTTATTTTTGGAGCGTTCAGATGACTCTTCACTAACACATACTTCCGGTTGAGAGCAATCGATATCATCAAGGTCATTTAAATTTTGATCAGACACTTCATCGAAAGGACGAGGAAGTGTTGAAGATGGCTCGCAACTATCGAACCCAGTTGAAGTAGAACCATCAAATAACTGAACAAAAAGATTATGGTAAAAAAGGGGCACACATCTCAAAGCATCTACATATTTATTTGATTGTGTGAATAAATATTATATAAGATTATTGAAATATAATAATAATAATTATTATTTAAAAATATTAACGCAATACCTTCATCTCTAACTGTCATTCTTCTTCCGACAAGTTAAATGTGTTTGTTACGGGATCATAAACATTGTTGGTTTTGTTTTTTAGCTTTGTCCAAGCAGCAAATTCATCTTTAAGATAGTCGTAATGATTCTTCATTTATCTTTGATCCGCTATAAAATTGTCTTCTATTTTCAATTTATATTGCTACATTCTTCCAAGAAAGTTGCTTAAGACTGTTTCCCTCATGTTCATTAAGAGTCAGTTCATGAACACAGGTTTCTAGAAAAGTTTTTCAACCCTATCTTGCTTCCAGTTAATCCTAATCTTTTTTTGAGTTATTTTCTTCAAATACTCAAAAAGAAAAATACTTAAAAGCTAGCCATTATGACAAACTTTAATAAATATAAACTAAAAACATATAGTATCAAACCAACCTAACTTTAACTTCTTCAATTAATCAAACAAAGCCCAATTTTTATAAACCATGAACTATTTACATCAAAGCAAACATGATTTTAGTTAACTATATTTGTTCTAAATCAAACTCGAACAACTTAAATCAAACCAAACCCAACTTTAGCTTTTTGAATCGAACTATAAATAACTTTTATAACCTAAAAACATAATCAAACCAAATATTAACATTTCTAATCTATTAAAATATTCAATTAATCAAACAAGACCCAATTTCATAAACTATGAACTGTTGAATCAAACCAAAATCTTCAATCAAATGGTTAACCCAACTTGCATAAAATCTTCAATCAATCAAACAAAACGCAATTTCATAAATTATGAACTATTGAATCAAACCAAAATCTTCAACAAATGGTTAACCCAACTTGCAAAAACTACCAACATCAAATGGCTAACACAAAATCTTCAATCAATTAAACAAAACCCAATTTCATAAACTATGAACTCTTGAATCAAACCAAAATCTCCAATCAAATGGTTAACCCAACTTGCACAAACTACCAACATCAAATGGTTAACCCAACTTGCATAAAATATTCAATCAATCAAACAAAACCCAATTTCATAAACTATGGACTCTTGAATCAAACCAAAATCTTAAAATCAAATGGTTAACCCAACTTGCAAAAACTATCAACATTAACAAACTTGCACAATCTTCAATCAAATAAAACCCAATTTCATAAAAGCCTCAATTGTTTTTAAAATTTATCAAACCTTAGAAATCAAATCTATAAAATCATGTATGTAACAAAGATGGTAACCAAATAGATGAGAAAACAAATAGAAATAAGTGTTGTAGTGCACATCTTGAAAGAAATCAAGATAAATCAAAGCAGAACCGAGAGAAATCAAACCTTGAAGGAGTTGTAGGGGTTGAAGCCGATGATGGTGGAAATTGACGGTGTAATGGACGGCGGACGGCAGAAGGCAGACAGTGGGCAGCGGAACGATCGCCGGCGGCGGTGGATACCGACGGTGGCAGGCGACGGGAGATGGGTAGGGGTCGATGGTTGTGGGAAATTGTAAGGCCCCATACTCGAAGTCCTCACAGTTGGTCATTCACAGTAGTAATTACATAAAACATTACATATTATAAATTTAAGCAGCAGAATTAATTTAACAAAAACCATTCATTTCATTATAAACACTGTTGTTAAGCAATACATTGTAGTTCATGAATCACAAAAAGATTAGTTGAATGAATTACAAAACAACAGTATTGTCAAAACATGAATGGATTTCAGCCATGGCCCGCCGAGTAGCCAACCCCACGTGCCATCCTCAGCAACAAATTACCTGCCAACTGGAAAAGATATAAAAGTTAGCGTTGCTGAGTGAGTTCTAGTTTTTATAAATAAAATACTTCACTTTTCATTTCAAACCGTTCATTACTTTCGTATGTGATCACACATCGCACGTACACTTAGGTAATATCATTATTATCTTCATCATCATTCATTTCGTACTTTTATCATTATATTTCCAAGTCTGTTGCGACAGCAAGGTCGCTCACCTCATTGGCAATCTTAAAGATCACATGTCTTCCGGTCTGTTGCGACACAGAGTCTCTCACCCCATTAGCAATCTCAAGGATTGAATGTCTTCCGGTCTGTTGCGACACAGAGTCGCTCACCCCATTAGTAATCTCAATGATTGCATGTCTTCCGGTCTGTTACGACACAAAGTCGCTCACCCATTGTCAATCTCAACGATTGACCCTGTGTGCATCCTTCGGGGTAGCTAACCCGCATCACAGTTGAGCTAACGACAACAAGGCCGTGCACCTCTTTACATTTGCTTGCAAGACTTTCGTTCATTCGTTTACGTTCCACTTTTCTTTATCAATAATCTTTCACTTTATTAATGATAATGGTTTTCTTTCTTGATCATGATCATACCACGTAAAGTCACACAATAATAATATTAATAATTATGATAACAATAATAATAACCCTAATAATAATAATAATAATAATAATAATAATAATAATAATAATAATAATAATAATAATAATGGTTATAATTACAATCAAACATAAGCATGTGCATTAAATAAACCCTGGTCAACATCGGTCCAAACCCTAAATGCACAGACTCCCACGAACATTCTGTAATAATTTCTAAGTGTTGGGCGCATCAACACTATTTTGGCGCATGAGCCCTGTCTGGGCGCATTTCAACTATGCAGGCGCCTCATCCCCCAATACTTCAAAAATTTTAACACTTAGGCGCATGGGAAGTCCAGGCGCATGGGCACTGTTGGGGCACATCACCTCAATACATAGGCGTTTTTAGCAAAAACCTAGGCGCATGAGCTACTGTTCGGGCACATCAACATGCACATGATATTTCTAAGGAATTTTCTAGGCGTAGGAGAGTACTGTTGAGGCACTTTATCCTATACTTAGTTTTCTAAGTCATAATTTCAGGCGCATGGGAACTATTTGGGCACATGGCCCTGCTTAAATATTTTCTAAGGCATGATTCTAGGCACATGGGCCCTGTTTGGGCGCATGAACACCAACCTAAAATTTTCTAACATATTTTCAGTCCCAAGCTACATTCTAAGCACGTTCTAAGCCTAGTTCTTACATTATACACATCAGAAACACATTAATAACATCACCATAACCTTATAATTACCCAAAACATACTGCACCCTCATACACATACACATGCATATACGGGTAACATACCCATTTTTTATAAAAACATGCATACATGTATTTCCAGCCTCAAAATTAGTTAAAACATGTAAAAAGGGGGTTCTAGAAACTCACCTGATGCAACTTGGGTGTTCTTCCTTTCCAACCCGCTTGCAGTGAGTTCAAACACCTAAAAACAACACCATACACACACACACGAGCACAATCACAAACACATAAGCACATAAACATGTAACCGGGATAAAACCCGTCATAAACATGTAAAAACCACGAATTCTTACCTTGAATTCGTTCACTTCTTCTTCTTTAATCCGAGAGTATTCTCTGCTCTCTCTCGCTCTCTCTCTCTCTAAACCGAGACAATTGGTAAAGTGAGGTGAGGGTGGGCAGCCATACCCACCTTTACACCAACTTTTGAAAGTTTTGTCCTTTTCGGACACTTTTAGTCCCTCCACTTGGACCTTATTGCCTTTCTTGCTTTTATTCTTTGTATCTTGTCTTTAAAAAAAATAACCGGGTGTTACAAGTCCACCCCCCTTATATAGGTTTCGTCCCCGAAACCTGTTATTCCTCAAATTACGAGGGTAATGCTGTCTCATCTCTTCTTTAGTCTTCCACGTAGACTCGGATCCCTTCCTGTGCTTCCACTATACACGCACAAGAGGAACCACTTTATTTCTCAGCCTCTTCTCTTTACGATCGAGGATTACCACTGGTTGCTCCACATAATTGAGCCTTTCATCAACTTCAATGTCCTCCAGTGGGACAATCATATCTTCATCAGCTAAGCACTTTCTCAGATGAGATACATGGAATGTGGGATGAATTCCACTTAACTCGTCTGGCAATTTAAGTCGATAGGCTACTTCCCCTACTCGTGCGATGATTCGGAAAGGTCCTATATATCTCGGGCTTAACTTACCTCGTTTTCTGAATCGGATAATTCCTTTCCAAGGTGACACCTTCAACATGAATCGGTCGCCAACCTTGAACTCTATTGGTCTTCATCTCTTGTCAGCATACGACTTTTGTCTATCTTTCGCCGCCTTCATGAAGGCTTTGATCTTTTCCAACTTCTCAGTTGTAGCTTCGATCACCTCGACACCTCCCAGCTCTTTCTGCCCAATGTCTCCCCAACATACGGGCGTCCTGCATCTCGTACCATATAGCATCTCGTAGGGTGGCATGCCAATACTAGCATGATAACTGTTGTTGTATGAGAATTCTGCTAACGGCAAGTGGTCGTCCCAACTTCCTCCAAAATCAATCCCGCATGCTCGGAGCATATCCTCGAGCGTTTGTATCGTCCTCTCAGACTGACCATCCGTTTGAGGATGATATGCTGTACTAATATGTAGCCTCGTCCCCATTGCATCATGGAATCTTCTCCAAAACTTCGATGTAAACCGGGTGTCACGATCCGACACAATAGACACCGGCACGCCATGACAAGCTACGATTTCTTTGAACAGATCCGCCAATCTTTCGGATGAATACGTCTCGCCAATCTGTAGGAAGTGGGCACTCTTTGTTAGTCGGTCGACAATCACCTAAATAGTATCACATCCCCTCGACGTGTGAGGCAGCTTAGTAATGAAGTCCATGGTGATGTGCTCCCACTTCCATTCGGGTATGTCCAATAGTTGGATCTTCCCGTATGGTTTCTGATGTTACGCCTTCACTTGTAGGCAAGTAAGGCACTTACTCACGTACTCCGCCACGTCACGTTTCATGCCCAGCCACCAGTAATCTTTCTTTATATCGTGATACATCTTGGCAGCACCGGGATGAATGGAGTATCGAGTCTTAAGGACCTCGTCCATAATCTTTCCACGTACATCCCCGTATCGAGGAATCCACATTTGCCCGAATCGGGTCTTAACACCAAGAGTGTTCTACCCAATTCCGTAACGAGACCTCTCATCCTTTCGGAGTTAAGACGATCTTCTTTCAAAGCCTCATATTGAAACTCCTTAACCTGTGTCATCACATCGGAGGTCATAATTAGCTGATAAGCCTTCACCCGAATTGGCTCGGGTCTCTCCTTCCTGCTAAGGGTATCTGCCACCACGTTGGCCTTGCCCGGATGGTAATGGATTTCGCAATCATAATCCTTTATGAGCTCCAACCATCGCCTCTGCTTCATGTTCAGGTCCTTTTACTCGAAGAAGTACTTCAAGCTTTTGTGGTCTGTGAAGATGCTACACTTCGTCCCGTATAGATAGTGCCGCCAAATCTTCAACGCGAAAACCACCGCGGCTAGTTCTAGATCGTGCGTGGGATAGTTGACTTCGTGGGTTTTCAGCTGTCGGGATGCGTAGGCTATCACCCTTCCACGTTGCATCAGTACATAACCTAGCCCAGAGTAGGATGCATCCGAATATACCACCAGGTCTTCGCTTCCTTCGGGCAATGTCAAGACTGGAGCTTGTGTTAGTCTCGTCTTCAACTCCTCAAAGGCACCCTCCTGTTCTTGACTCCACACGAACTTCACATCCTTGCGAGTCATTTTTTTCAAAGGCGAGGCCATCTTGGAAAAGTCTTAAATAAACCTCCGGTAGTAGCCTGCCAATCCCAAGAAGATACGAATCTCGGATGGCGTCTTAGGAGACTTCCATTGCATCATGGCCTCAACCTTTTACCGGGTCCACCATGATTCCCTCTGCATTTACCACGTGACCCAGAAATTGTACCTCGTGTAACCAAAAAGCACACTTGGAGAACTTGGCATACAGCTTCTCCTTTCTCAACGTCTCCAACACTTCCCGAATGTGACCGGCATGCTCTTCTTCGCTCCTTGAATAAATAAGGATATCATCGATAAACACGATCACTGATTTATCCAACATCGGCCGACACACTCGATTCATCAAATCCATAAAAGCAGCTGGCGCGTTGGTTAAACCAAAGGACATAACGAGAAACTCGTAGTGTCCATAACGCATGCGGAAAGCTGTTTTAGGAATGTCCTGCTCCTTCACTTTCAATTGATGGTAGCCAGATCGAAGATCTATCCTCGAGAACCAACTGGCACCCTGGAGCTGATCGAACAAGTCGTCAATCCTCGGTAACGGATACCGATTCTTTATCATCAATTTGTTCAAATCACGGTAGTCGATACACATTCTCATGCTACCGTCCTTCTTCTTCATGAATAAGACCGGAGCACCCCAAGGAGAGATACTCGGTCTGATAAAACCCTTATCGAGCAACTCTTACGGTTGCCCCATTAACTCCTTCGTCTCAGTCGGAGCCAACCGATACTGTGCCTTAGCGACAGGTTGGGCACCAGGTACCTAGTCAATTTGAATTCGATTTCACGATCCGGTGGCACACCTGATAGGTCCTCTGGAAATACATCGGGAAAGTCACACACCACCGGTACATCGGACAATTGGGGTGTTGACGTGTCCACATCTTTCACGTAGGCTAAATAAGCGCTACATCCGCGCCTCATGCACTTTCCTGCCACCGCCATCGAAATCACTTTCGGAATCATCGTAACCCGATCGCCGTATATTGTCACCGGACTTCCGTCAGGCGCCATCAGTCTAATCATCTTCTTACGACACACGATTTTCGCTTCATAGGTTGCTAACCAATCCATCCCTAGTACCACATTAAAACCACCTAGGGGCATCATATGTAACCTAGCAGCAAACCTATGACCTTCTAATTCTATGGCACAGTCCTCTATCACATCAGTAACTCTAGTGGACTTACCGATAGCAGTTTCTACATCAAAGGGCTCATCAATGCATTTACTACTAACATGCAATTTAGCACAGAAAGTAGCAGAAATGAAACTCCTACTAGCACCAGAATCAAATAACACAGAAGAAAGAGTTTGGTCTACTAGAAACGTACCTGACACGACATCGGGGTCCGTCCTAGCCTCCTCCCTGGTCATGGTGAAAGCTCTGGCGATCGCCTTTTGCCCTTCAGTTCCGGCCGTCTTCTTTGCCCCGGAACTCTCCGCCCTCTGCTTCTTGCAGTCCCTACTCATATGGCCCTCCTCGCCGTAGTTGTAACACCTCAACGGCCTACAGTCCCTGGAGATGTGGCCCGGCTTTCAACATTTGAAGCACACGTTGAGCCCCATCCTGCACTCTCCCGTATGCTCCTTCTCGCACTTGCCACATTTCTTGGGTCCCGAGCTTGATGACCCCGCCCTACGGTCATCCATTCTCATCCTCTTGTTGTTCGGGACGAAACCACCACGCCCGAACCGTTTTCCGTTCCAGTTCCGGTCACCACCACCAGCCTTCTTCACCTCCACCACGTCACCTCCCTCTCATCATAGAGTCTCCCGGCCAAATCCACGGCCGACCTAAAAGTGCTTGGTCGAGCAGCAATCAAGTGCCTACGAATATCGACTGGCAATCCCTGAATGTACCGGTTGATCTTTCGGGACATCGGTGTCACTTGATCTGGCACCAGCCTCGCCATCTCATTGAATTTGGTGGTGTACTGCTGGTGGGTCATGGTTCCCGCCTCGAGTTGCAGGAACTCCCTCTCGATCTTGTCCAGTTCCCGATGAGGACAGAACTCCTCGATTACCAGCTTCTTCAACTCTTTCCATCGCATTTTCCTGATGGCCCTAGAACCCTCAGCTTGGACGATGTTGTCCCACCAACATAGTGCTGAGTTAGTAAAGGAGTGGGTGGCAAACTTCACCTGCTGATCCTCCCGGCACTCGCTGATCTCGAGTACCGCTTCCATCTCCCTCACCCAATAGTGAGCGGCAGCAACATTCCCGTTGCCATCAAAGGTCAGGGGCCTGCACCTCTGAAATGCCCCATAGTTGCATCCCTTAGCCGTCACCCCTGCCGAATCGTCCTCCTCGTCATTGGATAATACTGTCTCCGGCTCCGGCCGTTCCTCCTCTCCCTTACTTTCCTTCCTAGTCGATCCTTTTCTGTCCTCCTTCTCTTTCTTTCCTCGTTCCTCACAGCTCTAATGAATTTAGTCACCACAGACGATAAGACTGTCTGCATGAGCTGGTGCACCTCGTCAGCAATCGCCTCCCGAGCTGAGGTATTCAGGCTGGCATTCTCGTTTTCTTCACTCCGGCCATGAACGTCAGGGTTTCCATGAGTCATCTCAGGAGCCTTAGCACTGCTCCTAGTCGCACGCGGTCGACCTCTTCCTCTAGAAGCCTTGGAAGATTTCTTCCTAGCCATTTCCTAAGCTTATAAGATTCAAACACTAACACAGTCATTCAAGGTAAAAGCTCAGTTTATGTCAAGTATAGTAAGTCCCTAATGACAGTGGCCAGTTGTGATTAACCACTTACTTTACTCTCCACACCCCAAGCATTTCCTATCCTGACTACATCGGTATCTAAATCTACTAAGATCACATAAGTCAAATAGCACACGCACATAATTCTGGTTAACTTTAAGAAAAGAAATACCTGATGGCATGTAGCTACTCGGGCTGACATCCCTCCTTCTGTCCCATATTCAGTTTAAGTTTAGGTTTCTTTTGAAAATATTTACCCATTTCACTTATACTTTGGCTCTGATACCAACTTGTAAGGCCCCGTCTCCGGGACGCTCACAGTTGGTCATTCATAGCATAAAACATTACATATTATAAATTTAAGCAGCGGAACTAATTTAACAAAAGCCATTCATTTCATTATAAACACTGTTGCCAAGCAATACACCTTAGTTAAAACAGATTACAAAAGAATGGTTTAACTGCATTACAAAACAACAGTGATATCTATGGAAAATGAATGTCAGTCTTGCCCCGCCGAGTAGCCATCACCGCGTGCCATCCTCAGCAACAAATTATCTGCCAACTGGAAAAGACATAAAAGTCAGCGTTGCTGAGTGAGTTCTAGTTTTTATAAATAAAATACTTCACTTTTCATTTCAAACCGTTCTTACTTTCATATCTGATCACACATCGTACGTACACTTAGGTAATATCATTATTATCTTCATCATCGTTCGTTTCGTACTTTTATCATTATCTTTCCAAGTCTGTTGCGACAGCAAGGTCGCTCACCTCATTGGCAATCTCAAAGATCGCATGTCTTCCGGTCTGTTGCGATACAAAGTCGCTCACCCCATTAGCAATCTCAAGGATTGCATGTCTTCCGGTCTGTTGCGACACAGAGTCGCTCACCCCATTAGTAATCTCAAGGATTGCATGTCTTCCGGTCTGTTGCGACACAAAGTCGCTCACCCATTGTCAATCTCAACGATTGACCCTGTGTGCATCCTTCGGGGTAGCTAACCCGCATCACAGTTGAGCTAACGACAACAAGGCCGTGCACCTCTTTACATTTGCTTGCAAGACTTTCGTTCATTCGTTTAAATTCCACTTTTCTTTATCAACAATCTTTCACTTTATTAATGATAATAGTTTTCTTTCTACATCATGATCATACCACATAAAGTCACACAATAATAATATTAATAATTATGATAACAATAATAATAACCCTAATAATAATAATAATAATAATAATAATAATAATAATAATAATAATAATAATAATATAATAATAATATAATAATAATAATGGTTATAATGACAATCAAACATAAGCATGTGCATTAAATAAACCCTGGTCAACATCGGTCCAAACCCTAAATGCACATACTCCCACGAACATTCTGTAATAATTTCTAAGTGTTGGGCGCATCAACACTATTTGGGCGCATGAGCCATGTCTGGGCGCATTTCAACTATGCAGGCGCCTCATCCCCCAATACTTCAAAAATTTTAACACTTAGGCGCATGGGAAGTCCAGGCGCATGGGCGCTGTTAGGGCACATCACCTCAATACTTAGGCGTTTTTAGCAAAAACCTAGGCGCATGAGCTACTGTTCGGGCACATCAACATGCACATGATATTTCTAAGGAATTTTCTAGGCGTAGGAGAGTATTGTTGAGGCACTTTATCCTATACTTAGTTTTCTAAGTCATAATTTCAGGCGCATGGGAACTATTTGGGCACATGGCCCTGCTTAAATATTTTCTAAGGCATGATTCTAGGCACATGGGCCCTGTTTGGGCGCATGAACACGAACCTAAAATTTTTTGACATATTTTCAGTCCCAAGCTACATTCTAAGCATGTTCTAAGCCTAGTTCTTACATTATACACATCAGAAACACATTAATAGCATCACCATAACCTTATAATTACACAAAACATACTGCACCCTCATACACATACACATGCACATACGGTAACATACCAATTTTTATAAAAACATACATACATGTATTTCCAGCCCCAAAATCAGTTAAAACATGTAAAAAGGGGGTTCTAGAAACTCACCTGATGCAACTTGGGTGTTCTTCCTTTCCAACCCGCTTGCAGTGAGTTCAAACACCTAAAAACAACACCACACACACACACACGAGCACAATCACAAACACATAAGCACATAAACATGTAACCGGGATAAACCCGTCATAAACATGTAAAAACCGTGAATTCTTACCTTGAATTCATTCACTTTTTCTTCTTCTTCTTTAATCCGAGAGTATTCTCTACTCTCTCTCTCTCTCTCTCTCTCTCTAAACCGAGATAATTGGTGAAGTGAGGTGAGGGTGGGTGGCCATACCCACCTTTACACCAACTTTTGAAAGTTTTGTCCTTTTTAGACACTTTTAGTCCTTCTAGTTGGACCTTATTGCCTTTCTTGCTTTTATTCTTTGTATCTTGTCTTTTTAAAAAAAATTAACCGGGTGTTACAGAAATAGGGTGGGTCGATGTTTTTGTTTGAGGGGTAGATGGGTAATAAGTCCCATTCAGCACTCTGACATTACTTGGGGCTGTTTGGCAGCATCTGAATCAATCTCTTAATGGTTCAGATGTCTAAATGGTTCAGCACTTAATGGTTCAGACTTTTTGTTTCACGGGCAAATGTCTAAAACGCAAGCAAATGTCTGAATGGTTCAGACATTTGCCTCTAATTGGTTAAGAATTATACTAATGCTTAATAGTTAAGAGGTCTAATGTTGAATGGTTAAGACCTCTTATCTGAATTGGTTAGACATTTGTCTTTGAATAGTTAAACGATAAACTAGCTCTTAGTGGTCCAGACCTCTTAATGATTCAACACTTAATGGTTTAACACTTAATGGTTCAGACCTCTTAATGGTTCAACATTTAATGGTTCAGACCACTTATTGATTTAACCCTAAATCATTAAGAAATCATCAAAGAACCGTTACCATTAAGTGCTGAATGGTCCATTAAGAGATCCTTTTTTTGAAACAAACACATATAATTCTTATTTGTTCAGAGATAGCCTCTTAATGGTCCCATTAAAAGGTTACCTGTAATTAACTAAGTTTTACAAGAGGATGCATGTAACTAAATTTTAAATTGAATATATGTGTAATTAATAAATTTTGTAAGGAGAAATATATAATTCTTCCTTTTTTATTTAAAGTAAGACTTCAAATAAAAACATCCTTATATACCATCCCGGACTATAAGGGAGGAGGGGGCACCCTCGGGTACCGGCTCGGGTAGGCGGGTACCCGCTCGGGTACATTGCCGTCACCCTTGTGGGTACCCTGGTGGCTAGAGGGCTTCGGGTTGTAGTAGCAGAGGGTAGCCGCGAAAATAACGGCTTTATCCATTATTTTCGACTGTTATTTTTAAAAAAAATTACCCTATAAATACTCACACACATACGCACTTTTATCTATACAAACACACATATATTTACATAAACACAAACATAAAATATTGCCATGGATCCCCGAAGGTCAAAAAGTATTAGTAGCAAAAACTCCTGAGGTGGTCGTTCGAGTTCCCGAGGTGGTGGTTCGAGTACGAGAGGTTATACACCGCAACCTTATATACCACAACCATCACCACCACATTATGGATACCTACCATACAGGTATTCACCGTAACCTCAACCGATGTTTGATCCATATGCATACCAAAATCCAAATTTTGGTCTACCCGACTTCCCGTTCGATGATCCATTTACATACGGAACCCAAAATGTAGAAGAAGAAGAAGAATTTGTTTCGGACACTCAACAAGAATATGGAGACGATGGCGAAGACGAAGGCCCGATCGAGCAACAACGGCAACAAAGATTTCAAGGACGAGCCGAACGCCAATAATGGACCTAATTACAAGAAGAAGCTTTGTGTAAAGCTTCGGTTCATTGTTCCGAAAACAAAATGGTCGGAAATCAACAAAAACGATCTAGTTTTTGGAAGGCAATTATTCATCATTACAATCAACTCGTGGAAGAAAGCACCCGAACGGTCCACCAACTCAACACAAACTGGACCGCGATGCTTATAAAAACAAATACCTTTAACGGTTTTTATATTCAAGCGGCATGTATTTAATTATTTTACTTTTTTTAATTAAAATATGTATTTTGTTTATTTATTTATTTTTTAAATGAAAGTATATATTTTTTATAATTATTATTTTGTAATCGTAGGAACATCTACGTCGCAGCGGATGCTCCGATCTTGACGTGATGAGAAGGGTGTTAACGGATTATCAAAAGAAACACCCCTCCGGTTTTCATCACATTAGAGCTTGGGAAGTTGCAAAGGATCATGTAAAATGATCCTAAATGCCGATCATGGGTGAGTCGTTGGGTAGTCATTCCGGCCAAAAAAGAAAGTCGTCGAATTCCGAAAACTGCCCTAATACACCCGATGATGATCAACTGGCTCACATCCCCGACCTCACCCGTAAAGCAAAAAGGTTAGCCGGCTCATTGAGCGTTAATTTAGATTTAAGCGAGCAACTCTCGGCTTACGCTTCAATGAAAGAAGAAAACTATAAAGAGTTGGTCGAGTACAAAAAACAACAATTCCAAAAAAGTATCGCATTGTTAGATGAACAACGCGAGGCAATAAGAGAGCAGTGGATGGAACAGGGCTTAAAAAATTTTATTGAACCGCACGATTACATCACCGGTCCAATGTTGCAAACAGTATTCGACTGGAAACGAAAAATAGCCGAGAAATATAATTAGCGTTGTGTGTTGGTACACATGTCCCTAATTCTAGTTCTAGAGAGCTTAAATGTAATTGACTTTCATTTTGTTACACATATGTAATGTTTGATCAATGTAATGAAAACTCTTTGATTGATTGTGTATTGGTTGCTTAATGTTTTATATATTTATATTATTGTATGTTACACGCTTATACGAACATGTTATATAGGAATACAGTTGTTAGACATAGTTCAAAATTGTTAAAGGTTCAGGAATGTGTTTAACTAAGTCTCATGATTCAGTCGCATGACTGGACCATGCGAATGGGCCTATATAACATGTTCGTATAAGCGTGTAAATTGTTAAAGGTTCAGGAATGATTCATTACAATCAACTCGTGGAAGGAAGCACCCGAACGGTCCACCAACTCAACACAAAATGGACCGCGATGCTTATAAAAACAAATTCCTTTAACGGTATTTATATTCAATAGGCATGTATTTAATTATTTTACTTTTTTAATTAAAATATGTACTTTGTTTATTTATTTATTTTTTAAATGAAAGTATATATTTTTTATAATTATTATTTTGTAATCGTAGGAACATCTACGTCGCAGCGGATGCTCCGATCTTGACGTGATGAGAAGGGTGTTAACGGATTATCAAAAGAAACACCCCTCCGGTTTTCATCACATTAGAGCTTGGGAAGTTGCAAAGGATCATGTAAAATGATCCTAAATGCCGATCATGGGTGAGTCGTCGGGTAGTCATTCCGGCCAAAAAGAAAGTCGTCGAATTCCGAAAACTGCCCTAATACACCCGATGATGATCAACTGGCTCACATCCCCGACCTCACCCGTAAAGCAAAAAGGTTAGTGTTGGATTCTGTATGCCCAAGACACATAAAACATTGATGTGGTTAGTACGTCATGATCCAAGTCGGGTCATACCCAATAACAAGCTTAGCAAACACCAATTATTATTTAATTGATGATATGATCATGCAATTAAATAATTACACCAATTTAGAAATTAAGTTTTCTAAATAAGTTGCATATGAGATTGAACAAACTATATGGATATTTTGTTCATGAATATTATTTGAAATGTTGTTTAAATTGGTTAAATAACATCAAATAATAGGAGTGTGTGTATAAGTTATTTAATTAAAGAGGTATTACATAACTTATAAAAAATCTTTTGTTTAATATAGTTAATGAAAAAGGAGGAAACCCTAAGAAAACCCAAGGGGGTTCGGCCGCAAAGGGGGCAGCCCCTTTTTGTGTGGTTTTTCTTTTGGTGTCTTCTTATACTCTCTCAAGAACAAAAGACAGACTCTCCATTCAGATCTCTCTCATTCTCTCATATGCAAAAGGGTCAAAAGAACTTCGAAATCTCTCTTTTGGAAGAGAGATGTCACGGCTGGAACAAGTGTTCAACAGCCCTTCTTGATGGTCACGGCTGGAACAAGTGTTCAACAGCCCTCTTGATGTTCACGGCTGGAACAAGGATTCAACAGTTTTTTTTGATCCGATTCTTGGTGTCAAATCCTAGCAAAATGGTGTTTTCTTGAAGGCTTGTGGGTATGAACACTTGAGAACACCTTCTCTTGGTGTTTTGGTCATTCAATGGCAGCTTCATCTTCAGATAAGTCCACGTTTTTCAGCCCTCTTTGGATGATGTTTCATCCACATTTTTTTTACAGCTTCTAAATCTTTGGATGTGTTTCATCCACGTTATTTTTGACAGCTTCTAAAGCTTTGGATGATAGTTTTCAGCCACGTTTTTGGCAGCTTTTAAAGGTAGTATACATCACTTGTTTGGGTTGTTATATATTGGTGATAACTAGTTCAAACACATATATAAGATCCTTGCATTCTTGGGTTGTTATAGACATGCAATGAACTATAATTTTCAGATTTCAAATGGTTGATGTTTGATGTTAATCCGCTGCGTTTTCTTGTTTAAAATGGTTAAACAACATTGTTTAAAGTCCAACAAACCCAACAATGGCATCTAGAGCCGGATATGTGGATGACTAGTTCTTGTGTTCTTGTAAAATTGGTTTTATAAGGCTTTAACAACCTTCTTAGGGCTGTTTTGTGATGATTTGATGATACCCCAACCTTTCAAGGTTGTAATCATGCATGCTTATGATTGGATCTTGAAAGGAAGATATCAAATTGGTTGATTGTGTTGTTTGGACAAAAGACCCTAAATTCTTAGTTTGTGTTGGCTGAAAATTTAGGGTCAAATGGGGTTCATTTTGGTTCTTGAAATATGTATGTGGATACATATATTAGTGCATAACATAGCCTTGACCATGTGTGTTTTGGATTTGGTTGATTGTAATCTTGTCATGTTGGTTGTATTCATTCTTTATGGGTTGTAATAATCCTTTTGGTGTTTCTATTTGGATTGTAATTGTTTATTCATTTGGTAATGTAATAAATAGATTAGGAGTTATTTTTCTTTTGCTAGAAATATGTATTAGGATATATATTTTGTAAAAGAAGATGCTCGGGAAGGAAGCACAAAAGGAAGACACAAAGGATGGACTTGAAGCATTTGGATGCAAGTTCAAGTGGGAGTCTTTGAAGACCTCATCATTTGTGTTGTGTTGAACCCTTACGAAAGACCTTATGACAACACTTGTGATGGCAAACAAGTGTAGTCAACTTAGTGGCTATAGTTATGCACATATGCTTGTATGATTGTACTTGTTTGGTTGTTTGTTGTATGATTGTTATTTGACATTTGGATGTGCATAACAAACTAATTAACAAACTTAACAAGCTGAATTTTATGGTTCCTAATCATTAAGTGATTAATAAAAGGTTATTAAAGGATTAATGATTTAATAAAAGAGGTTTTATTAAAAGTGAACCATAGGATACCTTGCATTTGAAAGCATGCAAATACAAGGTAAATAGAGTTTTCAAACTAGAATCAATGAAAACTAAAAAATCCCTTTTTCAAACAAGTTTAACACCGTCCTTTTGCACAACACTTAAGTCATTTGGAAACTCTTAATGGGATAAAGGTCACCTAACCATTTTGAGGGAACTTATGACTTAAGGTGAGAATACCACATTGGTGGGGTAAAGGTCACCTAACCACTTGTGTTGGTAAACTCACATGTGTGTGCAAGTAGGGTAACTTGATTTGCAAACCATGTTGAATGGATCACCTAAGATATGGTTTCCAATGGTGTTGATGGGATTAACATGCCGACTTTGCATATGACATTTAAAGTCGATCCCATACCGCTAGAAGTTGCAAAGGGTTGCAATTGTCAAATATTGACTACCTTGTTAATTTGAATAATGGGATAAAGGTCACCTAACCATTATTTGAATGTAACGTTGGATTCTAGATTTTAATTATTAATTGTCTATGAGACATAAAGGGTATTAATAATTAAAATGAAATTTTTTGAAATACTAAATGGAACTTTGTAAAATTTGTAGAATGACCGCAAACAATAATGCTACCACCCCGACCGTCCATACCCTATCACCGAGAACTATTTTATTTGTGGGATCGTCTCTACCATAATAACCTTATGGACTAGTCTCGAAACTTAAGAATTGTTCTCAAACAAGAGCAAAGACATATGTCCTTGACGATCCTACACCTAACCAACCCGACCCCGATGATGTTGAGGCCATTCCCGATCCTAAGGCAAATGTTGCCAAAGGAGAATGGCACATCAAAGGAAATGGGTAAGGGTAGATCAAAGCGGAACCTCCAAAAACTAAGCTTATGAAGCTTAAGGTAACCGAAAACAATCCATGCTTTGAGTATGGTGAGATAGGTCATTTGAAAGGGATTCATCCAACCTATCTCAAAGAGTTGAGAAATAAGAGGGATGCTGGGCAAACCTCAAGCACAACTTTCATAATCCATATTGACTTAAATGTTATTTCCTCAAAGCACATGGGTAATTGGATACCACATGTGGAACTAACTATTGCAATCTGTTGCAAGGGTTCAAAAGAAATAAGCACTTTAACAAAGGAGACTATGTTTTGAAACTTTCAAAAGGTTTGGAAGTTGTTCTTCAAAACATGTTATATGCTCCTAGTTTGACTAGGAACATGATTTAAGTTCCCCTTTTAAAATGATATGGTTATGATTTAAAGTTAGTAAATAATGGTATTTATATTTATATGGATGATATACATTATTTCAAGGCTATGCCTTCTAATGATGTTGATGAATTGGTTCATGATGATTCGTCCTATAATAGAACATTATACCCATCATGCACTAAGAGACTTAAAATGGTTTAAGTGACTCTTATTCTTGTCACTGTCATCTTGGTTACATAAACAAGAATCTGATTTAAACACTTTAAAAGAATGGTCTTTTGAAAACAAATGAAAATTGTTCATTTGATAAGTGTGAATCTTGTTTACAAGGTAAGATGACCAACACGCCCTTTAGTGGTACTAATGAGAGGGCAAAAGACTTATTAGGAGTCATACATTTGGATGTATGTGGTCCTTTTAAGAAAATGACAAGGTATGGTGAAACCTACTTCATTACCTTAACCAACGATAATAGTCGCTATGGTTATGTGTACTTGATGGCACACAAACATGAAGAATTTGAAATGTTCAAAACTTCAAGAATGAAGTAGAAAATCAACTCGATAGAACTACCAAAGTTCTCAATTTAGATAGAGGAGGTGAATATCTAAGTGAAGCCTTTTGAGATCATCTAGGAAGTTGTAAGATTGTCTCACAACTTACTCCTCACAGAACACCATAACATAATAGTGTGTCTGAAAAGAGATCGAACCCTATTGGATATAGTTCGATCTATGATGACTATAAGCTCACTACCTCTATAATTTTGGGGTTTCGCACTACTCTCCGCGACTCATATTTTGAATATGGTCCAAACCAAGAAAGTGGAATCGACGCCTTTTGAAATATGAAATGGAACAGTTCCATCGCTATCATATTTTAAATTATGGGTTATGAAGCTTATGTTAAGCTTAACACCCAAACCAACTGCAGGTCGATTCACTAAGTGTATATTTGTTGGATATATAAAAGGATTGTATAGGATACTATTTCTTTGATCCAACAGAGCAAAAGGTATTCATTGCTCAAAAGGCAGAGTTCTTGAAAGCCAAGTTCCTTATGGAAGGAATGACGCATAGAACAGTGGAATTTGATGAGGATCAAGATCCACAAGCCGATACACGTTTGGTTGACACTAGCAATCAATAAGAGGTTGTTGATCATGATCAAGAGGTTGATCAATACACACAAAACGTTCGCTGATCTGGTAAAGTTAGCATTTCACATGAAAGATGTGGATTTTTCATAGATGGATGCTACGTTGTTGACTCCGAAGAGCCAACTACATACCATGATACAATGTCCAATTCGGATTGTGACATGTGGCTAGGAGCCATGAACGTAAAGATGCAATTCATGTATGACAACCAAGTTTGGGAATTGGTTGACTCTTCACTTAACTCCAAACCGGTTGGATGCAAGTGGGTTTTCAAGAAGAAAACTGACATGCATGGAAACTTGGATACTTACAAGGCAAGACTTGTAGCAAAAGGTTTCACTCTAAGTCAAAGGGTTGATTATGATGAAACCTTCTCGCCAATGGCAATGCTAAAGTCATCCTGATAAAGTATGCAAGTTAAAGATATCAATCTATGGATTGAGACAAGCATCGAGAAATTGGAATCAACGTTTTGATGAAAAGATCAAGAAATTGGGTTTCATCAAGAACGCTAACGAGAATTGTGTGTATCAAGGGGCTAGTGGGAGTGTAATTACGTTCTTAGTATGTATGTTAATGACATACTACACTTGGAAATTATCTTTCCAAAAGGGATCTCCGTGAAGCCGTCTATATTTTGGAAATAAAGATCTATAGGGATAGATCGAGGCGGTTGATAGGGTTAAACCAAAGTGCATACATTGATAAAATCTTGAAAAGGTTCAAGATGGTAAACTCTAAGAAAGGTATAGTACCTATTCAAAGAGGGACAATATTGAGTGCATCTCAATGTCCAAGCTTAAAGGATGAGCAACATCGTATGAAGGACATCCCATATGCGTCTGCTATAGGATCCATCATATATGCGATGATATGCACTAGACTGGACGAGTCATGCGTGTTAAGCATGACAAATAGATATCAGCAGAATCCAAGTAACATCCATTGGATGGTTGTTGAAAGTATATTGGAATACCTTAGGAGGACTAAGGATATGTTTCTAATATACGGATCTGATGAAGAGGAACTAGTTGTAAAGGGTTACACGAATGCTAGTTTCCAAACTGATCGAGATGATCCTCGATCACAATCGGGGTACGTCTCCATTATGAATAGGTTAGCATTGTCCACTACAGAATTCGAATACATAGCCGCCTCATTAGCAGCTTGGGAAGCTGCATGGATAAAAAGGTTTATCACCAATCTAAGGAAGGTCTCTACCATTCAAGACCCCTTAGAAATCTTTTGTGATTACGAGGGTATGATTGTTCAAATCAAGGAACCCCGTGCACGTCAAAAGATTAGGCATAATGAGCGGAGATTCAACTACACAAGGGATGAAGTTGAAAAGGGAAAGATATGTATTCGCAAAGTTTACTTTGATCAAAACATTGCGGATCCACTCACGAAGCTCCTTGAAAGGGCAAAGCATGAAAGTCATACTTGTGCCTCAGGACTTCGATATTCTAGTGATTGGAATTGATCTGTTTAGTATTAATATTATTAATATGGAACAATTGTAATACTTAACTTATCTATGTATTTACGATATTTTAAGTGATGTTCCCTTTTAGCATGTTTACATCCATGAATAATTTTATTATTCTAAATGTCCGTAGTCGGTCATATTTGTGGGAACAAATATGAATGTAAGACTATTGTGAACTTGGATTGGTGGATATTCATAAGGCATGAATATAGAGCAATTGGTTGCTGCCAAGGTTCATAGATATTCGTGGGATACGAATATTGGACTGACCCGCATCTCAAATCTTACTACATGGAATCTTATTGATTGATCATAAGTAAATTTGAGTAAAGGCGAATATCATTTGGTATCCTCCGACCTGAGATACATATTGGGTTTGATATTCACCAAGTGTTATACCTTGAGCTAGTTCTTCACCGATATGAAATAATTGTCAGTACATAAGGCTATGTTCAGGTATGACATAAGGTGATTGTGAGAAACGTATGTAGTCAAGATGGGATTTGTTCCTCTTATTCGTTGAGAGTATGATGTCTAAGGCCTGATTAAGTTAAATCAACAAGGAATGATCATTCTGTGTCCTTGGATTTAACATGACATCTGTAACAAAAGGATAAATGATTGATTCACCTAAATCATTTCAAGTTGGATACTTGAAGAGGATTATGTTATTGAATGGCTTCTATGTCATGCGTATTAAGGGTAGTAAACCGTTGTTAGGCGGTATTTACTGCTTGCATCAATCTTCTATGTATCTTGTGCAAGTGGGAGATTGTTGGATTCTGTATGCCCAAGACACATAAAACATTGATGTGGTTATTACGTCATGATCCAAGTCGGGTCATACCCATAACAAGCTTAGCAAACACCAATTATTATTTAATTGATGATATGATCATGCAATTAAATAATTACACCAATTCAGAAATTAAGTTTTCTAAATAAGTTGCATATGAGATTGAACAAACTATATGGATATTTTGTTCATGAATATTATTTGAAATGTTGTTTAAATTGGTTAAATAACATCAAATAATAGGAGTGTGTGTATAAGTTATTTAATTAAAGAGGTAATTACATAACTTATAAAAATCTTTTGTTTAATATAGTTAAATGAAAAAGGAGGAAACCCTAAGAAAACCCAAGGGGGTTCGGCCGCAAAGGGGGCAGCCCTTTTTGTGTGGTTTTTCTTTTGGTGTCTTCTTATACTCTCTCAAGAACAAAAGACAGACTCTCCATTCAGATCTCTCTCATTCTCTCATATGCAAAAGGGTCAAAAGAACTTCGAAATCTCTCTTTTGGAGAGAGATGTCATGGCTGGAACAAGTGTTCAACAACCCTTCTTGATGGTCACGGCTGGAACAAGTGTTCAACAGCCCTCTTGATGTTCACGGCTGGAACAAGGATTCAACAGTTTTTTTTGATCCGATTCTTGGTGTCAAATCCTAGCAAAATGGTGTTTTCTTGAAGGCTTGTGGGTATGAACACTTGAGAACACCTTCTCTTGGTGTTTTGGTCATTCAATGGCAGCTTCATCTTCAGATAAGTCCACGTTTTTCAGCCCTCTTTGGATGATGTTTCATCCACATTTTTTTTTACAGCTTCTAAATCTTTGGATGTTTTCATCCATGTTATTTTTGACAGCTTCTAAAGCTTTGGATGATAGTTTTCAGCCACGTTTTTGGCAGCTTTTAAAGGTAGTATACATCACTTGTTTGGGTTGTTATATATTGGTGATAACTAGTTCAAACACATATATAAGATCCTTGCATTCTTGGGTTTGTTATAGACATGCAATGAACTATAATTTTCAGATTTCAAATGGTTGATGTTTGATGTTAATCCGCTGCGTTTTCTTGTTTAAAATGGTTAAACAACATTGTTTAAAGTCCAACAAACCCAACAGTTAGCCGGCTCATTGAGCGTTAATTTAGATTTAAGCGAGCAACTCTCGGCTTACGCTTCAATGAAAGAAGAAAACTATAAAGAGTTGGTCGAGTACAAAAACAACAATGCCAAAAAAGTATCGCATTGTTAGATGAACAACGCGAGGCAATAAGAGAGCAGTGGATGGAACAGGACTTAAAAAATTTTATTGAACCGCACGATCACATCACCGGTCCAATGTTGCAAACAGTATTGGACCGGAAACGAAAAATAGCCGAGAAATATAATTGGCGTTGTGTGTTGGTACACATGTCCCTAGTTCTAGTTCTAGTGAGCTTAAATGTAATTGACTTTCATTTTGTTACACATATGTAATGTTTGATCAATGTAATGAAAACTCTTTGATTGATTGTGTATTGGTTGCTTAATGTTTTATATATTTATATTATTGTATGTTACATGCTTATACGAACATGTTATATAGGTATACAGTTGTTAGACATAGTTCTAAATTGTTAAAGGTTCAGGAATGTGTTTAACTAAGTCTCATGATTCAGTCGCATGACTGGACCATGCGAATGGGCCAATCGCACGACTGAACCAGGTGATTGAGTCAATTGCACGATTGAGTCATAAGACTGACTCAGTCATACGAATGAATCAATCGTACGACTCAGTCGCACGACTGAGCTATACGCATGGCTCAGTCGTACGAATGAAAGCTGTAACCTATAAATGCCACTTAATTCGTGGAAAAACGTAACACTTCGAGACTTCACAACCCTAGCCGTCCAAGTTCGTCCAGATCGTCCCTTCCAATTTCATAGTCTGTTTCTGATCATTCCTAGTCCTTTCTTAACGTATTCTAATCGTTAGGTTTGATCGGATTAACGGTTCCCCTGATTGGATCGCCAATCAAATAGAATTCCGTGCTATTTGATTCGGTTACACGTTGAATCACTTAGTACTCCGTACGTACACGGTCCTAACAAGTTGTATCAGAGCTTTGGCTCTTGATTCTTCATGGATTCAATCGTTTTTGTGAAAATGTCAACATTTTTAATCTAAAGATCCGTGCTTTCTGTATAAAAATCTAGTTTTTACGTGTGCATGCTTTCAAAATTGAGTCTTTTTCGAGTTGCAGCCATCTAGGGTATTCAAAATTGTGTTTTAGGTCGAATTGTGTGAAAAAAGTTGAAAAATTTTGAAATCAGCAGTCCCAGTCGCACGATTGACTCAATCGCACGACTGAACTCCAATCGCCCAGTTCAATCGCACAATTGGCCCAGTCGCTCGTTCAATCACACGATTGTCCCAGTCGTTCTGTTCATTCGCACAACTGCCCTAATCGCCTGCCCAGTCGTACGACTAAGCTCAATCACACATTTAAGTTTCAGTCGTCCTTCAGTCGCCCCTCCCAATCGTATACACAGTTTGGTTTTCAAGTTTAATACTAATTCATTATGGACTCAGAGAACTATGCATTCTCAGGAGGGAAGGACTCCAAGATCCAGAACCTATTGTTATTGGAAAATGAGATCGGGAACCATAATAAACCACCTAAGCTACTGTCTCTTGATGAATTTCCTCAATGGAAGCAACGGTTTGAGATTCATCTTAATGGAGTGGACACAAATCTCTGGAATGCTATTGAGACTGGCTACAATATGCCAGTTGGAGCTGATGGTATACCCCTTACTTTGAGTGGATTAAGTGATGCACAAAAAATTGCATATAATGCAGAGAAGAAAGCCTATGCTATGATGACACAGTCAATTCCTAAAGATATCTTCCATTAGTATTCAGAACATAAGTAGAGCAAAAAGTTATGGAATGCTCTTGAGAAACGGTATGAAGGGAGCACAACACTGAAGTCTTTAAAGGTCAAATCATTAAAGAAGGAATTTGATAATTTTTCTGCTATCGGGAACAAGAGTCTGGATGATATTATAGACCGCTTCTATCATTTGATGAGTGAACTTCACACACATGGTGTTACAACGTCTAAGGAAGAAAAAGTGGCAAGTTTGGCTGATGGGCTACTAGAGAAGTGGGATTCATTTATTTCCACTTTAAGATATAATTCAGTGCTGGAGACTTTGGATATCAATGATTTCATCATGAAACTGAGAGAAGAAGAGGTGAGACACAAGTACAAGGCCAAGAAGGGATCAAACACTCAGGATCCGTCTATCTACAACGTGACTCCTACTGTAAAATCTTCCAGTGCCCCTCTGCATACTTCTTTTGTATCTAATACATCTGTAACTAGTCAAAGCTCATCGTCTGGTGGTGAGTCAAATGTTATATCAGGGGTTCAACACAGTACTATAGAAGCTCAATCGACGAAGTTAGTGACAGAAAATCTGGGCAATGTAACTGTGGAACTGGCTAAGGAGCACATGGACTTGCTGTTGTGGTTCACTCTTATGATGGATTAGTAGCAGGAAAGATTGGTAACTGTCACTTGGCTGATGAAGACTATGAGCAGGTGGATAAAATGAATTGGAAAGAAAGGACATCATATGGGCTCTCGCGAGTGCTATGCAACGAGCAAAGAAGTTTGTTAAGAAAACGGGACAGAATCTAGTGGCTACTAAAGATACTACTTTTGGATTTGAAAAGTCAAAGGTCACCTGTTTCAACTGCGGGGAGAAAGGACACTTCAAGCGAGAGTGTGTTAATCCGAAGAAGACTGGCAATGGAAACCCGTTCTCGTCCTTCAACAAACAGGATAAAGAGAAAAAGAGAGCTTCAACAAGCAATGATTCAAAGGCAATGGTTGCTCAAGGTGATGAAGGACAGGACTGGTCCTTCTGATTTTTATCTGATGGTGAAGCCAACATTGCTCTCGTTGATGATCTGAATGATGACTCTATGAGTGAGGGGGAGAACTCAATAGAGCTGGATGCTAATGAAGCCTTAGCTACTGTTGATCAACTCGTTGAGGATGAACTGAATGCAGAATCTGAAGCACAACAGGAACCTCAAACTGCTTGCATGGTTGGCACGTCTACATCTGCACAGGTAGAATCAAAAGATGATCTTTTTGTTAAACATGCTTGTGTTGAATGCGATAAATTTAGGGAAAGCATTGATCTGAAATTTGCTAGGTTATTAGATCATAATGATAGCTTAGTAAATGACTTAAAATTGTGCACTGAGGCTAATAGAGTGTTAAAACAAAATGAGAGCAGCTATAAAGAAAAAATTGAAGCTTTAAAGAAACAACTAAAAGAAACTGAGGTTGTCGCGTTCAACCAAGAAAATGACATAAAGTTTTATTTAAAGACAATTGACAAAACTAAAAAGGATAGAGCTGTTTTACAAGTTGAAAATGAGTCTTTACAGCAAAAACTCCACAGTCTAGCTAGTTCTTCTCATATTTTGAAAAACTTGGTTAAGGAACACAACAACGGGGAAGGGCTGGGTATAAGGTTGTGCCTCCACCACATGAGACCCTTTTGAACATCGAGCAACGACCAGTTAATAATAATCCCATAAAGGACCATGTAGTGACTACTCCTCTGGTTAGTGACCCGGATACAGAAGTTAAACCTGCTCCTCCCGTTGCTAATCAGAAGTCATCAACTTCAGGTACAAAAGATCAGACTGATAGGGTAGAAGAGGATGTTACTGTCACTCTTGGGTTGGGTTCTAAATCTGTTGACACACAACCTAAGACTTTAAAATCCACTCAATCTAAACAAATTAAGCAAGATCAAAATCATCCAAAAAGACAAATCCACCATAACGTTAAACAAGTAAAATTTGTCAAGGAAGGTGAAAATCAAAGGATTGAGACCAAAAAGCCCTTACCTGAAGTTTACTCCCCACCCCACAAGAGATCTCCTAGTCCTGCTGAAAGGAGATCATGCTATACTTATGGACAACGAGGTCACATCTCTTCAAACTGTCCTACCTATCAGACACCCAAAATTAAAATTGAACTAGACAATGAAGTTAAACAGTTTTCAAAACAGAGATCTAAGACTCCTGTTAGGTCTAAAACACCTGCTAGGTCTTATACCTCTGCTCAACACCACAGACAACACAGACAAGTCACTGGCAAGTCTGTGATGCCTGAGGTGAAACCTGTTTTTGAAACTAAACCTAAGGTTCAAACTGTAAATCAGTCATCGGTTTACTATAAACAATCCTTTCACAAGGATGGTTTGTGGAAAGCCAAAACATCTGAAGTGTCTGAAAGCATTGATAAGTTGAAGGTTGAGGTCCCACAAACTGATAAAGGATAGTGGGTTGAGTTCGTGATGTGTGATGCCTCTGGGAAACCCAAGCCAGTCAAGGCTTGGGTCCTCCTCCTTAACTAATTATTTTCTATCACCTGCAGGTTGTCCGCTATAGTGCTTCTACCAACACATGGATTGTAGATAGCGGGGCATCCAGGCACATGATGGGAAATCAGTCTCTCCTTTTCAATGTCAAACAAATTAAAAGGGGACACGTTTCTTTTGCTAGAAACAAAGGAGGATACATTACCACACAAGGAGAAGTAGGTAATGCAAAGGTAAGATTTGATAAAGTGAATTTTGTTCAACAATTGGAAAACAATTTGCATTCATTGTCTCAGATATGTGACAAGGGCTTCAAAGTGATGTTTGACAATCGGAAGTGTTACATTCTGAAGAAAGAGATAGAGATTCCAGAGGAGCAGGTATTAATGTCAGCATCTAGGTACAATGTGTTGGTACACATGTTCCTAGTTCTAGTCTAGTGAGCTTTAATGTAGTAGACTTTCATCTTGTAACACATATGTAATGTTTTATCAATGAAAGGAAAAACTCTTCTATGAATGTGTATTGGTTATTTAATGTTATATCTATTAATATTATTTATTGTTACACGCATATATGAACATGTTATATAGGTTTACAGTTGTTAGACATAGTTCTGAATCATTAAAGGTTCAAGACTGTGTTTAACTAAGTATTTTGATTCAGTCGCACGACTGGACCATGCGAATGGGCCAATCGCACGACTGAACCAGATGATTGAGTCAATCGTACGATTGAGTCATAAGACTGATTGAGTCATAAGACTGACTCAGTCGTACGAATGAATCAATCGTATGACTCAGTCGTACGACTGAGCCATCGCTTGGCTCAGTCATACGAATGAAAGCTGTAACCTATAAATACCACTTAATTCGTGGAAAAACTAGACACTTCGATAATTCACAACCCTAGCCGTCTAAGTCGTCCAGTTCGTCCCTTCCAAGTTCATAGAACGTTTCAGATCATTCCTACTTCATTCTTAACGTATTCTAATCGTTAGGTTTGATCCGATTAACGTTCTCCCTGATTGGATCGCCAATCAAATAGAATTCCGTGCTATTTGATTCGTTTCACGTAGAATCAGTTAGTACTTCGTCCGTACACGGTCCTAACAAGTGGTATCAAAGCCTTGGCTCTTGATTCTTCGAGGATTCAATCTTGTTTTTGAAAAAGTCAACGTTTTTAAGCGAAAAGATCCGTTCTTTCTACTCAAAATCCAGTTTTTACGTGTGCATGCTTTGAAAATTGTGTCTTTTTCGAGTTGCAGCCGTCTAGGGTATTTAAAATCACGTTTTAGGTCGAATTGTGTGAAAAAGGTTGAAAATTTTCAAAGTCAGCAGTCTCAGTCGCACGATTGACTCAATCGCACGACTGAACTCCAATCGCCCAGTCAATCGCACGATTGGACCAATCGCTCGTTAAATCGCATGATTGTCCCAGTCGTTCTGCTCATTCACACAACTGCCCTAATCGCCTGCCCAGTCGTACGACTCAGCTCAATCACACATTGATTGTCTCAGTCATCCTTCAGTCGCCCATTTCAGTCGCATACACAGTTTAGTTTTTCAAGTTTAAGACTACTTCATTATGGACTCAGAGAACTTTGCATTCTCAGCAGGGAAGGACTCCAGGATCCAGAACCTTTTGCTGTTGGAAAATGAGATCGGGAACCATAATAAACCACCTAAGCTATTGTCTCTTAATGAATTTACTCAATGGAAACAAAGGTTTGAGATTCATCTTAATAGAGTGGATACAAATCTCTAGAATGCTATTGAAACTGGCTACAATATTCCAGTTGGTGCTGATGGTATACCCCGTACTTTGAGTGGACTAAGTGATGCACAAAAGCTTGTTTATAATGCAGAGAAGAAAGCCTATGCTATGTTGACCCAGTCAATTCCCAAAGACATCTTTCATCAATATTCGAAATATAAGTAGGGCAAAAAGTTATAGGAGGCTCTTGAGAAGAGATATGAAGGTAATTCAATACTAAAGTGACTGACGGCTAAAGCGTTGAAGAAAGAGTTTGATAATTTATCTTCTATTAGGAATGAAAGCTTGGATGATATCGTAGATCGCTTCTACCATTTGATGAGTGAACTTCACACTCATGGTGTTACAACGTCTAAAGAAGAAAAAGTGGAAAGCTTGGCTGATGGGCTACCAGAGAAGTGGGATTCATTCATTTCCACTCTAAGATATAACTCGGTGCTGGAGACTTTGGATATCAATTATTTCATCCTGAAACTGAGAGAAGAAGAGGTGAGACACAAGTGTAAGACAAAGAAGGGAGCATACACTCAGATCCATCTCTCTACAACGTTACTCCTACTCCAACTGCAAAATCTACTAGTGCCCCTCTGCAGACTGCATTTGTATCTAATGCATCATCTGCAACTGGTCAAAGCTCATCGTCTGGTGGTGAGTCACATGGTTCATCAGGGGTTCAACAAAGTACTACAGTTCTCAATCGATGAAGTTAGTGACAGAAAATCTAGGCAAAGTAACTGTGGAAGTGGCTAAGGAGCACATGGACCTACTTGCTGCGGTGGTTCATTCTTATGATGGTTTGGTTGCAGGAAAGATTGGGAACTGCCACTTGGCTGATGAAGACTATGAGCAGGTGGATGAAAATGAACTGGAAAGAATGGACATAATGTGGGCTCTCGCAAGTGCTGTGCGACGAGCAAAAAAGTTTATGAAGAAGACGGGATAGAATCTGGTGGCTACCAAAGATACTACTTTTGGATTCGACAAGTCTAAAGTCACCTGTTTCAACTGTGGTGAAAAAGGCCACTTCAAGCGGGAATGTGTCAAACTGAAGAAGACTGGCAATGGGAACCTGTTCTCGTCCTTCAACAAACAGGATAAAGAGAAAAAGACAGCTTTAACAAGCAGTGATTCGAAGGCAATGGTTGCTCAAGGTGATGAAGGACAGGACTGGTCCTTCTGATTCTTAACTGATGGTGAAGCCAACATTGCATCTGTTGAAGATCTGAATGAAGACTCAGCGAGTGAGGGGGAGCACTCAGTTGAGCATGACACTGCTGATGTGGATGAGACCTTAGCTGCTGTTAATCAACTTGTTGAAAATGAACTGAATGCTGAATCTAAAGCACAACCGAACATCAAAATGCTTTCATGACTGGAACGTCTACATCTGCACAGGTAGAATCAAAGGATGATCTACTTATTAAACATGCTTGTGTTAAATGTGATAAATTTAGGGAAAGCATTGATCTGAAATTTGCTAGGTTATTAGATCATAATGATAACTTAGTAAATGACTTAAAATTGTGCACTGAGGCAAATAGAGTGTTAAAACAAAACAAGAGCAGCTATAAGGAGAAAATTGAAGCGTTAAAGAAACAACTAAAAGAAACTGAGGTTGTCGCGTTTAACCAAGAAAACGATATAAAGTTTTATTTAAAGAAAATTGAGGAAACTAAAAAGGACAGAGCTGTTTTGCAAGTTGAAAATGAGTCTTTAAAGCAAAAACTCTACAGTCTAGCTAGTTCTTCTCATATTTTGAAAAACTTGGTTAAGGAACGCAACAACGGGGAAGGTTTGGGTTATAAGGTTGTGCTTCCACCACATGAGATCCTTTTGAACACCAAACAACGTCCTATTAATAATAATCCAATAAAGGACCATGTGGTGACTACTCCTCTGGTCAGCGATCCGGATACAACAGTTAAAACTGCTCCTCCGGCTGCTGATCAGACAAAATCAACATCAGGCACAACTGGTAAAACCATCACTGAAAAGCGGGTGGAAGAGAATGTTCAAGCATCTCTTGGGTTGGGTTCAAAATCTGCTACCACATAACCTAAGATTTCCAAAACCACTCAAACTAAACCGGTTAAGCAAGATAACAATCATCTTCAAAGACAAAACCCCCATAACGTTAACAAAGTAAAATTTGTCAAGGAAGGTGAAAATCAAAGGAGTGAGACAAAAAATCAGTACCTGAAGTTTACTCACCGCCCCACAAGGGATCTCCTAGTCTTGTTGAAAGGAGATCATGCTATACTTGTGGACAACGCGGTCACATCTCTTCAAACTGCCCACACTATCAGACACCCAAAATTAAAATTGAACTAGACAATGAAGTTAAACAGTTTTCAAGACAGATATCTAAGACTCCCATTAGATCTAAAACACATGTTAGGTCTAAAACACCTTCTAGGTCTTTTACCTCTCCTCAACACCACAGATAACATAGACAAGTCACTGGCAAGTCTGTGATGCCTGAGGTGAAACCTATTTTTCAAACTAAACCCAAGGTTCAAACTGTAAATCAGTCATCGATTTACCATAGACAATCCTTTCACAAGGATGGTTTGTAGAAAGCCAAAACATCTAAAGTGTCTGAAAGCATTGATAAGTTGAAGGTGAGGTCCCACCTACTGATAAAGGACAGTGGGTTGAGTTCGTGATGTATGATGCCTCTGGGAAACCCAAGCAAGTCAAGGCTTGGGTCCCCCTCCTTCACTAATTATTTTCTATTATGTGCAGGTTGTCCGCTATAGTGCTTCTACCAACACATGGATAGTTGATAGTGGAGCATCCAGGACATGACAGGAAATCAATCTCTCCTTTACAATGTCAAACAACTTAAAGGGGGACATGTTTCTTTTGCCGGAAACAAAGGAGGATACATTACCGCACAAGGAGAAGTAGGTAATGCAAACGTAAGGTTTGATAAAGTTAATTTTGTTCAACAATTGGAAAACAATCTGCTTTCAGTGTCTCAGATATGTGACAAGGGCTTCAAAGTTATGTTTGACAATTGGAAGTGTTACATTCTGAAGAAAGAGATGGACATTCTAGAGGAGCAGGTATTAATGTCAGCATCCAGGTATAATGACCATGTATGTTCTAGATATGTCTAATGCTTCTACTAGTGTGTCTACTGTTCAATGCTTTTTGTCTAAAGCTACAGAGAAGGATTCCATCTCATGGCACAGGAGAATGGGACACATTAATCACAGGAAGATGAATCATCTAATTCATAACAACTTAGTTGATGGAGTTCCTGTTAAGAACTTCAAACTTCCTGATTTTTGTGTCTCATGCAAGAAGGGAAAGCAGACCAGGAAATCTCACAAGACCAAGCACATCAATTCTATCGAGATGCCCCTGGAGCTATTGCATATGGATCTATTCGGTCCCGTCAGCACGAAGAGTATCACCGGAGACTGGTACTGCTTTGTAGTCATAGATGACTACTCATGGTTCTCCTGGGTGATGTTTCTAAAAGCAAAGTCAGAAACCTTTGAGTCATTCAAGGTGCTTGTTACTACACTGGAGTCTCTCTACAAGCTGAAGGTTAGGAAGATTCGTTCAGACAATGGAACAGAGTTCAAGAATCTGTGGATGGATGCTTTCTGCAAAGAAAAGGGAATTATTCATCAGTTCACCTCTGCATACACACCACAGATGAATGGAGTTGCTAAGCAGAAGAACAGGAGCTTGATCGAGACTGCCAGGACTATGTTGGCAGATTCAAAGCTGCTAGTGGAGTTCTGGAATGCAGCTGTTGCCAATGCATGTGTTGGTCCCAAGCAACACTTGAATCATGAATTTGATGAAGATTTTAGATCAAACACCACAAAATAAGATGAACAATGAAGAACATCTCAGGAACAACTCAAAACCCTTTGTTTGATTCAAAAATGTGATTACAAAATGATTTGAAAGTGGAAACCCTAATCACTAGCTCCTCCAAGCTTAAAACCCTAATTGCCATACTTTACTATTTATAGTAAATGACAATTTACTAATGACACTTAGGACCCTAAACTATGACAATTAGAAATTACAATTAAAACCAAAATGTCTAAAAACAAAATTAAATATATTTTGTCAACACAAAATATATTTAATAACAATAAACATCCTAGACAAATATATCTTCAACGTCTTGTCTCTAATCTTCGTCCTGAACGCGTCGAGTTGACTTTTGCGTTGACTTTGACCGTTGACGTTGACTTTGTTGACTTTGACTGTGTTGATAATATTAGACTATCCTTCAGACCCAACAATATTCCCCCTTAGTCTACTATTATCAACGTCTTTCATCGTGATCAGTACCAATAAGTCAACTGAACATGATCTTTAATTTGGTAAGCTTCAGTCTCAATGTTGAGGTCCAACAATATTCCTCCTAGACTGATGCTTCCCAAATTTTGTTGTTGAAGATCTTTATCTCACAAGTACCCCCTTTTTGCATGCTCCCCCTTGTTGTGTGCATCCTCTTGATTATAATGGAAACCCTTTCTTGAATCTGTGAGTGGTTCAGAAGATGTAGGAGGAGAGTTCCTAGCTTGGTATCTTCTGTAAATTTGAGGAACAGGATCCCTGGTCTGGTTCATTGCTCATGTGATGATCGGCCATCACTTGTAGCAAAATCTGCAAGACAATCACAAACACATTCTCGACATTTCTAATTAGATCATTTCAACAAAACAAATAAACCCGTGTTTATCTGTTTATGAAAACAAGCGAACCCGTGTTCGTTTGTGTGTGCAATTTCCCGTGAAATGCATGAAAATGATAAAATTGTAACAACATAATATGGAAGACCTAAAAGAAATTTTGCAATGAAAATTTATTATATTTTATTATTATATATATTTATGTTTTTTTAATTTTAATTAATTTAATTTTTTTTAATTTTATATATCTATAAAAAAAATTTATAACCGAAAACTGAATCGATCATGAGATCATATCCTCAAAATATATTTTAGCATAAAGATGAAATTAATCATCGACAAGCAATGAGATCATACTGAAAACTGAATCCAATCACAGTCTTTGAATGATTTTGAAATTCTCAAACAGATCAATAATGATTGCTGATATGTTTGTCCACTTAAACCCATGCCCTATCTTTTTCAACAAGCAGCAGATGATTTGTTAAGGTTTGATTAAGCACTTTAGAATGCTAGGACCCCACAATCATTTGGCAAAAACCATCACCCAACCTTAGGATTTCTTGAATTTTATTACGATCTTTATGGAACAAGGCTTGTGCATTAGTGTGCAAGTGATTATCAACAGAGTATTGTATTCTGTGATAAATTCATCGTTAGATGATTTGACACTACTTAGATCAAAATGGTAAGAGCTCCAGGTCTATACTCACGTATAACAAAGGAGATGACCATTTAATCATGTGTGCCGATGAGAGCTCCAGGTCAGTACTACCGTACAGCAGAGGAGATCATCACTCCAGGTCAGTACTACCGTACATCAGAGGAGATTAGCACAAGCACAAGACATATAAATACACCAAACATGGCAAAGAGATAGAGATATAGCTTATATGATTTGCATCATGGTAGGTGAAAGATCAATTCTCAATCCAATTTTTGTCAGGACTCAGTTTTCGTGCAGGCCAAAATGATTGCGTAAATCCAGACATCCTTAAGCATATATTTTAATTGAAATCATTATGTTGCTGTCTACTTTATTCTTCAGGCTGAGTCTACCAAGCATATCATTAAAGAATTTGTTTGTTTTTCTATTATTTGTAATTAAAATTAAGATGCGAATCAGATAACAACATCAGTTACTATCATTTCTCATTTTAAAAACGCAAGTTATGCAAGGACAAGTATTTCAAGATGATATACAATCATTTCTCAATCATCTCGAATCAAGTTCCCAGTTCTCTTTTCATTTCTTTTCATTTTATTTAATTTTGATGTACTATTCCCCTAAATTTTTATTTTAGCAAACCTATTATAATTTTTTTAATTTTTGTTAATATTTTTATGTTTTTTTATATTTTTAAACTGTGCAAAAATAGAAATTTACAAAAGAAGGTCTTTCAAACTACACCGATTATCAAGATAAGAAATGAATTATCAAGAAATATGCAGTGACTGTGAAGTGAGAACTGTGATAATATAGATAAAAATCCATATTGTGAATATAATACCATGACCTTAACCTGTTTGTTCCGCCTCAAATTTGAATTAGGAACAATCCCTGTCAGTAAACCGGATTACTAACAGTCCTCCTGAATTGTTCCTGCACTCATAAACAGATTAGTTAGAAAGAGGAACCCAGGCCATCGTAGTCCTGGAAGTTCCTTTTTCATCAAGATAAGTAACAAGCTTCTGCACACAACCGTTTAAACAATCGGGGATTGCTGTATCCTTCTTTTTAATTTGCCAAATTTGTTTCGGTTCAATTAACTTGGATTTGAATGAATTAAATTTGGAAATCATTTTCTGTTTAAGACTAGAAGGAAAAGAATTTGGTTTTGAAGCTTTGGTCATTTTCATCTTTGTATCATGTGAAACCGGCTTCACATGAAAAGGTTTGGATGGAGGGTTTTTCATCCAACCATTCAAAGATGTGTGCTTTTTACCTCATGAAATAGGAAAGCAACCCGTGTTGTCTTTATCGTCTAGAACATTCCTTTATACCTGAGGACACTTCTTTAGCACGTGACCTTCTTTTCCACATCTAAAACAAGCCTTGAAAGGCTTTTGGTTCTTTGTAGTCCCGTGGACAGTAAGAGAGGATGGAGCCTCCTTTGAGGTTGTTGCAGCTTGTTGACAATCTTGAAACTTCTTCTTTTGGATATCAGGAAAGTGAACCCTTTGAGGCTTTTTCGATGTGGATTTCAAACTTGACAGGATCTCAGCCTCTATTTTGATCAATTAGATTGTGTTCGCAGCGGATTTAGCATGATAATTAGCAATTAATGCAAGAACATAAGGAATATTGCATGTAAAGTAAATTGTAGAGAGAATAATTCTGCATAAAAAGGAATAATATTCTGTTTATTTCACATGTTTCGGTGTGGAATACAATCAGGTCACTGCCCTTTTATAGGCAAAAGACCCATACTGTTGTCAGATTCCACTGACATTAAACTGTTATTTAACTAACTACTGATAGAACACAACTACTGAAGATGTCACAACAGCTGACATCTTCTTACAAAATTCCTAAGTATTCTACCGATTACAAGTACTGAAAAGGAAACTACTGAAAAGCTGCAACGACTGAAGAACAAACTCTGCCAGTCGTTTACAACTACTGAACTATAACAGCTGAAGAACAAACTCTTCAGCTGTTGTACAAACTACTGAAATGAAAAATACAAAACTACTGAAAAGAAAAACTATCACAACAACTGAAGAAGACTTCTTCAGCTATTGTGACAAACTCTGAAACTTCAGCACTTTAGTCTTCATACTTTGGTCTTCAGATGATTCATCAGCTGATGACTTCAGTGGTTGTCATCAGCTGATGTCTTTAGTCGTTGTCTTCAGACTTTGTGCATCAGCAGTTGATCATCAGTTCTTCAGTTCTTCAGACTTTGATCTTCAGCACTTGTCTTCAGTACTTGAAGTCTTCAGTACTTGTGTTTATCAGTACTTTAGACTTCAGTACTTATCTTCAGTACTTTGGGATCTTCAGCTGTTGTACTTCAGATCTTTGATCTTCAGCTGTTGATTCTTCAGACTTTGTCAAACTGCTGATGAAGGTCTTCAGCAGTTGTTGTGATGTCATGTAGGACTTAGAGGTTTTCCTGATCTTGGCTTATTGGTTCTTTTGGTCCAACAAACTCTCCCTGAACCAATGCAGCCAAAACCTCTAATTATTTATGGTCCCACTTATTGTTGGCATAAAGATTGGTCTATTTCCTTCTGGATCAGATAAGAAGTTGACCATGATAAGCACTGGCCTGGGAGAAAGTCTCTGAAATTTGTTTGGCTAAGTATGGATGGGAGCCCTGTCTTGGGGAACTGGACACAGGGCTGTTATCCCATCCATGAGACTTACCTCCCTCGTACAAGCCTGTAGGATTCTCTGGTGTAGGCTCTGACAAAATAATTTGTTCTTCTTTGGACAGGTCCTCAGCCCCACCATCAAACAATCCTTCACGGCCGTACAGCTCTGAGACAAACTTGACCTGTTTGCCATTCTTGAGCTCAACTGTTGTGATTTGCCTATATGCAAATTCATCTGGATGTCTGCCCTCTAGCAACAAGTTGAGCTCATCTTTGTGGAAGTTCTCAAGCCTCTTGTAAACTAAGCCTTTCCTAACCACCCTATTCTTCAACATCATTTCGGGTGGTTGCTTAGCCTCATAGACCTTCTCGAACTCATCCACAATTTCCCAGGGTGTTAATACAAGAGCCACTATGAAACTTCATCTACAATCCTCTTCATCTGGCTCTTGTACCTCACAGGAATGTCTTTCTTTGTAATCCTGTGAGCCACCCTAGGATCAGGCCAAGTCCTCACTCTCTCTTTGTCATATTGGAAAGTTTGTTTAAGAGTGAAGAGTCTCAGAGCTTCCTTCTTCAGGTTTATGATAGAGGTAGAAGCAGCATAAGCTTGGTCAATTGACTTAAGCATTTCAGTATCATGAAGCTTCTGCTGCTCCTCTTCCTCTATCTTAACCCTCACAGTATCCATCTGTGAGGTGGGAGAGATGGTTTTGGATTTGGCTTTGGGCAGAGGAATGACTGCAGAAAGGGGCAGTCTATCCTCCTCATCCTCCTCTTCTTCTTCTTCTTGCAGCCTCAACACCCTTCTCTTCTTCTTCAAGGGTGGATCATTGGCTGCGGGTTTTGATGGTGAAGGGGTTGGTTTTGTGGGTTGTGTTTGGGTTGTTGGTGTGGGAATGTTGGCAGGCCCTGCTAGCAACCTAGAGATAAGGGAAGTGTTTGTTAGTTTTACTAGCAGGGTCCTGTTCCCAGACCGGACTCAGAAAGGGCCTCAGCAACCAGTCCTTTGGTGAAATCACCAGCTGAACAGATCTTGGTGGCTATAGCCAAGATTCTGTCCCTGGTCCATGCCTTGACATCAAGGACTGGCCTACCCAGATACTTCGAAATGAATCTACTCATAGCCTCGAGTCTATTTTTATCCTCTTGGCTATAAGTAGACCATCGGTATTCAATCTCTCTTGCCTCCATCTTCCTAATTTCCTGATCTAGCAAGGCAGTGTCCTTGTCAAAGCCTTGCCTGAACAGCTGAGCAATGACAGAGTCCATTGATCTGCTTTGTTCAGCATCAGCCTCCTTGACAAGGGCTGCTAGATCAGGATCACTCTTCTCTCCCTCCTCTCCTCTCTTCTCTCCCCTTTTCTTTTGATAAGTGACACTGAAATCCTTTTGGATTTCAGCCACTTCTATTCGCTCACTCTCCTCCCTCACCTTCTCCTTCCCCTTCACCCTCTCTGTCTCCTCAGACCTCTCCCTCTCATTTGCCCCCTTTCTCCCTACTTCTATCTCTTCCTCTTAACTTGCACTGATGTCTCCCCCTTTTTGGGTGCATTGGTTGGGGTTTGACTATCAGCAAGTGCTTTAGCAACAGCAACCTCCACCATGGGTTGTATATAAGTGGGAAGCCTCTCATCAAAGATTTTCATCACAATTTCTGTGATTATAGGTGTGATGAAAGGCAGGGATTTCTGTAAGATAGCATCTAGCTGCTCAGGAGGGTTCTGTTCCTAAGAGCTAGAGCCAGAAGCAGGGGCTGGTGGCTGAGTTTGTGGGAGTGGCTGAGTGTCTGTGAGACCTTCGGGTGAAGGTGCCATCTCTGGGTTTGTGGTGGCAGATGGACTTCTATCTTGAGTCATTTGAGCAAGCAGCTCTTTGAGTCTGCTTATCTCATCCTCTAAGATAGTGTTTTGTGCTACTACATCGTAGAAGAAGCACAGGTCATCATCAGTGGAAACTGAATCACCTGACCTCCTGACAGTGTCAGGATGTACATGCACTGAGTGTGGCTCAGATATTGCATGTGCCCCTTGTTCTTGGTACTGGGGACTTCAAGCCTCCGGATGGGATCCATCATCAGTAGTTGCCTCTGGTGAGGTCTTATTGCTTGTACCAGCTTCTTCCTGCTCATGTGCTGATGCAGGGGAAGTGGCAGCCTCACCAGAATATCCTATCTCCCTGGCCACACTGGGAGATTGGACATGTGATTCTCTGTGCTGTGGGCTCCCACCGGCACTAGTGTCCACCCTCTCTTCGGTTGGAGTCTCCCCAGATGTAATTGGTTTCTGGGGAGAGGGTGGAGTGCTCAGATGGGTCAGCACTTTGGCTATTATGAGTGTAGGGCTTTGTGGGGTGGTCTCAGTAGGAGATGGGCTTGAAGCAGTGTGCACATGGGGAGGAGTATGCATTTCAATGGTAGTCTCCTCAAGTGAGATAGACCCCAGAAGTGTGGGTGCCCCTGAAGTGGTTGCATCAGGTTCCTGTTGAGAGGAAGCCTGTGCGGTTGTGGTGGGTGGAGTCGTGGTAGCTGCTGGGAGAATCGAACCAGCAGCCACATCCTGCATTTGTGTTGCAGGGGCATCCTCAGGGGACTCATTTCCCTGAGTAGCCTTTTTGGGCTTCTTTTTGGGTTTTGGTTTGGTGGGGACTTTGGATTTGGAGGTGGAGGCTGTGGGTTCCTGTTGCGTGGGTTTTCGCAGTCGGCCAGCCTGTTTGAGTGTGTGGTCGGTGTTGTGCCTGGAGTATACCTCGGCTAAAACAGCCATGGTAGGGACCCCAGTGCCAACAAGTCCCTCAGCTTGAAGCTGGCTCTCGATGATGGCCATTATGAACCGAGGATACAAGATCCAACGGTTAGAAATGGGTTTTGTGGCCATATCCTTGAGTTCCAAAAATAGAAGATCAGCAAAATTTAGGGGTTGTTTCTCAAGGATAGAATACAATACCTGTTGCCACCTTGTTGACATCTGGTCCCATGAAGAAGTTTTGGGGGCCAGCACACATTCACCATGTGGAAGATGAGTCGTTGAGAATCTGGGAAGTGTTTCTTCAACAAGGTGGTGGCAGAGAGGTCGCCCTGATAGTCGTTGGCAGTGAAGCATAGATCGAGGGCGCCTTTGGGGTAAGTGGTTGGGTAGGTGGCATCCTCCAGCTTTAGGGTTTGGCGCAGAGTAGCTGGAGTGTCAACCACTGGGTGGTTGTTGACGGAGGACCGGAGAGAGACCTCGCCATCATTCTCTCCGGTTTGGACGGTGATGTTCGTCCAGAACTCCGCCAAGGAGTCGGTGTATATGGTGGGGTTGAGAAGGCATGCCGTTTGGTATGGTGAATCGGTCATCAGATCGACGGCATTGTGAAACTTAGGCCATAATGGCGATTTGGTGAGATGAGCGACACAGTTGTGTCGAGGTTTGAGTTGCATGGCCGCCATTAATGGTGTATGGGAATTTCAGAGGTTTTAGAAAAGTTAGGTCAAGTGAGAATGAAAAGCTCTGAAGGTTGGGTATTTATAGGGTATGGCAAAGGCTGAAAGAAAACTACTGAAGGTTTTGGTGTTAGTCATCAGTTGTTGAAACTACTGATGACTTGGTTTTTAACCTTCAGTGGTTGTAACATCTGAGGACTTGGTGTTAGTCTTCAGTAGTTGAAACTACTGAAACCTTGGTTTTGTCCTTCAGATGTTGTAAACGGCTGAAGACTTGTTGTCAGTCTTCAGTAGTTATAAACTACTGAAGACCTAGTTTCCATCTTCAAACGTTGTAACAACTGAAGACTTGGTGTTAGCCTTCAGTAGTTGTGAACTACTGACATCAGTAGTTGTGAACTACTGAAGACATGGTTTTGTCCTTCAATTGTTTGGGTATGAAACAGCAGCTGTTGGCATCAGCTGAAGAGTAAAATTACTCATCAGCTGTTTCCGTCAAATCAGTTGTTTCATGCTGGCCTCCACATTTACTCATCAGCTCTTTGGCTAACTTTCAGATGTTTCATTGACCCTTCAGCTCTTGTGAATATTTATGCCTTCAGCTCTTGTGAACAGATGTTCACAAGTGCTGATGAAATACTCCAGAGCTGGTGAACAAATTTTGTCTTCAGTACTTGTGTAAGATTACACATCAGTACTTGTGAACAAAATTTGTTCTTCAGTACTTATTTGTTTGAAAATAATACATCAGTAGTTGTAATCCACCTCACTACATCAGTTGTTTTCAACAAATAATGTACATCAGTACTTTGAATCATTTTAGTCTGCAGTAGTTATAAAAATGCTGAAGACTAAATTACTCATCAGTACTTATATTTGACCTTTGCATACTAATGCTTATCAGTATTTGTGAACTGAGAGCATCAGTATTGGTCAAATTATTCTAGCTGCAGCATACCAAGCCTTAGTACCAAGTTTTGAAATGTGGCACTATCTAAAGGCTTAGTAAATATGTCTGCAAGCTCATCAGCACTAGGCACAAACTTTGGATCAATCAGACCTTTTTCATAGCAATCCCTAATAAAATGATGTCTGATCTCTATATGTTTGGTCCTAGAGTGCTGGACTGGATTTTTAACAATGCAAAGAGCTGAAGCACTATCCATTAATAATGGAGTCTTAGTCTCTGTAATGCCATAATCCAAGAGTTGGTTCTGAAGCCAGAGTATCTGAGATGTACAACTTGCAGCAGCAATGTACTCAGCTTCAGCAGTGGATGTAGCAATTGATGTTTGTTTCTTACTCTGCCAAGAAACTAAACAATTGCCTAGGAATTGGCAACCACCAGAAGTGGATTTTCTGGTGACTTTGCATCCTGCATAGTCACTATCAGAGAAAGCAACTAATTTGCAAGAATGCCCAGTTGAATACCAAAGACCTAGTGATTGGGTACCTTGCAAATATCTAAAGATCCTTTTGACTGCAATCAAATGGGATTCTTTAGGTGCAGCCTGAAATCTAGCACAGGCACATGTTGCAAACATGATGTCTGGTCTAGAGGCTGTAAGGTACATCAAGGACCCAATCATACATCTGTAAAGGGTTTCATCAACCGCTTTACCTTTCTGATCTACATCTAGTTGTGTGATGCTGCTCATGGGAGTAGAACAGGGCTTACAGGTTTGTAAATCAAACTTATTCAACAACTCTTTGGTGTATTTGGACTGATGGATGAAAATTCCATCATCCCTTTGTTTAATTTGCAAACCTAGAAAGAACTGTAATTCCCCCATAGCACTCATTTCAAACTTTTGCTTCATGAGCATTGTAAATTCATCACACAACTTTGGATCAGAGGATGCAAAGATGATGTCATCTACATAAATTTGAACAAGGAGCTTATGTTGTCCCACAGTCTTGATGAATAAGGTTTTATCAATGGTGCCTCTAGTGAACTTATTCGCTAGAAGAAAAGTTGAGAGTGTCTCATACCAAGCTCTAGGAGCTTGCTTCAGCCCATAAAGAGCCTTATCAAGCTTGTACACCCAATCAGGATGTTTGTTATCCTCAAAGCCTGGTGGTTGACACACGTAAACCTCTTCTATTATTTTCCCATATAAGAAGGCACTTTTGACATCCATTGATAAACCTTAAGACTGTGAAAGGCAGCATAAGCTAAGAACAGTCTGATTGCTTCCAGTCTTGCCACAGGAGCAAAGGTCTCATCATAATCGATGCCTTCCTCTTGTGAAAATCCTTGGACAACCAGCCTGGCCTTGTTCTTGACAATTTGGCCCTTATCATCTGTTTTGTTCCTGAATACCCATTTGGTGCCTATTGCACACTTCCCTTGGGGTAAAGGAACAAGCTCCCACACTTGCTGTTTCTTGAACTGAAGAAGCTCAAGCTGCATTGCTTCAACCCATCCATTATCTCTTAAGGCAACATGATAGTTCTTTGGCTCTTGCTGACTGATGAAGAGAGCATAGAAGCAGAAATTGGACAATTGACTTCTGGTTGAAACTCCAGCATTGATATCACCAATGATTTGAGATGTGGGGTGATTCTTCAGCTCTTGATAGACTATAATGTCTGTGCAAGTGTTTGTAGGACTTTCAGCAGCACAAATGTTGATGGAGATTCTTGAAACCATGTAGGAGATGGCAGCTCAAATGAAGTAGAGCTTGTAGAAATCTCATCAGCATTTGTTGTGGATGGGGCTGCTGAAGCTACAGGAGCATCAAGTTTAGTGAACTCAGGTAGGTTGTCACTAAACCTGAAGAGGTGAGTACTGACTACATCATCATCAGTACCACCAGGTGGAGAACTGTTGACAGGCTCAACAGCTGGAGGTTGATAAGGAACATATTGCAGTATGTCCAGATCAAACAACTCCACAGGGTTTTGTGGAATCTTGTCCTTTGGAGATTCATTGAACTTAACATGCAGAGTTTCTTCAACCACCTTTGTCCTACAGTTGAAGACTCTGTATGCCTTGCAAGTTGATGAATAACCAACAAAATACCCTGCATCCACCTTACTAGCAAATTTCTGGAGTGGGTTACTAGTGTTGAGAATAAAACATGGACACCCAAAGGCTCTAAAGAATGAAATTAGAGGAGCCAAATGATGAAGTACTTCATAAGGAGTCTTTCAACTCTTATTCACTAAAGCTCTATTTTGTACATAGCAAGCTGTATTGACAGCTTCAGCCCAAAAGGTCAGTGGCAACCCTGAGTCAGCCAACATTGACCTTGCTGCTTCAATGAGAGTCCTGTTCTTTCTCTCCACCACTCCATTCTGCTCAGGAGTTCTAGGAATACTAAACTGCCTTTTAATTCCCTTGGACAGGTAGAAGTCATCAAGTGTGTGGTTTCTAAATTCTGTTCCATTGTCACTCCTCACACACTTGACCTGTAGGGAATACTGCTTTTCTACAAATGACACAAAGTTCATGATTGTCTTGGCTGCTTCATCCTTGGAGTGCAAGAAGAAAGTCCATACAAACCTGGAATAATCATCCACAATTACCAGGCAGTATTTCTTCTTTGCCATGCTCATCACTCTGACAGGACCAAAGAGATCCATGTGAAGGAGCTGCAAGCAGACAGTGGACTTTGGTTCTTCTATTGAAGGGAATGAAACTTTTTGTTGTTTTCCTTTTAAGCAAGCAGTGCAGTTGTCTTCACACTTGAACTCCTTCAAAGGCAATCCTCTTACTATACCATGGCTTATCAGCTGATTCATGTTCTTGAAATTAACATGCCCCAGCCCCCTATGCCATAGAGTAGACTCTTGAGGAGATGCCTTGGAGAATAGGCAAGGATGGCCTTTTAGATCTATCTTTTTGGAAAGATCTAAGGCATACACTCTTCCTGTCCTGTTGGCCTTCAGGAGAGTGTATTCATCCAACACCTTGTCAATCAAATTTAGAACTTTGGATGACAGAATCTGACAGTTTTGGCTTGTGAAAAGGGCAACAGGGCCTTTATCACACATTTGACTGACACTCAAGAGGTTGTACTTGAGATTCTCCACATGGTTAACATCATCAAACCTTATTTCCCCATTGGAAACAAAGCCTTTTCTGATGATGTAACCCTTTGCATCATTGCCAAACGAGACAAATCCCTTCTTTCCTTGAGAGTAGTCATTAAGAAGGGAGCTGCTTCCTGTCACGTGCATGGATCCTCCACTGTCTACATACCAGATGCTTCTTTGGCATGTTGAAGAACCCTGCAATCATAACCACATGTTAGTTAGTTTTAGAGACCCAAACCTGTTTGGTTTTGGGTCTGTTCTCAACTATAGGTGCAACACTAACAGGTGTGTTATGTGTAACAGCCTGAGGTGAAGAAGATGGTGTAGAAGAGGAACCCTTTGGCTTGGATTTCCTTTTCTGTGGTTTCAACACAGGAGCATCTAAATGGTTGACTCTTCCCATTAGATGCTGAACCATCATCACCTGTTGTGTCTGACTTTGTGATAAAGCTTTCAGCTCTTCAAACACATTGGGACTTGCTGATGATGGAATCCTATGTTGCACCATCTTCTTTTGAGCAACCTCAGCTGTTACCTGAGTAACCCCTACTTTCTTTTTAGATTTAGCTTTGGGCTTAGGGATTTCAAGCTTTGATGTTGCTAGTACAAACTTGGTCTCAAACTCATTTTTCATTGTATTCATACGCTCTTTAATTTTCTCTTTTTGTTTGAGTTTGGAACCCCTTTTGTACCAGCAGTCATCAGTAAGATGATTGAACAAGCCACATATCTCACACGGCTTCTTCTTCATCTTATGTTGATCATCAACTGAAGAGGATGAAACTGCTGAAGACTTGTTCTTCAGCTATTTGTTATCAGTACTAGCAGTTTTCTTCCCTTTAGTACCTGCTTTCCTGACCTCTTCTTTAGTTCTCTTCAAACCTTTTCTACTGTCAGTTTTCTTCTCTTCAGTGCTGGCAGTAGTTGAGGTTTGAACTTCAGGTGTTATCACTTGCTCTCCAGTACTTTCAATACTTCTAGAGACAACACCTGAGTTGATCAACCTTTTGATCATGTGACAGTCAGCATTTGAACCAACAGCTATTGTAGCATCAGCTGATTGGTTTTGGTAGGACCTAATGCTGACTTTTATCTCTGATGATGCTGAATTAGAAGATAGTAGGTCACATGATGAGAAGGATGGGTTATTGCTCTCCCCATCAGATTCAACTTCTGCTCTTGAAGTAAAATCTGTAGGAGGAGCAGTGTGATTATAACCAATCCCAAACTTCATATTGGAAGCTGATTGCTTCTTAAGAAGCATTTCAAAACCCTTGCATGATTGCACCCATCGATCACACTCTACTTGGGTGTTTGCAAGAGTTTCCTTGAGGTCTCTGTACTTCTCTAGAAGTACATCCTCCCTAGCTTTACCATCTTTGATTTGGCATTTAAGCTTGTAAATCTCATCATTTTTCTCATTAAGTGCAGCCTCAAAATCAGCTTTTCTTTTGGAAATAGTGTGCTCTAGCTCAAGATTTTTATCTATTAAAGCTACATTTGCTTCTCTAATAGAAGCAAATGCTGCTATGCATGATTCAGAACAAAGCTTGGCTTTGGCCTCAGATGATACCTGTGATGAGGCATTGGATGATGACCCCTCATCAGACTCAAGGGCCATCAGAGCAAGATTTACAAAAGGACTATCACCACCATGTTGACCAGCACCTTGGAGTAGTTGTTCCTGACCAGATAGATCATCTGCTAGACTACTCCAGTCAACAACTCCTGGGGTGAAGAAGCTGTGTTGTTGAGGTTGTGTTTGATGATGAGATGGGGAAGACTGAGGCTCAGGAAGAGCCTGTGGTGGTTGAGCAGAAAGTGCTTGAGTTTGACTGGGCTGAGGCACGTAGTAGCAGGGGTATGAGTATGGCATATACCCCTGAGGCACAAAATAAGCAGGTGATGCCTGTGCTTGTGATGGATGACCAGAACTGGAGGAAGGTTACCCTCTGTGTTGAGAGCTATTGCTTGGAAAAGTCACAAAGGGTGCAGAGGAGTTAGATCCAGATGATCTACACTCTCTAGCAAAGTGTCCAAGCCTTTGGCACTTGTGACACCTCAACTTGCTCTTGTCAAAACCAACTTTGGTTTTGCCAGAGAGACCAGGGAATTTCCTACCAGTTCTTTTGTAGAACTTTTGAGATCTGATATTGATCATTGCCATTTGGCTCAAAATATCCATCTCCTCCAGATCATCATCTGGAATGCCCTTCAAATCATCCATCAAAAAGCACCAGTTATCACTGCTGCCTCCTGAACTACTACCTACACCAACAAAAGCTTGTTCAGAGTTGGTAGAGAAATCAATATGCTCATCATAAGAACTCTCTGATGAAGCATATTCAGACTCCTGACTTATCAAGGCAGCATTTCCTTGAACAAAGTCATCAGCGAGCTTGCCAGAGGTGGACAACTTCCTCTTTTGCTCTATCTCTCTCTCAAATGTGAGCAGTTTCCCATGAAGTTGGGTGAGAGATAGAGTTTCCAGATTTGCACTGGAGCGTAGGACAATGGTATAAGTGTCCCATCTCTCAGGCAGTGATCTGAGGAACCTGTTGTTCATCTGGCTGTTGGAGTACTCTTGTTTGACCATCTTCAGCTCAGAGATCAAACAAGAGAACCGCTCAAACTGCTGGGTCAGAGTCTCACCCTTTCTATATGAGAATGTCTCATATTGTTGGGCGAGGATTTCCCTATTGTTTGCTAAGACCGAATCAGTTCCTCCAAATTGTTCCTTTAGAGCAACCCATAGGTCATGAGCAGTTTCATGATGCAAAAGCGCTAAGTAAATCTCATTTGGAATAACCATGGCTAAAATTCCATGGGCTCTAGCATCAATCTCGAACAGCTTTAGATCTTCGTCCGAATATTGTTCAGGTTTCTTTGGAACCTGTTCATTAGATTCAGGGACGCTCACCATAGGCTTGTATGGTCCATGCACCACTGACTTCCAATAACCAGCACTGTTGACAGACAAGTGGTGAAGCATACGTCGTTGCCATATGTTATACTCATTCCTCACAAGCATCGGAGGCTTGGTTGAGGAACCAGTATTGTGAGGATCGTTTGTTGGTGTAGTCATCTCAGTTATTAGTCAAACTCAAGTTTAAACAAAACAAATATAGCTCAAAACCACCAGAGAACCTCAAGTTTACGCCCAGAAACAGCAGAATCTCTCTCTCTACAGCTAATTCTTGCAAATTGCTAATTCGATCAAACGTAGAGATCAAAAGAGCAGTTTCAAATGATCAATAGTGAAATCGATCAATGATTAACCTGCTCTGATACCATTTGACAGGATCTCAGCCTCTAGTTTGATCAATTAGATTGTGTTCGCAGCGGATTTAGCATGATAATTAGCAATTAATGCAAGAACATAAGGAATATTGCATGTAAAGTAAATTGTAGAGAGAATAATTCTGCATAAAAAGGAATAATATTCTGTTTATTTCACATGTTTCGGCGTGGAATACAATCAGGTCACTGCCCTTTTATAGGCAAAAGACCCATACTGTTGTCAGATTCCACTGACATTAAACAGTTATTTAACTAACTACTGATAGAACACAACTACTGAAGATGTCACAACAGCTGACATCTTCTTACAAAATTCCTAAGTGTTCTACCGATTACAAGTACTGAAAAGGAAACTACTGAAAAGCTGCAACGACTGAAGAACAAACTCATCAGTCGTTTACAACTACTGAACTATAACAGCTGAAGAACAAACTCTTCAGCTGTTGTACAAACTACTGAAATGAAAAATACAAAACTACTGAAAAGAAAAACCATCACAACAACTGAAGAAGACTTCTTCAGCTGTTGTGACAAACTCTGAAACTTCAGCACTTTGGTCTTCAGACTTTGGTCTTCAGATGATTCATCAGCTGATGACTTTAGTAGTTGTCATCAGCTGATGTCTTCAGTCGTTGTCTTCAGACTTTGTGCATCAGCAGTTGATCATCAGTTCTTCAGTTCTTCAGACTTTGATCTTCAGCACTTGTCTTCAGTACTTGAAGTCTTCAGTACTTGTGTTTATTAGTACTTTAGACTTCAGTACTTATCTTCAGTACTTTGGGATCTTCAGCTGTTGTACTTCAGATCTTTGATCTTCAGCTGTTGATTCTTCAGACTTTGTCAAACTGCTGATGAAGGTCTTCAGCAGTTGTTATGATGTCATGTGGGACTTAGAGGTTTTCCTGATCTTGGCTCATTGGTTCTTTTGGTCCAACAAAACTGGGTTGTGATTTGAAGTGTGATACTTGAGGAGATGAAATCTGAGCATTCTCCCGAGAACCCTTTTGTATGACTAGGGACTTGGCACACTTTGAGGTGGATTTGTGACAAGCTTGATGGATAGTAGATGAAGATGGTAAGTGCTTCTGCTGAGTTTTGGATGAATGGATGGTTTGTTTTGCGGTTGGAGATAAAATCCGTATTGGTCTTGATTCAGGTTTTAGAAGCTTTTGAGATTTGAAAGCTTCAGATAACATATTGATCTCTGAATCTCCAGGACTTTCCTTTGTCTTTGATTCGTCATCTGAACTTTTCCAGTCTTCAATAGGCACCTCTACTTCCAGTGGATCTTGATTAATAGGATTTGAATGTGTTGCTGTTGTTGTAGCTTGATGATTAGGTGATTCCTGAACAATCTCTTCTTTCACACTTCTGACAGGCTCATAATATTGATCTCTTTCCAACTTTCTCTTTAGAAGAACAACTGTTACAGGTTTGCAAAGGAACTGAACTTCATTATCTTGACAATAGGTTTACAGTTGCTGTAGCAATAGGAGAATCATAATCATCTCGCACCTCTTTAAGGTTAACCCCTTCTAATCCTGCATGCAAACTATTAGTATCCTTCTGAATAATCTCTTGAATCAACTCATTTGAAGGATGAGGAGTGGGTGTAGGAGAATAACAAAAAGTACTAGGTGGAGGATAAACATATGCTTTATCTTCATGACCCAAACCGGTCTTGATTTTAGCCCCCTTTGTCTTTTGCATAATTCCTCCTGTTTCATACCCGGAAGAGTCCATTTTTCCAACTTATTTTTAAGCTATCTTGTTTCAAACTCAGCAAATGTAACTTGTTCAGTCAAGTAATTGACTTCACAGTTCTTTTCCAAAAGAGTTCTCTTCAAATGTTCGTTTTCTTTCAAAGCTTCTCTCAATTTCATGAAATATTTTGATTCATTCATTTTAAGCTCTTTGTTATTTCATTTCAATTCATTTTCATTTTCTATTAACAACCTATTAGCCTTGTATATTCCAACTAAACGGATTTTGCATGCGGAGGAACACATGTCTTCAACAATATCATAAGGAAGACCCATTACCAGTTTTTCTGCCGCGAGAGCACGATCACATTGACAATAAGGAGTGTTCCTTTTGTACTCCTCCACAGCTGCCTTCTTGGCTTCCTCAATCACTACTTCTATCTTCATTTTTGTCTTCTCAGCTTCATAACCATCAGCTCCTGTACCCTCAGCAGCATACATAGCTTCCTCAGCGACAACCTGTTTCTTAACAACATCCCTAGGCACCTGCCCAACTGTTTCCTTCTGAACCACAACTTCACATACTAACCCTTCTTGAACAACAGTTTTTCCAACCAGCTTCTCACCAATCTCACAATCCTTGACCTGTTGAACTTCACACGGGTTTGACCAAACATTATCAGCGGTAGCTTCCCCATGAGCTTCACACCAGAATTCTTTGAATGGATCAAAATTTTTAATGAAGTCATCATCATTTTCAACCATTTCAGCAACCAAAGCGGGATTGATTTCTTCTTCTGATTTCTTGATTTCAGCACTTCGATCAAAGTTAATGAGTAGTGCTGTTTCATTCTTTGTATCTGCAAAACAGTCAAACCGACTTTATGCCATTGTGAGATTATCAGATTCGAAGGATTTAAACAGTTCTGCAAAAGCCATTTTTCTTCTAAAATTTTGTTTAATTGTGAACAATTAAACGCCCCAAAACTATTTTTCCCAAAATTTGTAAAATAATTCTCCCTTATTTTTTTATTATTTTTATTGATTTTTAATGAGCCCACACATTAATTTTTTTTTATATTCAACTCAAGTTTGTTGATCAAAATTTAGCCCAATTGTGTGAGAAAACTCAGTCCAAATACCAAAAGCCCACTAACACAACTTAAACCCTAATCCATTTTCTTTTAATTTAATTATAAAACCCAAACAATTAAAATAAAACTTTCCCAAACACTCAAACCAAACCCTAGATGTACAACTTAAATTTCACTTGACTTCAAACACCCTCATATCTGACTTCAAACATACTCATAGACACACAACTCTTACAGCTTTAAAAACACATTCACAGTTTCTCCACTATCTATCGTCTCCTCTTTCAAACTCTAAACTAACCTAACAGCCTCACTTTCAGAGTTGCCTTTCTTAGTTTATGACCAAAAAAAATCCAACATCTTAAAGAAACCACTCCTCAGTTTTCCATCACAGAATAATTGTGTGATCCTAAAAGTACCGCAACATCTTCAAACTCCTGTCCTCAACACTATATCCATATCACTTGACAGTTGCTATTCAACAATCACCATTTAGCATCTTCAAAGTTAAGGTGGTTCAGGTCGCGGTGGTGGTAGGTCGTGGTGGTGGTAGGTCGCAGTGGGGATGGTTTATGATGGTGGAAGAGGGTCGAAGGGGAGGGTTGTGGGTGATGGCGATGGTGGAAGGGAGTCGAAGGGGGGGCTATGGGTGATGGTGTGCAACGGTGAAGGTTAAGTCGAGCGGGGTTGTGGTGCTGGTGTGTGACAGTGAAGGTTGTGGGGTTTGTTGTTGATGGCTGTGATATTGTCGATTATTCTTCTTCCTTTCTATTTCTTTTTGGTTCGATAGGGGACGGGAGGTTGTTGTTGGCTGTGGTCGCAGCGGTGGTGGGTACGGTGGTCTTGGTTGGGTGGTGCAGCGGGAGGGGTCCGGTTGTTGTGGCGGTGGGAAGGTGGTTAGGGTTCGGGTGTGTAGGGTTTGGGGCGAAGGTGTTGGCTGCGGGTGTTGGCTTGGGTGCAGATGGTTGGTGTCGGCGGAGATGGGGTGGTTGTGGTTCGGTGCAGGTTGTAAGGGTTGTTTTTATTTGGGCAGCGCTGATGGTAGGTCTGTGATGGTAAAGGTTGGAAAAATAGGTTTTCTGTGATGGTATAGGTCTGTGATGGTAAAGGTTGGAAAAATAATTTCGCTGATTTTTTTTAATTTCTCAGGTTAGTTTCGCCGGAATTGTTGCAGTTTTGCCGGAATTTGGCCGGAGTTTAGCCGGACGAAACTGTAGTTTCGCCGGAGCAGTTTGAACTTTCGTTCAAGATGATGCTAAATTCGCAGCTTAATGATTTGAAGATTTGAAGATCCTCAAGAACACCAAGAACACACACACTAGTGTGTGTGAGAGAAAGGATCTGAAAATTTTTTGTTGAATCTTGTATAGATTTAGAAGTAGATATAATTTCTAACTTGTAAATCTTCAAATTCCTTGTACAACCTTGTAGATCTGATGATTTTGATGAAGATTTGAAATTTTTAATTTTCAGATCTACTTTCTCTCTCTAGAAACCCTAACTTTCTCTCTCTACGAATCTGATAAATCTTCAAAATCAGCAACTATTCTTCACAAAAACTGATTCAAATGGCTCTGATACCATATTGTTGGTCCCAAGCAACACTTGAATCGTGAATTTGATGAAGATTTTAGATCAAACACCATAAAATAAGATGAACAATGAAGAACATCTCAAGAACAACTCAGAACCCTTTGTTTGATTAAAAAATATGATTACAAAATGATTTGAAAGTGGAAACCCTAATCACTAGCTCCTCCAAGCTTAAAACCCTAATTGCCATACTTTACTATTTATAGTAAATGACAATTTACTAATGACACTTAGGACCTTAAACTATGACAATTAGAAATTACAATTAAAACCCAAAATGTCTAAAAACAAAATTAAATATATTTTGTCGACACAAAATATATTTAATAACAATAAACATCCTAGACAAATATATCTTCAATGTCTTGTCTCTAATCTTCGTCCCGAACGCGTCGAGTTGACTTTTGCGTTGACTTTGCCCGTTGACGTTGACTTTGTTGACTTTGACTGTGTTGATAATATTAGACTATCCTTCAGACCCAACAATATTCCCCCTTAGTCTACTATTATCAACGTTTTTCATCGTGATCAGTACCAATAAGTCAACTGAACTTGATCTTTAATTTGGTAAGCTTCAGTCTCAATGTTGAGGTCCAACAGCATGCTACACACTTAATCGTGTGTCAGTTGTCAAGAGGCAAGGATGGTGACGACGATGAAGGGGATGTAGCTGCATCCGCCTCTGCTAATGGTCAAGATCAAAGGACCAAGAGGAAACAGGACCAGGGAGCATCATCGTCTGCCCCGCCTACCTCCCCATCTGCTGAATATCCGGCTATGATTCAGGGCAAAAGTACAGATTAGATGTTTTATTATTCAACTTTTGTTCTTGAATAATCTTTCAAATGTTTATGTAACTTATGTAAATGTTTAATGATAAATGTTTGATTATCTTGATTACTTACTAATGATTGTTGTTCTATATGTCTAAATCAAGCAGATCCGGGATTTCAGCAAGATGAGCATGATGTTGCTCCCCTCCAACAGATCAAGTCTCAACTCACAATGATTCTTGATCTGCATGGGATCGTGAGAAGGTCGGTGAGTTATACGCCTGAAGAAGGAGAAATAATTCACGACCTAACCGACGAGCAACTTGCTGAGATATTTCGACTAAATCCTGACGAGATTGTAAAGGATGCTCCAACTTTGATGATGCTGATGATGATGAGCTTAATGATGTTGAAGAGATTGAGATCGAAGACATCACATATCAACATTATCCGGAATACGCTGACCGAGCGGGCAATGTGTTTCCAGATCTGGTAAACACTCTCGGCAGTGATATTTTGGAGAAACTCAGTGAGAAGGAAAAGGGAGCTGAAGCATCAACGAGCCAAGCCCAAGCCTCGGACACTGATGTCGATATCCGAAAGGCTTAATGGGCAGCTTGCTTCACTGAGGTCCGAGCCCAGCGCGCTACAGCAACTCAGAGTACCTACACCGAGCTCTACAAAGTCAAGAAGAACATGAAGGTGTCAGGGAAGATCATTGCTTGGGCTCATTTTAAGGACCTTGGAGTATATGTGGTGAAGAGAGAGGGGAATCGAGTACTTCAGATTCCCTCATGATCTGAAGACTCTCCCGTGTTCGGGCTCAACCAGCTGGCATGCCTGAAGTTACTATATGCTGATCCGAAGAAAATGTCAGGCTGGTTTGAGGCTGCCCTGAAAAGGGAATACCGGACGAGATGGGTAAACTTCAGACCACAGCAGGCTACGAGGTACATCCGTAGGTCTGAAGTGAGTCCCATCACTGGTCTACCAAAGATAGACCTGAAGTGGCGCCCTCCGCGTACGATGTCCAGAATTCCATTGAGGGAGATGCCACAGTACTTTACCCCACATTTTAAGTGGTGGTATTATGACTGGCGCTCTGGAGAGGCCGTCATTGTTTTGGATAGGGAAGACACGGTGGACACAATAAGGGTGTTCGACCCCATGTGGCTTATCAACTTGTCATCGTCAGATGTTTATACGCTATACAAGTGGCCATTATTTTTTGACACGCAGGATATAGTGCAAGCACTACAGTTTTAGCATATCATACGTCTATGCTTCGCACTCAATAGAGATTCGAAGAGTTTAAGAAGGAAGTCAAAGGTTAGATAGAACTAGGTCCAAGGGGGATTTTGTTGGTACACATGTCCCTAGTTCTAGTCTAGTTAGCTTCAATGTAATAGACTTTCATCTTGTAACACATATGTAATGTTTTATCAATGAAATGAAAAACTCTTCTATGAATGTTTATTGGTTGTTTAATGTTATATCTATTAATATTATTTATTGTTACACGCATATATGAACATGTTATATAGGTTTACAGTTGTTAGACATAGTTCTGAATCATTAAAGGTTCAACAATGTGTTTAACTAAGTATTCTGATTTAGTCGCACGACTGGACCATGCCAATAGGCCAATCGCATGACTGAACCAGGTGATTGAGTCAATCGCACGATTGAGTCATAAGACTGACTCAGTCGTACGAATGAATCAATCGTATGACTCAGTCGCATGACTGAGCTAGTCGCTTGGCTCAGTCATACAAATGAAAGTTGTAACCTATAAATACCACTTAATTCGTGGAAAAACTAGACACTTCGATAATTCACAACCCTAGCCGTCCAAGTTCATCCAGTTTGTCCCTTTCAAGTTCATAGAACTTTTCAGATCATTCATACTTCATCCTTAACGTATTCTAATCGTTAGGTTTGATCCGATTAACGTTCTCCCTGATTGGATCGCCAATCAAATAGAATTCCACGCTATTTGATTCAGTTTCATGTAGATCAGTTAGTACTCCGTCCATACACGGTCCTAACAAGTTTGTTGGTACACATGTCCCTAGTTCTAGACTAGTGAGCTTCAATGTAATAGACTTTCATCTTGTAACACATATGTAATGTTTTATCAATGAAATGAAAAACTCTTCTATGAATGTTTATTGGTTGTTTAATGTTATATCTATTAATATTATTTATTGTTACACGCATGTATGAACATGTTATATAGGTTTACAGTTGTTAGACATAGTTCTGAATCATTAAAGGTTCAAGAATGTGTTTAACTAAGTATTCTGATTCAGTCGCACGACTGGACCATGCGAATGGGCCAATCGCACGACTGAACCAGGTGATTGAGTCAATCGCACGATTGAGTCATAAGACTGACTCCGTCGTGCGAATGAATCAATCGTATGACTCAGTCGCACGACTGAGCCAGTCACTTGGCTCAGTCGTACGAATGAAAGCTGTAATCTATAAATACCACTTAATTCGTGGAAAAACTAGACACTCGATAATTCATAACCCTAGCCGTCCAAGTTCGTCCAGTTCGTCCCTTCCAAGTTCATAGAACGTTTCAGATCATTCCTACTTCATTCTTAACGTATTCTAATCGTTAGGTTTGATCCGATTAACGTTCTCCCTGATTGGATCGCCAATCAAATAGAATTCCACGCTATTTGATTTGGTTTCACGTATAATCAATTAGTACTCTGTCCGTACACGGTCCTAACACAATGACCTGTATGTTTTAGATATGTCAAATGCTTCTACTACTGAGTCTACTGTTCAGTGCTTTTTGTCTAAAGCAACAGAGAAGGAGTCTATCTCATGGCACAGATGAATGGGACATATTAATCACAGGAAGATTAATCATCTTATTCATAACAACTTAGCAGAGGGAGTTACTGTAAAGAACTTCAATCTTCCTGATTTTTATGTCTCATGCAAGAAGGGAAAGCAGACCGGGAAGTCTCACAAGAAGGGAAAGCTGAAAGTGAGGAAGATTCGTTTAGACAATGGAATAGAGTTCAAGAATCAGTGGATGGATGCTTTCTGCAAAGAAAAGCGAATTGTTCATTAGTTCACCTCTGTATACATACCACAGATGAATGGAGTTGCTGAACGAAAGAATTGGAGCTTGATCGAGACAGCACAGACTATGTTGGCAGATTCAAAACTACCAATACAGTTCTGGAATGAAGCTGTTGCCAATGCTTGCTACACACTTAATCGTGTGTTAGTAGTCAAGCGGCATGGGAAGACTTGCTATGAGTTGCTTCAGAAGCGAAAACCGAACCTGGAGTATCTGGAACCATTCGGAGCTCCATGTACGTTGCTGAAGAAAACTCAGGAGGGCAAGTTCAGCGAGAAAGTCGATCAAGGGATATTTCTAGGATATACCATACCAGACAAACTGGTTTATAACAACTCGACAGGTCAGGTAGAAGTGTGGTGCAACGTAGATGTACAAAGATACACCACTCCCCTTGCTGAAAAAGGTCCATCGTCATTCTTCGATTACGTTGGCTTTTTCAAATCCCTCAACCTCCCTCAGCTTGATTCAGATAACGAGATTGCTGCCCAAATGATGTACTGCTAGAACATAAAAACCAAGTTTAACCTTTTAAACTTTCAGAAAACACAGCGGATATATATAGCTTTATAAACCCTTTTATAAGCTGAAAAACGTGTTTGTTAGGTGACCATTTTCATGTATAAACAAACCCATATCAAAAGGATCATTATATGTGAACAATCAAGCTATGAACAATATGTTAATGAGCATAAAATCACAGCTACATAGAGCTGTGAACAACTACCTTTCTCCAGCAAAATGTCGACCAAAGATGGTGGAGATGAGGCAGAAAATCGGCCTGGACTTCAAGGTAGAAGTCCTCAAATGCTCACTCCCATAAGGCTCCAAGTAGGCTTCTTAGTTGCTCGATTCTTGGACACCAAAACACCAAGATGAAAGCTCCCTAAAGACCTTCAAGATCCGTGAGTTTCAGCAGCAAGAAAACGTCCAAAAGAAGGAGATTTGAGATGCTAAAACGGCCAAGAACTCAAGTGTAGAGATCCTCAAGTGTCTATACCCCAAGCCCTTGCAATACACCTTCTTGTTAGGAAGAGAATGAACACCAAATCAACTCCAAAACCCTCAATTTGCTGCTGCCATTTTCGTGAGATGGAGGGGAGAAAGAGAGAGAGTTTTGGCTGATTTTGCATGTGTTAAATGATGGAAATGAATGGAGTGTGAGACTAGTAATGTTTGTGTGTTTCCAAGACACAAAATTGGTCCAATAAAATTAAAGGTGGTGGCCAAAAGGGGAAGAGTTCAAAAGGTTTCCCTCCTTTAATTTTTAAACACATAACATGTTGTAACTAGTCATATATCACACAATAAAAGGTCACCTTCTAGGCTTATTTTATAATTATGACATATGTGCTCTTTAATTAAACAATTTAATTAAAGTACACTCATATGTTATTAGTGTTATTTAAACCCCTTTTAAATGACAAGAATAACAATAAACTCATCAACAAATTATCTTATAATTTGTTCCATCTCATATGCAATTTATTTAGAAAACCCATTTTTCTAAATTTGGTGTAAATATTTATTGCATGATCATATCATCAATTAAATATTAATTGATGTTTGCTAAGCTTGTTATTGGGTATAACCCGACTTGGATCATAACGTACTAACCACATCAATATTTTATGTGTCTTGGGCATATAGAATCCTACAATCACCCACTTGCCCAAGATTCATAGAAGATTGCTGCAAGCAGTAAATACCGCCTAACAACGGTTTGCTACCCTTAATACGTATGACTATGGCCATTCAATGACATCATCCCTTTCAAGTACCCTACTTGAAATGATTTAGGTGAATCGATCATCTATCCTTTTGTTACAGATGTCATGTTAAATCCAAGGACACGGAATGATCATTCCTTGTTGATTTAACTTATCAGGCCTTAGACATCTAACTCTCAACGAATAAGAGGAACAAATTCCATCTTGACTACATACGTTTCTCACAAACACCTCGTGTCATACCTGAACATACCCTTATGTACTGTCCACTATTCAGGAAAGTGAAGAATTAGCTCAAGGTATGACACTTGGTGAATATCAAAACCCAATATGTATCTCAGGTCGGAGGATACCAAATGATATTCGCCTTTACTCAAATTTACTTATGATCAATCAATAAGATTTCATGTAGTAAAATTTGAGATGCGGGTTAGTCCAATATTTGTATCCCACAAATATCTATGAACCTTGGTAGCAACCTATTGCTCTATATTCATCCTTATGAATATCAACCAATCCAAGTTCATAATAGTCTTACCCTCGCACTTGTTCCCACAAGTCTGAATGACTACGGACATTTAGAGTAAACATTTTACTCATGGATTAAACATGCTAATTTGGAACATTAATTGAAACACTATAACCAAATAATTTTATTCAAATAATAAAGAGTTCCACATATCCAAATACAAAATTTTACAGATCAAATCCAATCACTAGAATATTGAAGTCCCATGGCACAAGTATGACCTTCATGCTTTGCCTTTTCAAGGAGCTTCATGAGAGGATCCGCAATGTTTTGATCCGTGTGAACTTTGTGAATACATATCTTTCCCTATTCAACTTCATCTCGTATGTAGTTGAATCTCCGCTCAATGTGCCTAGTCTTTTGATGAGCACGGGGTTCCTTGATTTTTGCAATCGCACCCTCGTTATCACAAAAGATCTCTAGGGGGTCCTAAATGGAAGGGACAACCCCTAGATCGGCAATGAATTTCTTCAACCTTGCAGCTTCTTGAGCTGCCAATGAGGCGGCGACGTATTCTGATTCTGTAGTTGATAGAGCCACCACATCCTGCTTGGAGCTCTTCCAAGAGACCGCTCCTCCATTTAGAATGAAGATGTATCCCGATTGTGACCATGAATCGTCACGATCGGTTTGGAAACTTGCATCCGTGTAACCTTTTACAACGAGTTCCTCATCACCAGATCCATAGATTAGGAACATATCTTTTGTCCTCCTTAGGTACTTAAGTATGTTCTTAACAGCCATCCAATTACTATTTCCAGGATTTTGCTGGTAACGACTTGTCATGCTTAAGGCGCATGACACGTCCGGTCGAGTGCATATCATCGCATACATGATGGATCCAATAGCAGATGCATATGGGATTGCCTTCATTTTATCTTGCTCATCCTTTGAGCTTGGACATTGAGTCGTACTCAATATCGTTCCTCTTTGAATAGGTTCCGTACCTTTCTTAGAGTTCTCCATCTTGAACCTTTTCAAGATTTTATCAATGTATGTACTTTGATTTAAACCAATCAACCGCCTTGATCTATAGATTGATTTCTTTAACTTGCATACTTTATTAGGATGTTTTGGATCGACAAAACCTTCTGGCTGAACCATATAGACATCTTCCTCAAGATATCCATTTAGGAAAGCAGTTTTGACATCCATTTGCCAAATCTCTTAATCATAATGAGCAGCTATGGCAAACAATATCCTTATAGACTTTAGCATCGCAACAGGTGAGAAGGTTTCATCATAATCAACCCCTTGAGTTTGAGTGAAACCCTTTGCTACAAGTCTAGCTTTATAAGTATCCAAGTTTCCATGCATATCGGTTTTCTTCTTGAAAACCCACTTACTTCCAACTACCTTGGAATTAAGAGGTGGTACAACAAGTTCCCAAACTTGATTGTCATACATGGATTGCATCTCAACGTTCATGGCTTCTAGCCATTTGTCACAATCCGAATTGGACATTGCATTATGGTATGTGGTCGGTTCATCTGAATCTACCACATAGCATCCATCCATAAAAAATCCATATCTTTCAAGTGGATTACTAGTTCTACCACTTCTGCGAACGTCTTGTATGTATTGATCAACCCCTTGATCATCCTCAACATCCTCATGTTGAGTGCTAGTTTCAACCAAACGTGCATCGGGTTGTGGTTCTTGTTCCTCTTCAAGATCCACTGTTCTACTGCCAGCTCCTTCCATAAGGAACTTTGCTTCTAAGAACTCACCCTTTCTGGCAACAAACACCTTTTGTTCCAGTGGATCATAGAAATAATATCCCATAGAATCTCTAGGATATCCAACAAAGATACACTTGGTGGATCGGACTTCTAATTTATTTGGGGTGGGAGTCTTAACATAAGCCTCACATCCCTAAACCCTTAAGTATGATAGGGATGGAACTCTTCCATGCCATATCTCAAAAGGTGTCCTTTCCACCTTTTTGGTTGGGGCCATATTTAGAATACGGGCCGCAGAGAGCAAAGCGAAACCCCAAAATGATAGAGGCAATGTGCTTCTAGCCATCATAGATCGGACCATATCCAATAAGGTTCGATTCCTCCTCTCAGACACACCATTATGTTGTGGTGTTCCAGGTGGAGTGAGTTGTGAGACAATCCCACAACTCCTAAGATGATTTTGAAAAACATCACTTAGGTATTCACCTCCTCTATCGGTACGGAGAATTTTAATTGACTTATTGAGTTGATTTTCTACTTCATTCTTGAAGATTTTGAACATTTCAAAAGCTTCATCTTTGTGTCTTAATAAGTACACATACCCATAGCGACTATAATCGTCGGTAAAGGTAATGAAGTATCTTTCACCATTCCTAGTGATTGGCTTAAAAGGACCACATACATCCGAATGTATGATTCCTAATAAGTCTTTTGCCCTTTCGTTAGTTCCACTAAAGGGTGCCTTAGTCATCTTTCCTTGTAAACAAGATTCACAAACATCAATTGAATCATATTCATTCGTTTTTAAAAGACCATTCTTTTGAAGTGTTTGTAAACGTTTCTTGTTTATATGACCAAGACGACAATGCAAAAGATAGGTATCACTCAAGTCCAACTTGAGTTTCTTGGTGTTAGTTTGGTACAATGAACTATTTAAAGTATTTTCATGAACCAATTCATAAATACCATTAATGGGAATAGCTTTAAAATAGAACATACCATTTAAGGAAACATGAATATCATTTTCAATAAAGGATAGTACATAATCATAATGTCTTAATTGGGATACAGAGATAATGTTCCTAGTCAAACTAGAAGAATACAAAACATTCTTCAAAATAACTTCCAAACCACTTGGAAGTCCTAGGATGTAGTCTCCACGAGCTTCAACTAAGGCTTTAGTTCCATTGCCCATGAAGAGGCTAACATCCCCTTGTTTGAAGTCCCTACTTCTTGTGAACCCCTGCAACAAATTACAAATATGAGTTCCACATCCGGTATCCAATACCCATGTGTTAGAAGATGTAACATTAAGATCAATATGAATCATGTATATTGTACCTGAGGTCTGCCCGGCATCCCTCTTTGCTTTCAACTCTTGGAGATGGACAGGACAATTCCTTGCCCAATGTCCTATCTCCCCACACTTGAAGCATGGGTCATTAGTAGCAACCTTTTGCTTCTTCTCTCGTGGTTTGGTGGTACCCTTACCACCCTTTTCCTTTTCCCCAAACGGGTCCCTTACCCTTGGCAACCTTTGCCTTGGGTGTGGGATGAGGCCTTTTGTTGTTCCCACCTTCATTGATGGTGAGAACGGGTAAAACCCTTTTACCCATGGCCGCCTCGGCCGTTTTGAGCATTGAGTGAAGCTCACCAATGCTTTTGTCCCATGCATTCATGTTGTAGTTCAACACGAATGTCTCGAACTTCTTGGTTAGGCCATTTAGGATCAAATCCTTGGCCAATTCCTTCGAGACGGGACAATTTAGCCTCTCGAGGCGGTCAATATGACTTTTCATCTTAAGTACATAAGATGAAACAGATTGGTTGTCGTCCATACAACATGCATGGAGTGCTTGAACCGTTTCGAAGCGCTCAACCCTTGCTTGCTGTTGGAACGTTTCCTTCAGCTGGGTTATCATGTCGTAAGCTCCGTGATGTTCATACTCCTTTTGGAGATCCGGAGTCATGCTCGCTATCATGAGACAAGACACTTGGACAGAGTCCTCAGTATATTTAAGCCAATCGTTGTAGGCCTCCTCATCATCCTCGGTAGGTTGATCGGGGATAGGGTCGTCTAAAACATATGATCTTCTCTCTTGCTTGAGAACAATTCTCAAGTTTCGATACCAATCAATAAAGTTGTTATGATTTAGACGTTCCTTTTGGAGGATCGCTCGTAATGATTGGTTTGACGCGGATGAGTTATCGTGATTCTCATTATTGGTAGCCATCTATAAAATTTAACAAAGATCTATTTTAGTATTTTCGATATTGCTAATTTTAATAATTAATGCCTTTTAGGGTCAATTTTATATTAAAATCTAGAACCCAACATTACATTTAAATTGTGGTTAGGTGACCTTTATCCCACGATTTAAATTAATAAGGTGGTCAACGATTGACGATTGCAACCATTTGCAACTTCTAGAGGTATGGGCTCGACTTTAAACATCATATGTAAAGTCGGCATGTTAATCCCATCAACACCGTTTGGAAACCATATTGTAGGTGATCCATTTAACATGGTTTGCAAATCAAGACATCCTACTTACACACACTTGTGAGTTTGCCAAAATGAGTGGTTAGGTGACCTTTATCCCACGAATATGGCATTCTCACCTTAAGCCATAAGTTCCCTCAAAGTGGTTAGGTGACCTTTATCCCACTAAGAGTTCCCAAGTGACTTAAGTGTTGTGTAAAAGGACGGTGTTGATCTTGTTTTTCAAATGTTTAGAGATTTCATAATTCTAGTTTAGAAAACTCTATGTACTTGTATTTGCATGCTTTCAAATACAAGATACCCTATGGTCCTTTTAATAAAACCCATTTTATTATAAAATCATTAATCCTTTTAATAACCATTGATTAACATTTAATGACTAAGAACCATTTTATATTAGCTTGTTAAGATCATTTTTATTTAGATTGTTCATCATATCCAAATATCATACAATCATTCATAAAATCATAATCAATCAAGCATAATATAACAACCACAATGTGCATATGTGCATAACCATAGCATCTAAAGTGGTCCACACTTGTTTGCCATCACAAGTGTGGTCCATAGGGCTTTCCTAAGGGTCACAAACAAATCACATGGAAAGCTTCCAAAAGCCTCCCACTTGAAACCGCATCCAAAATGCTCCATGTTTCTCTTATGACCTTCCTTTGTGCTTCCAATGTGTATGTCTTCATATTACAAGATATAAAGTCCTAATACAAGATATCTAGTAAAATGAAAAATACACCTAATCTATTTATTACAACCCAATAATAAATAAATTACACTTGAAAAAAAGCACAAACAACAAATAATACAACCCAATTGAATGAATGAATACAACCATTACAAACATCCAAACAACACAAGGTCAAATGGCTAGGTTATGCACTAAAATAAGCATCTATCATATCGTCCAAAATATAACTTTGAATCCCCTCAAAACCCACAAATTTTCAGCCAACATAAACTGAAAATTTTGGGTTTAGATGTTGTCCAAACAACACAACATATCAATATGTATATCTTTCAAGATTTAACCATAAGCATGTATAATATAACCTTGAAAGTTGGGGATTCAACAAAACAGAAATATTGCAGCCCAAAATCAGCCTATTCTTAGTTTATAATCATCCTTTAAAACCAATTTTAAAGGACAAAACAAGCAAGTCATCCACATAACCGGCTCTTGATGCCATTGACGGGTTTGCTAGAACATGAAAACCAAGTTTAACCTTTTAAACTTTCAGAAAACGCAGCGGATATATATAGCTTTATAAACCCTTTTATAAGCTGAAAAACGTGTTTGTTAGGTGACCATTTTCATGTATAAACAAACCCATATCAAAAGGATCATTATATGTGAACAATCAAGCTATGAACAATATGTTAATGAGCATAAAATCACAGCTACATAGAGCTGTGAACAACTACCTTTCTCCAGCAAAATGTCGACCAAAGATGGTGGAGATGAGGCTGAAAATCGGCCTGGACTTCAAGGTAGAAGTCCTCAAATGCTCACTCCCACAAGGCTCCAAGTAGGCTTCTTAGTTGCTCGATTCTTGGACACCAAAACACCAAGATGAAAGCTCCCTAAAGACCTTCAAGATCCGTGAGTTTCAGCAGCAAGAAAACGTCCAAAAGAAGGAGATTTGAGATGCTAAAACGGCCAAGAACTCAAGTGTAGAGATCCTCAAGTGTCTATACCCCAAGCCCTTGCAATACAACTTCTTGTTAGGAAGAGAATGAACACCAAATCAACTCCAAAACCCTCAATTTGCTTCTGCCATTCTCGTGAGATGGAGGAGAGAAAGAGAGAGAGTTTTGGCTGATTTTGCATGTGTTAAATGATGGAAATGAATGGAGTGTGAGACTAGTAATGTTTGTGTGTTTCCAAGACACAAAATTGGTCCAATAAAATTAAAGGGGGCGGCCAAAGGGGAAGAGTTCAAAAGGTTTCCCTCCTTTAATTTTTAAACACATAACATGTTGTAACTAGTCATATATCACACAATAAAAGGTCACCTTCTAGGCTTATTTTATAATTGTGACATATGTACTCTTTAATTAAACAATTTAATTAAAGTACACTCATATGTTATTAGTGTTATTTAAACCCCTTTTAAATGACAAGAATAACAATAAACTCATCAACAAATTATCCTTATAATTTGTTCCATCTCATATGCAATTTATTTAGAAAACCCATTTTCTAAATTTGGTGTAAATATTTAATTGCATGATCATATCATCAATTAAATATTAATTGGTGTTTGCTAAGCTTGTTATTGGGTATAACCCGACTTGGATCATAACGTACTAACCACATCAATATTTTATGTGTCTTGGGCATATAGAATCCTACATGTACGACGTCCTAAATACACCGAATCTGGATATCAGCAATAGGACACCAGCCAGTGGTGCTTCGGGATCTTCAACATACGCTCAAGACGAGAATGATGAGTCATCAGATGATGACAAAGCAGCTGAGACTAACAATGAGCATAATGTCAATCAAGAAGAGAGCTCCTCAGCTGCTGAACAAATATCGGGAAATCCGGATACTGAACTTGTTGTCACAAATCTTGATACTGAAGTTGTCGTTCCTACGACACCTATAACTAGGATCAGTGTGAATCATCCCCCCGACTCTATCATTGGGGATCTTTAATCCTATGCGCAGACAAGAAATCAGCTGTACTCTGCTGACTATGCTGTAGTCATGGAAAAGGGATATGTCAATGATGGGGCTTTCTCATGTTTTGTTTCTCAAATCGAGCCTAAGTACGTCAGTATGCCCTGAAGGATGAGGCCTGGGTCAACGCTATGCAGGAGAAGTTGTTACAGTTCAAGAAGCTGGGAGTATGGACACTCGTTGACAAGCCCAAAGGAGTGAAAGTGATTGGTACCAAATGGGTACTGAAGTGCAAGAAGGACGACCAAGGTGTTGTTATCAGAAACAAGGCATGGTTGGTTGTTCAAGGATTCAGACAAGTCGAGGGAGTCGACTACAATGAAGTGTTTGCACCAGTGGCATGAATGGAAGCGATTCGGATATTTCTAGCCTACGCATCTTACATGAAGATCAAAGTTTATCAGCTGGATGTTAAGAGTGCATTCCTTCATGTGGAAATCCGTGAAGAAGTCTACGTCAGTCAACCCGAGGGATTCGAAGAACTTTTTCACCGGGACAGAGTCTATAAGTTGGACAAGGCTCTGTATGGCCTATATCAGGCTCCTCGAGCTTGGTATGAGAAGCTCTCCACCCATCTCTTGAAACACGGTTTTCGCAAGGGTGTGATTGACTGCACGTTGTTCATTAAAGAGAAAGATGGGGATTTACTAATGGTGCAGATCTATGTGGATGACATCATCTTTGGTTCCAGAAATGAAGAACTGTACAAAGAGTTCGAATCTGCGATGAAGGTAGAGTTTGAAATGAGTGCCATGGGAGAAATGAAGTTCTTCCTGGGATTACAGGTGGATCAAACACCAACCGGTAATTCTGCATAGACTAAGTATCTTAGAGACATTCTGAGTCGATTTGATATGGAAAATGTCACTGTTGCTGGTACCCCTCTCGCCACAAATCATGATGTGGCTCCTGATGAGAATGGGGATTTAGTGGATGCCACTATTTATCGCGGGATGATCGGATCTCTTATGTATCTCACTTCCTCGAGTCCAGATATCATGTATGCCATATGTCTTTGCTCCAGATATCAAGCGAGACCCAAAGTCAATCATCTGATTGGGGTGAAGAGGATTTTCGTTATCTGAAGGGTACCCCAACACTGGGATTGTGGTATCCTCATGATGATGACTTTGAGCTCACTGCGTACAGTGATTCCGACTATGGCGGTTGCAAGTTGAACTTCAAGTCAACATCAGCAGGGTGTCAGTTCTTTGGAAGGCGGTTAGTCACTTGGCAATGCAAGAAGCAGACCTCGGTTGCATTATCAACCTGTGAAGCTGAATATGTTGCTGCTGCAAGTTGCTGTTCTCAGATCATCTGGATCCAATAGCAAATGCGAGACTATGGTTTGCAATTTTCTCAAACACCTATCTTTGTTGATAATTCTGCTACCATAACTTACTAAAAATCCTGTTCAACACCCTAAAACAAAACACATCGGCATAAAGTATCATTTCATACGCGATTGCTATGAAAAACAATTAATTGATGTGATTAAAATAAACACGGATTTTCAATGCGCCGACCTCTACACCAAAACTTTTGACAAACCCAGATTTCTATATCTGTTAGAGGTCAACAGTGTGAAAAAAAGTGACATAATTTCAGAAGACACAGATGCCTAGTCCGACACGTGTTTAGTTTTGTTTTATTTTTATTTTATTTCTTTTAATTTCCTTGTCTTATAAAAATCCAAAAACATAAAAAGATTTTCTGTTTAGAATTTTAGGGGGAGATTAGGTTATGTTCAATATTTATTTACTCAAAAAAAGGGGGAGGGAAGATAAGCTGAAAAGGCAAAGACAACAAAACTAAGAAAGTGATTCAGCAAATTGGAAAGTGATAGTACACAGGCGTCAAGTTACTTGGGAGACCAAAAAGATTTTCAATTTTTCAATTTTAGTTTAATTAAATCATAGAAAATTATTAGTCAGAGAGTTCTAAGTCTAACAAATTAGGAAAATGATAGTACGCTTGCTTGTAACTGTAATTATACGGAGAAAGTCGATCTAGGGAGGTGTTAGTTCATAATACGATGTGTCGGTAGATTCAACACGATCGACTAGTAGACATCATTGGTGAACTCAATTTAAACTAATCTATTCAACTGACTGTGGGTTCCCATCTTATCACTGGTTAACATAATCAATTATTTTCCATAAGGAATGACGAGCAAATAAACGCCACTAAAAGTGTGCGGATGACCACAAAAAGAGCAAAGCACGAAAAAAATGAAAATAAATGCAATCAAGCTGATAACCTTGTGTAAAAGAAAATTTTAAAGATGCTCTAACAAGAAGATAGGTTGTGTGTCTCTTTGCTGTGCGATGGAACTGACCTGAGGATAAGCATAACCTAGATATTCTAGAATTCATTGTTATTTGCCGCCTCTCTGCTGTGCGATGGGACTGACCTGAGGTTTGGCTTCTCTTTGAAAGATCTATGAATAGTCTCTTCTTGTCAATATACCCGTAGACCGCTCGAAAGTCCTCTAAGGAATGTTGATTACCATATAAGCTTGGGATCCACAAATGTTAGTTGAAATAATGTAACCTAATACATCACTAATGTGTGTCAAAAGTCTATGTATGGATTTAAGTGGACAAGTATACTGACAATCGTCATGGCTACACCGCCTGATGTTCAAAATCAATGTGTGTTACATAACAGATCAAGCATGATTCCCAGTTAGAACGGAGAAGTCTCAGATGAACGAGAAACTGTGATATGTAAATATGTTAGTTTCAATTTCAATACATATATAAAAGTTCCAAGTAATTTAGTCTATGCCTGTCTGATTCCATATGAATCTGTCTTAGAAATGATGTTAATACTAATAGGCTTTTCTACCCAACCCTATCAAAAATCACAAACATATGTTCATTTTGTATTTAGTTTACTTTTCAAGTCATTCATAAAATGTGTCAGTTTCGGACTAGGCTATGTTATTCATCTCTGTGAATGTCACAAAATGATCTTAACGTTCATCTTAAATCAATTTTTTCTGAAAAATAAATAGATCACGTCTGAGGTGATCTGGTGGATAAATGGATCACGTCTGAGATGATCAGGTGGATAAATGGATCACATCTGAGGTGATCAACACGTTTTAATCTAAAATTGATCATGTCTGAGATGATCAACAGCTCTAAATGTTTTATCTACTGTTAAATGGAACTAAGTGTCGAACGGTAAAATGGTCAAAATGTCACAAGTATGGCTCATTCGCACGACTGGACCATAAGTATGGACCAGTCGTACGATTGGATCATACGAATGAGTCCAAATCGTACGAGTGAACCATGCGAATGAGCCCAATCGCACGATTGGAGGTGACCAACTATGACAGACGTCCGAATGAACCTCAATCGTATGATTGGAGGTGAACGATTGGGTGAATCGCACGACTGAGGCTCAGTCGCACGACTCACTCATGCAACTAGGCTCAGTCGCACGACTGGAGGATGCCCTAGTATAAATACAAGGTGAATCGGCCTTAGTCGCTCTACTCACCCAAATCGCCCTTTATACGTACGACTTAAAGAACCTCTGCTAAAATTTCATTCGATTCACATATACCATATATTCTTGTTTTCTGACATTCATTATCGTTTATACAGGTAATAATCGAGGTGGTTAATCAATAAAACCAAACATTGACATCAAGAATTATGACAACCGGCGATTTCAGGTCAATACCCGACCTTGACTTGGTTATAATTACACCTATAATACTTGATTTTCAACTGAATTCCAATTACTGAAGTAATTTATGCATTACAAAATTTCATGCATAACATTTCATGCATCGGTTATTCGGCGTAATTACCATTTTTTTACACGCGATACAACCGGCACACATACGAGCGTTTGTGATAATTAATATATGTGCACTAATAAATACTTTAAGGTGTTTCAAAGTATTTTAGATTCCATTGTTTCAAAGTATTTCAGATTTCAAATTAAATACATTGGAAAAACTCAAATTTATAAATAAACCTAATCGCGTAAATTGATATTTTTACCCAGAACGAATCCTTTTAACGCAATTACTAAATAAATGAGGTATCATTAACATACCATAAATATTAAATGATATGATATTATACAAGTACTTATGCAACTTTAATGTAATTTAAAAATCAAAGAGTAAAAAATAACTATAATGCAACAAATACCACCCAAATACCCAATACTACATAAAATTAAAAAATAAACTCATTTCCCACCCCCATAACCGTCCACCCCACCCATCACCTAATCTTTTCTTCTTTTCTCCTTTTCATGAAGAGATTCTTGTTTAACTTGTAAATCCATGAGTTTCCATTTTGATGCAACTACTTTCCAAGTGATTAAAGAAACATGTCTTCCATTCTATTTATGGACACTCTCTTCCTTCCTCAAATTTGACCAAAAAGTAAGAGTTGTCAAGTCTCAAATTAGTCTTACAAGTATATGACATTATAAAACAAGACTCACACTTCATAATTCACCTACACATTTCACCAACTTCCCTTCTCTCCCCTCCTCCCTTCAAATTTCATCCAAGACCTCATCACCACCATATCATTCCATTTTCAACTCATTTTCTATAAAATTTTGGTGATTCAAGTGCCTTTGGTTGAATATCAAGTGATTTTTGAAGCTTCCAAGCATCCTACAACATCTTCTCCACTTTTTCTTGTTTGGTTCTTAGTTCAAAGGATCAAGTCTTCTTTTCTTTGCATTTCAAGACTACCATCTCTTTCTCCTTGCTTGTGTAAGGTTAGTACTTTGTTTCTAATCGTCTATACATCACCATGATGAGTTCATGTTCACTAACTCATCCAAAAGTGCTCTAGCAAAGTTTAAAAAGTAACAAAACATGTAAGACATCTTCTGGCAGATTCATGTTCTGTGTTTTCAACACCATAACTCGACCTAAACATGGTCAAATAAACCGTTTTTTGAGCCTAACATTAACTTTAGGATGTCTAGTTTTTAACTCATCCAACCTTGAATTTTTTTGATGAGTATAACCTATCCAAAACGCACAAACATGATTAAAGTGTTGAACCTGAATTTTTGGTAGAATTGATAGGGCATAAGATTGAGGCATAAGTTATGCTTAAAATAATCAAATGGAGATTTTCTTTCTGTGGTAACTTAGCTTAAGGTGGTAGGTTTAAAAGTAATATAGGCTACATTTGTGAATGTAGGGTTTGACCCCTCAAAAAGGTAAATTCCATAGACATGTACAGAAAAATGTTGCACTGACATCTGTTGCTTCATGAACCATTTAGAGGCACTTAAAATTAGTTACATGTTACAAGCTATACCTGTTTGGAATCCTAAGACATAGATCTAGATGTGATAAAAGTATCAGATTTTATAAAAATTCTTTGTATCATGAAAAGAGGATGACAACCAGACCCAAAAATCCCCTTGATTCTGTCAAATGCCTATATTTAGATAAAGTAAACTTTTGGAGATATTTGGTAAAAAGGAAACCCATACACATGGAAAGTATAATACCATTATACTTAATATAAAACACATTCAATAAATTATATACTTTTAGGAAGATAAATATGAAGACAAGAATCTAAATAAAACATTTACGACTCGACGTGCCTAACTAGTCAAGTGACATTTTCAAAACTAACTTTGTGGATGAGTTATGCATGACCATCTAGGGTTAGTAATCATGACCTCATGAACATATTGTGATTTTGTTTAGGAGATTCCTAGACCAATCATACGTACAGACTATTGCTAGTATTCACGTGTGCATTACTGGTGAGTTTCACGGCCCCATTTTTACTTATGTTCCTTTTGGGGGAGATTACAGGCATGGGTAGGGGCAATTTATTACAGTTACAGTCTAGCTTCGGTTGCGGCGCTTATATAATTTGTAGCATTGTATGTACAACAATCAAATCACAGAAGTATTATGGTCCTTTACGCTATTTATTATTACTTAAAACCTGTAAACTCACCAACATTATGCTGTCATTTTTCATGCATGTTTTCTCAGGTAATTGATAGATGTACCAAGTTAAGCTAGCATGGATCATCTCATGTTTAGGGCCATTCATGCTGTTTGGGACATTCATTTTCGCATCTGTCATGTTTTGAAAACAATTTACCTTATTACTATTGCTTCCGCAAATTTAACTCTGAACAATGATGTACCTTAAACTTATTTGAGACGTATGTTTTACAAAACCATGTAGTGGTCGATCAGTGACTATGAAACCATGATGTTCGCACCCCGCGGGAAACCACTGTGGTTTGGGGTGTGACAGATTGGTATCAGAGCCATTGGTTATAAGGAATTAGGTTGCATTTAGTGAGCCTGGTCTATAACCTTAGCTCATTGCACTACCTTAGTACATTATGCATTAACCTTACTTATATTAAATTGTACTTGTGTGTTGCCTTGTCATAGAGAAGTTGTCTACATCGACGTCGATCTACGTTTTTTTTACTCAGATGAGGAGTATGAGCCGACATCTTTGACCTCGTTCACAGGATCTACATATGCCAGCCCGCCCCTACGCCCGACGTCGTGCACCAACCTACTTTCTCCTACTACTATCCTCACTCCTACTCCAAACCTCATTCATGACACTACTGAGGCCACACCCACGACCCAATATTCTGGATTACTTTCCCTTCCCCCAGGCACGTATTGGTGGATGCTTGGACGCCAGTTTCATGCCAGCCTCCCTGAGGAGCTCATTCCAGGAGTCACATGCATCATTGGACCGATGATGCCGATAGCCATTCCGTTGACCGAGTCACATATTTATACTGAGCCAAAACTTGAGCCTAGCCACACGACCACTGATGCTCAGCCAGTTGACCCAGCCCGTGAGCCAGTCGACACCCTTCTCCTACAGACAGCCGATACTGAGGTAGTTGACCTTGATTCTGAGACTACTGATTCTGTCTCACAGACGGCTGACACCAACCCAGTGGATTCTGATCCGGAGCCTACTGAGTCCATTCCTCATTCTGTTGACTCTATTTCGTATCCATTCGACCCTATTCCCCAGCCTACAGATTCAACCTCACAGCCTACTCCCCAGATTCCGGCACTAACCCTCGTGATCTCACTCCTGAGCCTACTGATCCCACCCCTGTAGTTGTTATTCCCGAGATCACCATAACGTTGATCCGACGTTACCACCACCGTCATACCGCAGTTATCGGACTAATCCTTGGGGTGTGCTTTATGCACACACACCTAAGAAGCGAGTTCATATCCCGATTTCTATTTTCTTTGATACGGGTGGTAATAGGAGCTTTGTTACTAGCAGTTTTAGTCATTACACCGAATTACACCGACATATTTAGCTTAAGTATACGATAGGTTTAAGTGATGGTAAGTTGATCGAAACCGACAAAATCATACAAGGATGCACTCTCAGTTTGACGGATCACACGTTCAATATAGATTTCTACCTGTAATCCTAGGGAGTTTCGACATTGTTATTGGCATGGATTGGTTATCGGAAAACCGAGCGGAAATCAGTTGTCGTGAGAAGATCATTCGCATTCCATTTCCGAGTGGGAGACGATATCAGTTCAAGGAGAAAAATATGGTACGGTGTTAAGGATCATTTCATGTATGAAGGCTCAGAAGTACTTACAAAAGGGCTATCATGCAATATTGGCGCACGTAGTGGTGAAGCGAACCGAAGAGAAAAAAATCGAGGATATACCCATCGTGCGAGACTATCATGAAGTCTTTCCCGAGGACTTGCCAGGACTTCCAACGCAAAGACAGGTCGAATTTTGAATTGACCCGGTACCTGGAGCTGCTCCAGTAGCACGATCCCCATACCGACTAGCACCGTCAGAGATGCAAGAGTTGTCTAATCAATTATAAGAGTTATTAGATAAAGGATTCATAAGACCAAGTTTCTCACCTTGGGGAGCCCCATTTTTATTTGTGAAGAAGAAAGATGGATCTTTTCAAATGTGCATCGATTACCGAGATTTAAAAAAAACTCACCATTAAGAACAAGTACCCTCTCCCTCGAATTGACGACTTATTTGACCAACTTTAGGGATCTAGTTACTACTCGAAGATTGACTTACGTTCAGGATATCACCAATTACAAATCCAAGAGGAAGACATCCCCAAGACCGCATTTCAAACTCATTATGGTCACTACGAGTTCATGGTCATGCCATTTGGGTTAACCAATGCACCAGCTGTATTCATAGATCTCATGAATAGAGTGTGCAAACCCTACTTGGATAAATTCGTAATCGTCTTCATCGATGACATCTTGATATATTCACAAACCAAGGATGAGCACGAACAACATTTAAGGATAATCTTGGAGCTACTCAAGAATGAGAAATTATACACAAAATTCTCAAAATGCGACTTCTGGATCCAAGAAGTGCAATTTCTCGGACATGTGGTTAACGAGAAGGGAATACATGTTGACCCATCCAAGATAGAGGCCATTAAAAACTAGGAAGCACCTAAGACCCTGACTGAGGTGCGACAATTCCTAGGTTTGGCAAGCTATTACCGACGCTTTATAGAAAATTTCTCCAAAATAGCCCAACCACTGACAACCCTGACTCAGAAAGACAAGAAATTTGATTGGGTGATAAGTAGGAAGCAGCGTTTCAATTGTTAAAGCAGAAACTGTGTTGCGCGCTAATTCTGTCTCTACCAGAGGGAATCGATGGTTTTGTGGTGTATTGCGATGCATCACGACAAGGACTTTGCTATGTCCTAATGCAACGCGACAAAGTTATTGCTTACGCGTCATGACAATTGAAAGTGCATGAGAAAAACTACACCACTCACGACCACGAATTAGGAGCTGTTCTTTTTGCACTAAAGATTTGGTGACACTACCTGTATGGTACCAAATGTACTATATTCACTGATCATAAAAGCCTTCAGCACATCTTCGACCAGAAGGAACTAAACATGAGGCAACGCAGCTGGGTCAAGTTACTAAATGATTATGATTGTGAGATTCGTTATCATCCTGGGAAAGCAAATGTTGTAGCAGATGCTCTGAGCAGGAAAGAACGAACCAAAACTTTACGGGTGCGAGCATTGGGAATGATGATTCATACGAGTCTAACTACTCAAATTCGTGATGCTCAGTCTGAAGCACTAAAGGAATAGAATTTAAAGGAAGAATCCCTTCGCGGCATGGATAAACAATTTGAGATCAAGTCTGATGGAACTCGCTACATCATGAATCGAATTTGGGTACCAAATTTTGGAAACTTGAGGGATCTTGTGATGAACAAGGCACACAAATCCAGATACTCCATCCATCTGGGCTCTGATAAGATGTATCAGGTTCTGAAGGAGTTATACTGGTGGCCTAACATGAAAGCTGACATTTCGACCTATGTTAGCAGGTGCCTCACGTGTTCAAAGGTTAAGGCAGAGTATCAGAAGCCATCCGGATTACTGTACCAACCGGAGATTCCACAATGGAAATGGGAGCAGATTTCCATGGATTTTATCACAAAACTACCTAAGACATCCATCGGTTGTGATACGGTTTGGGCAATTATGGATCGACTAAGGTCCTGTTTGATGCCCCTGACCCAACGTCTGACCACTAACTGGCTGATCCGGTCAGCCAGTCAGTGCGTTTGATTCGTCTGACTGGTAGTTCTGACCCGGACTAAAGGAATGACCGAGTCATCCTTTTCTTCCCTTCTGGCCCACCCCACCCACCCGATCAGCCCCTTCCTCCTGCGCTCTTGGGTCACCGGTTCCTCCCCTCCCCCAAGCTCTCAGTCGTCCCCTCCCCCAAGCTCTCGGTCGGCTTCGGTTGCGGCGCTTATATAATTTGTAGCATTGTATGTACAACAATCAAATCACAGAAAGTATTATGGTCCTTTACGCTATTTATTATTACTTAAAACCTGTGAACTCACCAACATTATATTGATATTTTTCATGCATGTTTTCTCAGGTAATTGATAGATGCACCAAGTTAAGCTAGCATGGATCATCTCATGTTTAGGGCCATTCATGCTGTTTGGGACATTCATTTTCGTATCTGTCATGTTTTGAAAACAATTTACCTTATTACTATTGCTTCCGCAAATTTAACTCTGAATAATGATGTACCTTAAACTTATTTGAGACGTATGTTTTACAAAACCATGTAGTGGTCGATCAGTGACTATGAAACCATGACGTTCGCACCCCACGGGAAACCGCCGTGGTTTGGGGGTGTGACAAGAATCACTCAAATTTTGACCTAACAGTAACCAAGGACTAAAACGGACAAATATACCACCTAAACTGAGCTATAAGATTAAACTAAACTTAAAAGATGCTTAATCAGACTATTCTGAGTGTAATGAGACTAATCACAATGTTTAACAAGTATTGCTCAAAAACATGAATTTGAATGGTCAAACAGTCGAATAGGCGACTGGACACACTGATGAACTTCAATCATACGATGAGCTGTCTGATTGGCTCAATCGTACGACTGAGATGGACGAATGGCATAGTCGCACGACTGAACCATGCGTATGAGCTCAGTCACACGACTGAGGTAAACGCATAAGAAGACATGCGACTAAGTCCAATCGCATGTCTCAGTCGTACGAATGAACTCAATCGCACGACTAGATCTCAGTCGCATAGTTCAATCACACGACTAGATCTCAGTCGCATAGTTCAATCGCACGACTAGATCTCAGTCGCTTTGTTCAGTCGCACGACTAAACAAATTTTTCAAGTTCACTAACCGAAATTGGTTATCTTAGACAAGTACTAATGTTTATCTGTTTTATGTTACAGATGGCTAGTCGGTGGACTATGAGCACCAAGCACAATATCTGTGCTCATCTAGATCTGACTTCCCGCAACGCTGCGAACTTTTCTGCGATTATCAGTTTTCTACGCCGCTCGAGGATCTTTTGAGTGATCTCAGCACAATGTACACCATACAGATCGATTCAGCAGGCGTTTTGGGAAAACGCTATTACAGACAGGTCCACGGAGCCTCACTCTATTCGAAGCTCTATCTTTGGACAAGATATTGAGCTAACTGAGGAGGATATATGGACTGTTCTTGAGTTTGGGGACGATGCTAACTGCCCAACGAGACTACATCCCCTTACTGTCCGTGGCTGCTTTATGAGGGCGAAGTACTCAGGGGACATCAACTCAAGTATGCTTAATAAGAGCAACTTGTGCCCCCCAGTTTAAGTACCTTGCCCATGTTCTTCTACGTTGTAAAGCCTCGAGGAAGGGAGGATTTGATGAATTGTCTGATCAGATGCAGAATGCATTTGCTGCATTAGTGCTGAACTTCCCGTTCAGCTTCTCCAGGATGATCTTCACCTACTTGGTGGAGAACATCGAGGCCAAGGGGAAGGAGAGCTTCTGCATGTACCCGAGGTTTATTCAGATGATCATCGATCAGAAGCTCCCCCAGCTGCCTAAGGAGAAAGAGGATGCGGTCGTATTGGAGGTTATGGATGATACGACGCTGGGGAGAATGAAGGTCTACTGGGGCAAGCAGGTTAAGCCCCCGGTGAGGAGACTGTTTGGGCATCTAGCCCGGGAGGACTACGTGGTGCCGGCAAGACGTAAGTGGTGCCACGACGACAGTGACTCCGATGTGGAGCACATAGTCCTCCCTGGTGATGATTCAGATGATGATGACGGTGATGATGGTGGAGACACAGGTTTTGAGACCACTACTGCAGATGTTACATCTCCTCCATCCCAACAAGAGGGATTAGAGACGGCTGCGTTCCATCAGGACTTTCAGGACAATGAGGATGAAGAGTCTGATGAAGAGCCTCTCACCCGAACAGTGGGTAGCTGGGTGGTTGCTACGGAGCAAGGCGTTAGGGCGGTTGGTGGACGCCCGGGAGGGTCTGGGGGTTCTTCCGTTGATCCATCATATACCCCAGACTCGCCCAGTAGCCGAGGGGGAGCATCCAGGTCCAAAGGGACTAGACTGAAGCGGATGGCTCAGCCCCAAAGGAGGAAGGTGAAGGAAGGAGGATTACCCTGCTTCCAACCTCATCAGCCACCACTACTACCACTCCACCATCCTCTACCACAACACCACCTACCACTACCATACCACCCTCCACAACCACTACTCCTACACCTCCACCCACTCATACACCTCCACCTATATTCACCACCACCACCGCCACCACCACCCGACACCAAGCCGGACCCTCAACAGCTCCATCAGGATCTTCTCTACCCTCCAGTGGGGTAGAGGAACAGCTTGCAGCACTTAACCGAATGGTGCTGAAGTTGCAAGCTGCCGATGACGAGAAGACTGCTCAGCTAAGACAGTTAGTAGAGCTTATTGCTGCCCAATCACTGCAGATCTCTCAGCAGGCACAGCAGCTACAGGAGCAGACCCAGCAGATGGCTGCTCAGAGTCTAGAGCTCACCCAACTCCAGGAGCAAAACGTCATATCTTCTAAGAAGATTGAGGAGTTGGAGGAGGCCAAGAAGACCATCCTGCTCAAACTTAAGGGCACTAAGGATGAGCCTCTGAAGATAAGAGAGGGAGATGGCGATGATGGCGATGATGAGGATAGTGATGATGAGGTAGATGACAGTGATGAAGATGATGATGATGATAGTGGAGATGATCAAACAAAGGAGGGGCACAATGATGATGATGATGATGAATATTCAGCTACAAATACTGTAGATACGGGTCTGGAACAACGAACAAAACGAAGACAAGACCATGGATCTACATCAGCCCCTCCATCATCACCTACAGCTGAAGCTCACGAGCAGATTCAAGGCAAAAGTACTGATTAGATGTTTTATTATTCAACTTTTGTACTTGAATCATCGTTCGATGTTTATGTAATTAATGTAAATATTTATTATTTAATGTTTGATTATCTTGATTACATACTAATTATTGTTATGCTACATGTCTAAATCAAGCAGATCCAGCATTTCAGCAAGATGAGCACGATGTTGCACCCCTCTAACAGATCAAGTCTCAATCACAATGATTCTTGATCTGCGGGGGATCGTCAGAAGGGATGTGAGTTATACTCCTGAAGAAGGAGAAATAATTCACGACCTAACTGACGAGCAACTTGCTGAGATGTTTCGCTTAATCCAGATGAGATAGTGAAGGATGCTTGTTGGACCAAAAGAACCAATGAACCAGATCAGAAAAACCTCTAAGTCCCACAAGACATCACAACAACTGCTAAAAGCTTCATCAGCAGTTTGACAAAGACTGAAGACTTCAACAGCTGAAGATCAAAGAACTGAAGAACAACAGCTGAAGACCTAAAGTACTGAAGACACAAGTACTGAAGACTTCAAGTACTGAAGACACAAGTACTGAAGTATCAAGTACTGAAGTATCAAGTACTGAAGACTCAAGTACTAAAGATCAACAGCTAAAGAACTGAAGTACTGAAGATCAACAACTGATGCATAAAGACTGAAGATAAACACTGAAGACATCAGCTGATGACAACTACTGAAGTCATCAGTTGATGAATCATCTGAAGTTGAAGTCTGAAGACCAAGTGCTGAAGCTTCAGAGTTTGTCACAACAGCTGAAGAAGCATTCTTCAGTTGTTGTGATGATTTCCTTTTTCTGTTGTTTCTTTTTATAGTTCAGTAGTTTGTAAACGACTGAAGAGTTTGTTCTTCAGTCGTTATAGCTATCAGTAGTTTCTTCTCAGTTCTTGTAATAGTTTGACACTTAGCTTTTGTATGAAGATGTCAGCTGTTGTGACATCTTCAGTAGTTTAGTTTGTTATCAATAGGTTGTTAATAACGGTTGATGTCACTGTCAAGTGAAATCAGCTGAGGTCATTCTTGCCTATATAAGGAAGATGACCTAATTGTAGCCACTGCTAATTACAGCCGCAGTCAGAGCATGTGTTGTATGAAATATTCTCTTTTGCAGAACTTCCATCTTTCTTTCTAACTTACTGTTTTATTGTTAAATCTATTGTGTTCTTGCTTGTTTGTTCTAATTCTTGTACTAAATCCGCTGCGAATACAATCTAATTGATCAAACTAGAAGCTTAGATCCTGTCAAATGGTATAATAGCAAGGTTAATCATTTATCGATTTAACAATTGATCATTGAAACTGCTCTGTTGCTATCTACGTTTGATCGAATTAGCAATTTGCAAGAATTAGTTATAGAGATTGAGTTTCTGTTGCTTCTGACCGTTAAACTTGAGGTTCTCGTGGTTTTTGAGCTAGATCTATTTTGTTTACCTTGAATTTGACTGAAATCTGAAATGGCTACACAAACAAACAATCCTCACAATATTGGCTCCTCATCCAAGCCTCTGATGCTTGTGAGGAGTGAGTATAACATATGGCAATGTCGTATGCTCCACCACTTGTCTATCAACAGTGCTGGTTGTTGGAAGTCAGTGGTGCATGGACCATAGAAGCCTATGGTGAGCGCTCCTGAATCAAATGAGATGGTTCCGAAGAAACTTGATCAATATTCGGACGAAGATCTTAGGCTGTTCGAGATTGATGCAAAAGCCCATGGAATTCTGGCCATGGCACTGCCTAATGAAACCTATTCTGGGCTCATGCATCATGAAACTACTCATGATCTCTGGGTTGCTCTGAAGGAACAATTTGGAGGAACCGATGAGGTCTTAGTAAACACAAGGGAAATCCTCGCCCAACAATATGAGACATTCTCTCATAGGAAGGGTGAGACTCTGACTCAACAGTTTGAGCGATTCTCATGTTTGATCTCTGAGTTGAAGATGGTCAAACAAGAGTATTCCAATAGTCAGATGAACAACCGATTCCTCAGATCACTGCCTGAGAGATGGGATACTTATACCATTGTCCTACGCTCTAGTGCAAATCTGAGCACTCTATCTCACACCCAACTTTATGGGAAACTGCTTACATTTGAGAGAGAGATAGAACAGAAAAGGAACTTGTCATCATCTGGCAAGCTCACTGATGACTTTGTCTCAGGCAATGCAGCCTTGATAAGTCAAGAGTCAGAATATGCTGCATCTGAGAGTGCCTATGATGAGCATATTGATTTCTCTAGCAACTCTGAACATGCTTTTGTTGGTGTTAATAGTAGTTCAGGAGGTAGCAGTGATAACTTGTGCTTTCTGATGGAGGACTTGAAGAACATTCCAGATGATGATCTGGAAGAGATGGATATTTTGAGTCAAATAGCTATGACAAAATATCAGATCTCAAAAGTTCTACAAGAGAACTGGGAGGAAATTTCCTTGTCTCTCTGGCAAAACCAAAGTTGGTTTTGACAAGAGCAAGTTGAGGTGTCATAAGTGCCAGAGACTTGGACATTTTGCTAGAGAGTGTAGATCATCTGGATCTAACACCTCTGCACCCTTTGTGACTTTTCCAAGCAATAGTTCACAGCACAAAGGGCAACACTCCACCAGTTCCAGTCATCCATCACCAGCACAGGCATCACCTGCTTACTTTGTGCCTCAGGGTCATATGCCATACCCATACCCCTACTACTATATGCCTCAGCCAAGTCAAGTTTAAGCACCTCCTGCTCAGCAACCACATGCTCTCCCTGAGCCTCAACCTTCCCAATCTCATCATCAACCCTAACCTCAACAACACAGCTTCTTCACTCCAGGAGTTATTGACTGGAGTAGTTTACCAGATGATTTATCTGGTCAAGAACAACTGTTCCAAGGTGCTGGTCAACATGATGGTGATCATCCTTTTGGGAATCTTGCTCTCATGGCCCTGGAGTCTGCTGATGGGCCATCCTCCAACGCTTCATCACAGGTATCTTCTGAGGCTAAAGCCAAGCTTTGTTCTGATTCATACATAGCAGCATTTGCTTCTATTAGAGAGGCAAATGTAGCTTTAATTGATAAAAACCATGAGCTAGAGCAAACCATTTCCAAAAGAAAAGGTGAATTTGAGGCTGTGATTAATGATAAAAATGATGAGATTTATAAGCTTAAATGTCAAATCAAAGATGATAAGGCTAGGGAAGAGGTACTTCTAGAGAAGTATAGAGACCTCAAGGAAACACTTGCAGCTACCCAGGTAGAGTGTGATCGATGGGTACAATCATGCAAGGGTTTTGAAATGCTTCTTAGTAAGCAATCTGCTTCCAATGTGAAGTTTGGCATTGGTTATAATCACACTGCTCCTCCTACAGATTTCATTTCAAGAGCAGAAGTTAAATCTGATGGAGAGAGCAATAACAAATCCTTCTCATCTTGTGACCTATTATCTGATACAGCATCATGAGAAGTAGAAGTCAGCATTCAATCCTCATAAAACCAATCAGCTGATGCTAAAATAGCTGATAGTTCAAATGCTGACTGTCACATGATCAAAGAGTTGATCAACTCAGGTGTTGTCTCTAGAAGTACTGAAAGTACTGGAGAGCAAGTGATAACATCTGAAGTTCAAACCCCAACTACTGCCAGTACTGAAGAGAAGAAAATTGTCAGTAGAAAGGATTTGAAGACTACTGAAGAGGATGTCAGGAAAGCAAGTGTTGCAAGTACTGACAGCAAACAGCTGAAGAACAAGTCTTCAGCAGTTTCATCTTCTTCAGTAGATGATCAACATAAGATGAAGAAGAAGTCATGTGAAATATGTGGCTTGTTCAATAATCTTACTGATGATTGCTGGTATTAAAGGGGATCCAAACTCAAACAAAAAGAGAAAATGAATGAAATGAAAACTGAGTTTGAGTCCAAGTTTGTATCAGCAACATCCAAACCTGAAACCCCTAAGCCCAAAAGGAAATCCAAAAAAAAGGTAGGCGTTAATCAGGCAACAGCTGAGGTTGCTCAAAAGAAGATGGTGCAACACAGGAATCCATCTCCAACAAGCACTAATGTGTCTGAAGAGCTGAAAGCTTTATCACAAAATCAGACACAACTTATGATGATGGTTCAACATCTAATGGGAGAGTCAACTAATTAGATGCTCCTGTGTTAAAACCACAGAAAAGGAAATCCAAGCCAAAGGATTCCCCTTCTACACCATCTCCTTCACCTCAGGCTGTCACACATAACAAACCTGTTAGTATCACATCTGTTGAAGAGAACAGACCCAAAACCAAAAAGGTTTGGGTCTCAAAAACTAATTGATTTGTTGTGATTGTAGGGTTCTTTAACATGCCAAAGAAGCATCTGGTATGTGGACAGTGGGGGATCCATGCATATGACAAGAAGCATCTCACTTCTTAATGACTACTCTCAAGGAAAGAAGGGAATTGTTTCCTTTGGAAATGATGCAAAAGGTTACATCATCGGAAAAGGATTTGTGTCTAATGGGGAAATAAGGTTTGATGATGTCAACCATGTGGAGAATCTCAAGTACAATCTCTTGAGTGTCAGTCAAATGTATGATAAAGGACATGTTGCCCTTTTCATAAGCCAGAACTGTCGGATTCTGTCATCCAAAGTTCTGAGTTTGATTGACAAGGTGTTGGATGAATACACTCTCCTGAAGGCCAACAGGATAGTGTTGGTCCATTTGATCGGTTTTCAGTGCAGAAGAATGCCTGAATCGTTCAATACCAAACACACACAACAAACACTATGAGAAGAAGATCAAAATAACACCAAAAAGCTTTCAAATAAGGTTTTAATGATTAACAATAGTGAATGAAATGAAATAAGCTCAACGTATTCCAAAAGAACAAGCTTACAATAGCCTCTTGCAACAATAATACACAATTAGGGTTTTTGCAAGGATAGCTAACAATTAGACAAAAGAAATCTATATATAGCTGTCATAGTTTCGCATATAGTTTCGTTGTGGGCAAAACTATACTGGCGAAACTATAATTTCGCCCGGCAGAAACTGACAGTTTCGCCGGGAGAACATCAACATGACTGTGAGCGAAACTACAGTTTCGCTCACAGTTTCGCAGGACCGCAAAATATATAGATTTAAACTAAACAAACATACAAAGGAAACTAACATGGATCCTATTACAAATAAAGATAAACAAACACTAATCTAATGGTGAGTCCAACCTATCTTGATTTTCAATACTCCCCCTAGGTTGGATCTCACCCATTCTGCTTGTCTTGATAACTCTAGTCAGCTCCAGCATCTCCCGTACCTGCACTTGATGTTTCTGGTTCAGCTCCTGCAGATTTCTTATCTTGAACTTGAGCACTTGATTTGCCTTGGACACCTCCTGCTCTTTTAGCTCCATCTGGATGTGCACTAGCTTCTGCAAATTGTTTTGTCAGATCCTGGATATCCATGTTTAAATCATCTTCATGTAACACCCGTAAATTTTTAGTAAAGAATCTAAAAGAATAAAATAGAAAGAGAAAGGAAAGAAAAACAAAAGTTACTTTTGTTTGAGGGCCAAAAGTGACAATTTGACAAACTTTCTATTAATTCTTTGTACAAAAGGTGGTATGGCACCCACGTTGTCTGCATTTTCACTACATTCGATATCTTTAGAGAGAGAAAGTAGAAGGAGCAGAAAACCCTCGGATTTTTGAAGAAGAATCTGTAAACTTGGAAGCTTTTGGTAAGAATTCTCTAGTTTTTGAAGTTTTAGATAATTCTAGAACCGTATGTGTGCTTATAAGTGTGTCTTGTGTGTTCGGGTGGTGTGGTGTGTGTGTTCTAGGTGTTAGAACAAGTTGAGAAGGTTCGGGTTGAAGAGTGTAAATTCGAAGAAAACGACTAAGGTGAGTTCTAGACCCCTTTTTACTGGTTTTTAAATGTTTGGGGCTGGAAAATGCATGCAAATATTTTTTATAAAGTTTGGGTTGAAACCCGTATGAACGATTGTATGTATGTTTATGTTTATGTTAGATTTATGCTTAGAATCATGTGTGTATGTTTAGGACGAGGCATTATGATGTTTGGGACTTGGATTATAAATTAGACACATGAATATGTTGTTAATATGTCTAAAATTGGGACTTGGAATAAATAAGAAAAGTTGATGTGTCCACCAGTGCTCATACGACCAACAGTGGTCGTATGATCAGGATTTTTCTAAGTGTTGATGAGTCTAATAGGACTCATACGACCAACAGTGGTCGTATGATCATGTGGAAATTTTCTAAGTATAGACTCATACGACCAACAGTGGTCGTATGATCCAAATATGTTTCTAAGTCCAGGGGTGGTACGACCAGCAGTGGTCATACGACCAACAGTGTGGTCGTATGACCAGTTGATAAATCTAAGTGTTAAGTGAAAAGTCCAGCAGTGCTCATACGGCTAATAGTGCTCATACGCCCAGAGGCTTATACGCCCAACAGGGCTAAAACGCCTAGATCATTTAGCATTTTTCAGGAATTTCCAGTAAAGTTCGAAGTTCGAGGTTTGACCAGGGTTGACTAGGGTTAATAAATGATGATGTCTCATGCATATAATGATGAGTATGATTAACCCTAATTGTTACTAATATTATTATTAGTATATTATTGTTAACAATATTATTAAAATATTGTTAAGTAAGGTATGATGCTATGCATGATGATATACGTATGATGATGAATGTATGATGATGAATGTATGATGAATATGTATGATGTGTGTATGTTCCTTGTGATTGTGTATGCTTATCTTTCTGAAACTTTACGAATAACGAGAAATGAATTAATGAAGTATTATGTATCGTAAAGTGAAAGATAATGAAAGAGGAACATGATGACGAATGCATGTATTAATGAATGAACGAAATGAAGAATGATGATGAATACATGCATTAATGAACGAATGAGTTATGTCTTGCAAGCATTGAATAACGCGATTGGTCCTTCTATGTGATTGACCATGGTCATGGTACCTCTACCGCTTACCTCTAGTACCGTGGCACCATGTTTAGCTGTCCCTCCATAGACTTCGGCCCAGTACCGTGGCATACGTTTGTTGTTCATTTGTTGACCTCGGCCCGTACTGTGGCACTACGTTTAGCTGTCTATGGATTGACTTCGGCCCGGTAGCTAATAACGTTCGGGGTGTAGCATATGGTATTGGTACAATTAACCTTTCAATGCGTGTAAGTAAGTATGAACGGGATTCTTGTCATTCGACCACAGTAATCATAGCCGAGTGCTATGAAGTGGGTAAAGCCTGACAGAATCCATACGAGAAGTTAAAGATAATGATGAATAACGGATGATGAAGATAATAATGAATATTATCTATGTGTACGTATGATGTATGAACGCATGAACGAAAGGATACTTTTAAATAAGTAAAGGTATGTTTTATTACAAAACTAGAACTCACTCAGCAACGCTGACTTTTATGTATTTTCCAGTTGGCAGGTAGTGTTGCTGAGGATGGCACGAGGCGGCTACTCAGCTCTTTTGGGACGGCATTCTTTTGATAATGTTTTTGTATTGTAATGCAAACAAATGATATTTTGTAACAGGGGTTGTATTACTCTACAAAAGCATTTATAGTAAAATTTAAAGTTTCCGCTGCATAGTTTTTATTAAGTTATATTAAATGTATGTTTTATGGGTGATGACGACCAACTGTGAGGTGCCCGGGATCGGGGCCTTACACTTCAGCTCTTATCTTTTCAGCTAGCTCTTTCACCTCCGCCCTCACTCCTCTGACTTTGTTTGCAACAACCATAAACAGGCTAGCTTCATTCCTTGTTTCTTCTCCCGCCCCTGCTTTAATGTGGTTCTCACACAGAACCAGTAGATCTTCATCAGCAAATACAAACAACTCCATTGGGTCAAAGATTCGATAATCAATTCCACCCTTGACTCTAATAACAGCCTCCCCCGTCTAATTGTCATAGAACCACTTCTCAAACTCTTTCAGACGAGAGGGGGAGGGATCTGCCAGTCTTACCCTTTGAACCGTCTTTGGCGGGTTTACGCTCAACACAATCTTTCCCTTCCCTGTGACCCAGTCTTATCTTTCTTTGATCTCTTTCTTTCTGCTTTCATAAACCCGAAAGCCTCAAAGTTATCGTTGAGCCCATTTTGGATTTCTTTTTCTAGAAATCTGGCTCGCTCACTCAAATGTGCTCCAAGTAAAGGCAATGATTCCAACCTTCTCAAATCCCACTTCGGCAAGGTCTTGAATGCCTTCCTTTTGTGTAGATAAGAGATTCCACCCCCTCGCCTTTTTATCATGAACATTTTTAGGTCGGGGTTGTACTTCCAGCTCACGATCTTCTTATCCGCCTCTTTCTTTTCAGACTTTCCATATTTGAAATAGTGGGGTTAACTCTTCGGGTTCCTTCTCCCTCACAAACCAATCATTCTTCTCCATCTCAATAATGTCGTTTTCATCTTCACCCTTCTGAATCACATAAGTCAGAGGCCTTTCGTCCACCTCATAGAACTCAGGCTCTGAGTCATAATCTACCAATTGCTCCTCATCAACCTCCTCATCCACAAGACCCTTCTCAGTGGGCTTTTTAGTCGTTTCAGGTTGTTTTCCCATATGTTCTTCTCCGGTAAAATCTCCAAGATTTATACCCAAATCCACAAACTCAGCTTTAGTCACATCATCCTCAGTTTGTATATTCTCCATTTCAGGTTCTTCAGTTCCTTTGCCAGACCCTCCAGCTTCTTCAGTTGCTGCCCCTGAGGTGCCCTCTCCTGCCTTTGATGAAGTACCCAAATTCAGGAACTGGTACTTAGATGTGTCAGTCAGATCATCCAACTCATGTTGAGTTAGCTGATTAGGCAGGCCAACAGCAGCTTTTAAATCATTTACTTCCTTCAATAACCTTTTGATTAAATTATTCTAATCTATCAACATTCTCTGCATCCCCTCCAGCACTTCATCTTTCATTTCTCCCTCATCTCTTGATTCATCAGCTTGGTCTTCATCATGCTTAATTCATTTGAGAGGGAGGTGTTGAGGTTTCTGATTACATCCTCATCCAAACTGGTGTGTCTTTCTGTTTGTGGGGGCTCAGAGAATGTCTGATGTTTCTGTTTTTTCCTCCTCTCTTGCTCCCCAGTATCAACCGTCCTTTTGGACCTCTTTTCTTTCTCCATTCTGGCTTTAGCCGCCATCTCAGCCACTTCTTTCTCAAAGTCATAATCTTTCTCCTTAGCATATCTTTTTCTTTTCTTTACCGCCTCCGACTGACTTGGTCTAATTTCCTCTGTTCGTCTGGCTTCAAATTGGATCACCCTCCTGATAATCCCATCGATCAGGAGTATACATATTTTCCCACAAGTGAGTGATCCGACCACTGAAGTCGTGCCTGATAGCACAGCAGTCGGCAAAGATTCGGGTATTCATCGACACTAGGTGCTTGACTTCTCCGTGTCTCGGAATGTTGGGAACTTGATCGTCTATGATCATCTGAAGAAATCTGGGATAAAGCAGCCTTTATCCTTCTTCATAGCCATTATGTTTTCTGCCATGCAGCTGAATATAAGGTTTGCTATATTAGCCTTCTCCCCTCTGCAGCATATAACCATAGCCCCAGTCCAGGTTCAGCCCATCCGATCCACCTTTTCGGTGATCTAATCACATTATGAAAACGTGGGCAATGTATCTCCACTCCTTTGATAGAAAGGATTTCTTGATTTCCTTTCTAGTCCTAAAAGGAGGACCTTCATATCCCATAGATAGGAAGGCATCAAACACCTCCTGATCAGCCAAATCAATATCACCTCCAGTGTCTTCTTCTAATCTTAGCACCCGCGAGATAATTTCTTCTGTAATGGTCACTTGATGACCCGGAACTTTGGCTATAATACTCTCAGAATCTCCCCTTGTGTTGTACTCAGCAGTTCGCCAGAAGTCTTGAATGTGTAAATCATAAATAGTAGTAGAATGAGAGATGGCGTATGCTATAGGAGATCTCTGTAGCCATCTGATACAATCCCTGAATCTTGCTGCTTTAGGATGAGAATCATCTAGAATGGTCGTAATATTGTTCCGAACATCGAACTTGAGATTCGCCATTTAGATGTGACAAACAAACGAACCAGGTTAGGAATAAAATTAGAATTTAATTATTTACAAACGTAAATGAAATGAACAGATGGTAATAAGCTTCGTGTAAATACAGATATATACATATAAAATTAAAATGAATTTACAAATTAATTAAATATATATATATACATATATATTTATTTATATATATATACATATATTTTTTTTATTTTTTTTTGTGTAGTTTCGCAAAGACGAAACTATAGTTTCGTCAAACAAAACATATAGTTTCGGCAAGACATGAAGATAGATTCGACTAGGCGAAACAACAGTTTCGCTGAGCGAAATTGAATTTTTTTTGACGAAACTGTTAGGTTCGCTCGGGCAGCATAACCACACAGTTTCGCTAAATCATAGGAACTTTCGTTCAGTTTCGCTGGAAGATGGGGTAGTTTCGCAGAATGAACTGTGAGACTACCCAATCGACAGAATCCAATCCGGTCAAATGTGAAAAAGATTAGCCTATGAAAACCAATGTTCTGAGTTCGAAACTCACATTAGAAGTCCAACAACAGGTGAAAATGCAACAGAACAAGACAGAGACTGAGATTTGAGTCAAAAGTCTTGAAAAACCCTAACAGTATTTAGTTTCGTCGAAAGTGAATAATTTTTGCGAAAGTGAGCGATATGATTCAAAACTATGTTTATGTACATAGGAGTTTCACAGAGGAATAAAATATAATTTCGGCAGAGCGAAACTATACTTTCGGCACAGCGAGTTTATAGTTTCGACTATGTGAAACTATAGTTTCGGCATAACAAAATTGTAGTTTCAGCATTACGAAACTATAGTTTCGGCGAGGCGAAATTATAGTTTCTGCATTTCGAAGCTATAATTTCTGCCATGCAAGATTATAGTTTCTGCAAGCGAAACTGCAATTTCGCCAAGCGAAACTGTAGTTTCGCAGAGTTTTCATTTAAAATAAAATAAATAAGATAAATAAATAAAATCAAAATAAAATAAAATAAAATAAAATAAAACAGAATTAAAATTAAATTGTTGAAGGATATAGTATCATGTTTTTCTCGAAGTGTTTTAAGAGGATCATGACTTAGCGAGATTGCTGATGTGTGCTAGACTATCTAAATAAAACTAACAAAAATTTATTCTAAACTAGACACTGAAAAGCTTTAAATTTATAAAACTAAGACTAAGACTCGATCCTAAGCAACACAACCGGCAGTGTACCGGTCAATTGCAGAATAGCTTTAAAGTCCGAGTTATCGAACCCAAAGATTCTGTATGGAAAACGTAAACTAAACTTACCTAAGACTCGACTAAAAATACTAAATGAAAGTAAATGGGGGGTTTGTTTTAATTACTCTAAAAGAACTAAGACTGGACAGAAAACAAGGAATTGACTAGATTTAAATCAGGAGAAGAAAACACTACCTAGGCAAGAATCCTATACATGTTTTGGCTTTTCTTCTAACGGTTTGGAAATACTTGTGTAACCGGGATCTGAAGATACTAACTTAAAAGGGACCTAGAGAAACCTCGACACTTTCAAGGGAAGCAACTAGATTGACCTAATAAGCCGATAAAATACCGTTAATGGATTCCCCTCTCAGGTTCTCCAACTATGCTAACAAGGCACCCGAAAGACACTCTACCTCACGGCGTAAGTGACTCAATACCCTAAGACAGACACTCTACCTCACAGCGCGAGCGGTCCTAAGGCAAGGGGATAGATATCGGGTGACTGATCAGATTCGGTAAACAAGATGTGAAGGGTAAACTAGACAGAACTCCTCACAGAGACTCTAACCTAGCAATCGCAACACACTAGACAAACCGATAACCTATCAACTTCACAGTATTAAGATTAGTTGCATATTTAGTTAGTCAATTTCAAGACAAATCATTCCAATGACTCACTACGTCTAGCAAATCATCCAAAAATCGCAAACATATAGTAAACGACCTAGCATGCACCTATTCTATGACAGACAATCACCAAGGCACACGTGGAATGATAAATCACTACTCAAACTGATCTAAACACACGTCCACAACTGATCATTCAAACCAATATATTCTCATTAGCAATTAAACACAATCATTGTTCCAAAAACCGATAAAATTCATAATCAAACATGCATATTCATCAAAACCTAGGTAGCTACAGAAGTTTACCCAAGAACCATATCAAAACAGTAGCTAAAGTTCATAAACAACTCAGTAAACATGATTCAAAAGCAAGAGTAAACAAGAAGAAGATGAAACCGATGAATAACACCCTTGAATCTTCAATCCTCTTGCTCAATCCTTGCTCCTTGATGCTTCCAATTGCTTGTTCTCTGCTTGGGATCTCCAAAATCGTCTCTTTTTCGTCTGGAAGTCGGGGCTCCGCTTTAGAATGTGTTATACATTTTATTTAAATGTGAAAATTAGGGTTTGGCCGCGTTCTCTCTCTTCGCGCACAGCGTACAATATACATAATCTGTGCGCGCAGCGCTAAGGGACAAAATAGTCGGGGGCCGAAAATCCTCTCTTCGCGCAGCGCGTACAGTGTAGTCAACTCGTGCGCGCAGCACGAAGACCCTATTCTCTGCAATTTCTTCTTTATTTTTCAAGTTTAATAACTTGCAACTCCTTCACTTGTCCAATGCCCTCGTTCCGACTCATTTTCCATTCCTTCTTGCATCCAAACACCTGCAAATGACAAATAACGAAAACATTAACTTATTCTAATAAAATTAAACACAATAAACGTAAAAAGACTCAAAATCCGACTCTAAGAACGTATGTGTTTTGCAACACATCAAACATCCCCACACTTAACTCTTTTTCGTCCCTGAAAAAGTATTATGCTATGGAATCATAATCAGGTTAAATCCGGTTCTCAAAAGAAATTAAAGTTAACGGCTTATATTAAGATCTAATAACATGTTGACCGCGATCACAGGTATATTTGTCCACTTAAACCCAACCGCCGATCATTCAGGTCCCCAATCGTATTGCAATTAAGTTCAAGTATTTGATTAATTCATTATGGGTCTCACACTTCGGTACCTATTCCCGCTTCAAGCCTTCTAGGCACAGAATAAATCAAATTTCTAAGATTTTTCTACCACCGTAACCCACTACCCAACTGTAATCCCTCTATCTCTAGATGGAATTTGTTTGTGCCCTTTTTGGCATCTTTTCTGAGCTTTGCCTTATTATACTTAATTCTCAGAGGCGTTGCAAGCAAGAGTCACCATCCCCCGCAACCAACGCATGAGCCTTAAGCTTATTATACCCAATTCCTAGAGGTGTTGCAAGCAAGAGTCACTATCCCCCGCAACCAACGCATAGGCCTCAGGTTTTTAAGATTTTAAGTTCATTGCTCTCTTTTTTTTTCGATATATGGGTGGATTTCCTAAAGGCGCCGCCTGTTAAAGCGTGCCTGCTAGAAAAACTACAGCTGGGTCTTAACCTACAGTGGTACCCCTTATACTGTCTACGGTTTGGCTTCCAATGGTGAGAACCCACAAGACTTAATAATGTTTAATTAAGTGTACTAAAATACTCCTAGGATAACCTTACAAGATCAGCTGGGCCTACCCGCACATCCCAAATCAGACATGTTTTTAATCAGTTATTCATCTTATATGTGTGCTATTTGAAAAACCGAACACCTGATTTTATCTATCATTTTCCATTTTTAATATATGCAAACATCAAAATCAGGGACTTTTTTTTTTTTTAAAAAAAAACCCAAATAAACAGACAAAAATAATAAAACTAACTAAACACACTCAAATATTAAAGACTGACTGACTCAATTAAATTAAACCTAAGACACATGTCTTCCTATCCCCACACTTAAATTTAACATTGTCCTCAATGTGGAAATTAAAAAGAAAGACATAAATAAGAAGAGTTTTGGAAAAGACTTAGCTGGTAATAAGCAGATTCCATCTATGCACAGTCTGAATCCAAAACCTCAGATCGTACAGCATTTCATTCGCGATCAGGAATCACTGGTTGCCTCCTTAAAAAGTGTTGGATATATTCACCCGAATGGAGATTGAGTACGGGTGAATTATTCCAAACCTGCAAAACAAACACTCTACCAGGCAAACACAGCATCAAACAGACTCAATAAAAATAAACAATCTGACTCAACAAAAAACCGACACCAATTACCTAAAACTCAAGCAAACCAACTCTACAAACTCTACAAACGGGTCACTACCCAAATACTATCTCCAAGATCAACTTACGGGGGATCATGAAGACCTAGCTCACCCCCAAAACTAACAACCTCACCTCCAAACTCACCACTAAACAAGAAACCACCAAATTCAGAATCAATCAAATCACAACAATCCCCACACTTAGGTTTTTCTAATGGTGGCGGTTCTCTATTAAACTCTAACATCCCCACACTTGGGATTTGCTATCCTCAACCACAAACTTCTCAAATTCACAATCAACTAACTCATCATCACTTTCACAAACTCGCATAAACTCATTCACCACTCGATCTAACTCATCCTCCTCCTCAACTGAATACACTCTCTCATTCTCCATCATCCTATCATCCACCTCACACGAATTGATCAAGGACACCGACTCTTTTGGAATACTAGGACCCCTAATCGATTTGGCAACCTCAAACACTACACTCTCCTCTCCCACGTGAAGTGTGATCTCACCCTTAAACACATTAATGTTAGCTTTAGCAGTACACAAGAAGGGTCTACCTAGAATGATAGGAACTCGTTCATCAGCCTCCATGTCTAACACTACAAAGTCCACGGGGAACACAAACTTACCAACCTTAACCAATAAATTCTCTACAATTCCCCGCGGATGCTTAACAGATTTATCAGCTAGGGAAAGTGTCATGCGCGTTGGGCTCAACTCACCTAAACCTAGCTTCTCATACAAGGAATAGGGCATAAGATTGATACTAGCTCCTAAATCCGCCAACGCGTGGCATTGAACTTCACTACCAAACAGACACGGGATTGTGAAGACCCGGGATCTGCCAATTTCTCCGGTAGTTGGTTCATGACCACCGCAGAACACTCACCCGACAAGGAAACACTTGAAATTTCACCTAGTTTGCTTTTATTCTTCAAAAGGTCTTTCAAGAATTTAGCATACCTAGGCATCCACTTAATTACCTCTATGAACGGGAGATTGACCTTCAATTGTTTAAACAAATCCAAAAAGTGCCCGTAATCCTTTTCATACTTTTGATTCTTAAGCCTATCGGGAAACGGGAGACGGGAATGATCAATCACCGGAGAACGCTCAAACACACTAGGCTTCCTAACAGCACTATCCCCAGAGGGATTCTCTACTACCTTCTCACTCTCATCCTTCTCAAACATGAACTCCTCAACTATAGGGCCTCTCACCTCATCTAACTGCCTACCCGACCTAGTTGTAATGGCCTTAACATGTGCATTCGGGTTCTGTTGAGTATTACCGGGCAACTGACCTTGGGGCTTCGCATCTAACCTTCTAGCTATATCCCCTACAGTCCTCTGAAGATCTAGGAAAGCTGATTGCTGATTTTTCAATAAGATATCATGTTCAGCTAGAATCTGCTGCGTCTTAGAATCCTTAACCACTAACTGAGTCAACAGATTCTCTATCCTACTTAAATCTCCACTATTCTGCCCTGACTGACCACCTGAACCACTACCCTGCCCCTGGTTTTGATTAGAATTCTGTGAGAAACCTGGGGGAGCACCTGAAGAACGCCAGTTGTTCTGATTTCTCCAACCGGAGTTATAAGAATTGTTACCTACATAACTGGCTTGCTCTTGACCTATCAAAGGGCACTTACTAGTGGCATGGTCACCTCTACATAGCTCACACCTATCAACCTTCTTTTTCAGCTCTCTAACCTCACGAACTAGGCTATCAAGAGCAGCAGCCACACTAGTATCCATGGTGACATGGTGAACTCCTCGAGATGAGGTACCAGTGGCAGGACTGGAATTCCTGTTTCCAGACCGCTGCTCATGTTCTGCTTGGGCAAAACTCTCAAACATCTCATTACATTCATTCACATTTTTCTTACCCATGAGATGCCCACCCGCAGACGTGTCAAACCTAGCTCTCGTCTCATAATTCAACCCATTGTAAAACTTTTCTACCAAAGCCCATTCAGACAAACCATGCTGGGAGCAACGACTAAGGAGGTTTTGAAACCTCTCCCAAGCACGATAGTAAGGCTCATCGGGCTCCATCCTAAACGAATGTATCTCATCTCTAAGCCTAGATGCCTTGGCCGGCGGAAAATATTATGAAGAAAACGCTCACGAAGAGCCGGCCAGGTGGTGAAAGTACCAGCTGCATGAGATTCGAGCCAAGTGGCGGCTCGATCAGCAAGTGAAAAGGGAAACAGCTGTAAAAAGATGGCATCATCAGACGCACCCTGCAACTTAAAAGTTCTACCTATTCGCTCTAAGCGACCTATGTGTGCAGGGGCGTCCTCATCCTCTCGTCCGTGGAACTGACAGTTATTAGTGATAGCTGTCATGACGTAGGATGGGATCTGCCAGGAGTTATCATTAGCAATGGTAGGAAGTATGATTGGATTGCTAACTCCTGTGAAGCCATTGGTGGCTTGCTGATGAACAGTTTGATTTTCAGCCATATGTGTGTGTGGTGAACTAGGTGGGCTAGAATCTGCAGAAGAAGTAAAAGAAGGTGCTGTAGGAAAAAATGTAGAATCAAAAACAGAAAGAGAAGAAGTACCACCCTTAAATTTGGGCAACGCAAGCTGCAAATCTTGATCCGGAGGTGGTCCTTGTGATCTCAAGCGGGGCATAAACCTGTAAAACACAAAATTAAAAACCGTAAGACTGACTCAAACAAATAAAATAAAAACAAATAGAATTGAAAACAAACTAATTAAAAAAAACACTTAGCACAAATAGCAATTAATCAAGTAAGTCTAATTAACGCAATCGCCAAGAAATCCCCGGCAACGGCGCCAAAAACTTTGATGTGTGCTAGACTATCTAAATAAAACTAATAAAATTTATTCTAAACTAGACACTGAAAAGCTTTAAATTTATAAAACTAAGACTAAGACTCGATCCTAAGCAACACAACCGGCAGTGTACCGGTCAATTGCAGAATAGCTTTAAAGTCCGAGTTATCGAACCCAAAGATTTCTGTATGGAAAACGTAAACTAAACTTACCTAAGACTCGACTAAAATACTAAATGAAAGTAAATGGGGGGTTTGTTTTAAATTACTCTAAAAGAACTAAGACTAGACAGAAAACAAGGAATTGACTAGATTTAAATCAGGAGAAGAAAACACTACCTAGGCAAGAATCCTATACATGTTTTGGCTTTTCTTCTAACGGTTTTGGAAATACTTGTGTAACCGGGATCTGAAGATACTAACTTAAAAGGGACCTAGAGAAACCTCGACACTTTCAAGGGAAGCAACTAGATTGACCTAATAAGCCGATAAAATACCGTTAATGGATTCCCCTCACAGGTTCTCCAACTATGCTAACAAGGCACCCGAAAGACACTCTACCTCACAGCGCAAGTGACTCAATACCCTAAGACAGACACTCTACCTCACAGCGCGAGCGGTCCTAAGGCAAGGGGATAGATATCGGGTGACTGATCAGATTCGGTAAACAAGATGTGAAGGGTAAACTAGACAGAACTCCTCACAGAGACTCTAACCTAGCAATCGCAACACACTAGACAAACCGATAACCTATCAACTTCACAGTATTAAGATTAGTTGCATATTTAGTTAGTCAATTTCAAGACAAATCATTCCAATGACTCACTACGTCTAGCAAATCATCCAAAAATCGCAAACATATAGTAAACGACCTAGCATGCACCTATTCTATGACAGACAATCACCAAGGCACACGTGGAATGATAAATCACTACTCAAAACTGATCTAAACACACGTCCACAACTGATCATTCAAACCAATATCTTCTCATTAGCAATTAAACATAATCATTGTTCCAAAAACCGATAAAATTCATAATCAAACATGCATATTCATCAAAACCTAGGTAGCTACAGAAGTTTACCCAAGAACCATATCAAAACAGTAGCTAAAGTTCATAAACAACTCAGTAAACATGATTCAAAAGCAAGAGTAAACAAGAAGAAGATGAAACCGATGAATAACACCCTTGAATCTTCAATCCTCTTGCTCAATCCTTGCTCCTTGATGCTTCCAATTGCTTGTTCTCTGCTTGGGATCTCTAAAATCGTCTCTTTTTTCGTCTGGAAGTCGGGGCTCTCCTTTAGAATGTGTTATACATTTTATTTAAATGTGAAAATTAGGGTTTGGCCGTGTTCTCTCTCTTCGCGCACCGCGTACAATATACATAATCTGTGCGCGCAGCGCTAAGGGACAAAATAGTCGGGGGCCGAAAATCCTCTCTTCGCGCAGCGCGTACAGTGTAGTCAACTCGTACGCGCAGCGCGAAGACCCTATTCTCTGCAATTTTTCTTTATTTTTCAAGTTTAATAACTTGCAACTCCTTCACTTGTCCAATGCCCTCGTTCCGACTCATTTTCCATTCCTTCTTGCATCCAAACACCTGCAAATGACAAATAATGAAAACATTAACTTATTCTAATAAAATTAAACACAATAAACGTAAAAAGACTCAAAATCCGACTCTAAGAACGTATGTGTTTTGCAACACATCAATTGCTGATATGTTTGTCCGCTTAAACCCATTCCCAGCTCTTTTCGACTCATGATATGCAGCTGTTTATCATGTTCTGAATTGTCTTAGTAACTCAGCAGCTTGGTCCCCACTGATATTTGATAAAGAACTAGTCTCGTCATCAAGGTTTATTGAGCATAATCATTGATGTCGCCTGATCACTATACTGATTTTACTTAATGCAATCATACTGACTGGCATATATACAGATGGGACTCTATAATGTACAGATGTAGACACATATATATGTGAGATCCAGACTCAACCTATAACTAAAAGATGAGAGCTTCAGGTCAATGCTTTCACATAGCAGAGAAGATCATCTAGGCGTGCTGATGAGAGCTTCAGGTCAATGCTTTCGCATAGCAAAGAAGATCATCACTCCAGGTCAATGCTTTCGCATAGCAGAGGAGATAAACACACATCTTTTCTTATGTAAAGTATGAATGTATATACAAGAATGGACTATTTGAGATTATTTAATGTTTGACTTAGAGGGCGTTATCATCGAGTCACCATCCCAGTGGGAAACGCCATAAGATTCACATTGATAATCTATATATACAATAATAGGCTATTTGAGATTATTTAATGTTTGACTTAGAGGGCGTTATCACCGAGTCACCATCCCAGTGAGAAACACCATAAGCTTCACATCGATAATCTTTGACATCAATTAGCAACTCTCAACCAAGTTTTAGACAAGACTTGTATCTTTGTACAGACCGAAATATCATGAGGATAATCCTTATTACTGAGTTATGATCTTTAATTTGGCTGCATGATCACTTATTTACTTCGTTTTTGGGATGAGTCTATCATGCATATCCCAACGTAAGATGTCCCCTTGTTCTAACTTCATTTTCTTGAATTCCTGAGAGAATGAAAATTAAAACTTATTATCAGTATGAATCTCCCCCGAAATTTTCATTTGACAGCATACTAAATGGAAAATTTCTTAACAATCAAAGTAAAAGAAAAACAAGAATAAAAAGTAAAGATCTATGGGACACAAGGTAGACAATAATCAAGACCAAAAATAAGATATGTACATATTTACAGATTAAACAGTTGTGTTGCTCAGAAAAGATTTTTAGAACGATATTAATCCTAGCATAGAAATCAATTCATAAAAACGTGGCTTATCAAAGTTTTTTGTGAAAAGATCTGCTTTTTGATGTTTTGTATCAATAGGAATAACATTAATGAAACCCTTTTCTTGAGCATCACGGATGGCATGAATCCGTGTCTCAATGTGCTTGGTCCGAGAATGATGAATTGGATTCTTGGCAATCCCAATTGCCGCTTCGTTATCACAAAACAATGGAGTATGAAGAAAGTTGATCCCATAGTCCATCATTTGATGCTGAATCCATAACACTTGCGAACAGCAACTAGAGGCTGCAATATATTCAGCTTCTCCTGTTGAGAGAGAAACCGTGGTCTGTTTCTTGCTTTGCCAAGAAACAAGGCAATTCCCCAATACTGACAACCTCCAGTAACAGACTTTCTGTTTAGTTTGCAGCCGTTAGAATCGCTGTCAGAATAAGCATGCAAGTCAAAATTCCCACCATAAGGATAACAAAGTCCAAAACGAGAAGACCCCTTTAGATAACGAAAAATTCGTTTGACTGCCTTGGCATGGGATTCTTTAGGAGCTGATTGGTATCGAGCACAATATCCAACAGCAAAGGTGATGTCAGGACGACTTGCTGTTAGGTACATGAGAGAGCCAATCATGGATCTGTAGAGATGAGGATCGATTGGTTTGCCGTTTTCATCCGGAGTGAGACATGTTTGAGCCGTGAAGGGAGTCATCTCAGAAAAAGCATCATCCTTTTTGAATTTCTTCAAAATTTCCTTAATATACTTCTCTTGATGAATGAGAATTCCATCTGGCTTTTGTTCAACTTGCAGCCCGAGAAAGAAACACATTTCTCCCATCATGCTCATCTCAAATCTGTTTCGCATGACCTCCTCAAACTCCCGACATAATTGAGGATTGGTAGAGCCAAAAATAATGTCATCAACGTAGACTTGCACAATCAACATCTCACCGTTTACCTCTCTTTTGAATAAGGTCATGTCAATGGTGCCTCGCGTAAAACCATTGCTTAAGAGATACTGGGTCAGTGTCTTATACCAGATCCGAGGAGCTTGATGAAGTCCATAAAGTGACTTATCAAGCTTGTATACTTTGTCAGGAAAGTCTGGATCTTCAAACCCTGGGGGTTGACACACATATATCTCTTCATCAATGTCACCATAGAGAAATGCGCATTTGACATCCATCTGATAGACTTTAAATTGCTTGTGAGCAGCGTGCGCCAAGAATATTCTAATGGCTTCAAGACGGGTGACAGGTGCGAAGACTTCTGTGTAGTCAATTCCTTCTTCTTGAGCAAAGCCTTGAACCACTAATCTGGATTTGTTTCGCACCACTATTCCTCGATCATCAGGTTTGTTCTTGAATACCCATTTTGTGCCAATGGGATACTTATTTGGTGGAAGATCCACCAAGGTCCACACCTTGAGTTTTCTGAACTGTTGCAATTCCAACTGCATTGATTCAACCCAGCAGGGATCTTGGAGAGCTGCATGAACGTTCTTAGGAACGATTTGAGATATAAAACAAGAGAACAAGCAAACATTAATCAAACCAGACTGACTCCGTGTCTGAACTCCATCAGTAATGGAACCAATTATGTTGTCATGTGGATGATCTTTCAAAGTTTTGAAATCAGCAGTCATGGAAGGGATGTCAGTAGGTGGATGGTTAAATGATAAGCTGGATGGTGAAGTAGGGTGCGGTAAAGGAGATGAAGAAGGTGATGTTGATATGGGTGGAGGTGGGAGGTCAAATGAAGATGAGGAAAATGCAACATTGACTGAGGTATCATCAACTGATGTAGTGACATGAGGGACAATAGGTTCAGCTGGTATGGGAGCAGGAGGAATGATGTTTGTTGTTGTATTGGAGAAGGACACATCATCATCGAAAACTAGAAGATTGAATGATTTGTACACCGTATCTGAGTCAAAGAACCAAGCTGGTTCTGAGGGAACATCAGAGGAATTAGATTCCTGCCAATCGACATAGAAGGACTCTTGAACGATACGTGTCCTCTTGTTATATACCCGATAAGCCTTTTGGGAAGAAGAATAGCCTACGAAATAACATTCATCCGATACAGCACCAAATTTTGTCTTCTGTGCTTGAGTATTCAAGAGAGTGCACGAGCAACCGAATGGGCGAAAGAAATCAATCAAAGGCTTTCTCTTGTGAAATAGTTCATACGGAGTTTTCATCTTATCTTTGACTATCAGCACCCTGTTGAGAACATAAGAAGCACAATTCACAGCCTCAGCCCAAAATATGATGGGTAAGGAGGATTCTATCAACATTGTACGTGCGGCTTCAATTAGGGTGCGATTCTTTCGTTCCGCGACACCATTCTGTTGAGGAGTTCTCGCAGCACTGAACTGTCTTAATATTCCTTTGGTTGCACAAAAGGAGTCAAAAATTTGATTTTTGAATTCAGTACCGTTGTCACTTCGAATAGCCATAACCTTCCTCTTGCTTATCGATTCAATCGAGAGAATTAACTTTTGCAACTCCTCAGTAGTCTCTTCCTTTTGAGCAAGAAATCTTACCCATGAATATCTGGAATAGTCATCTCTAATCACAAGACAAAAGGATTTCTTAGCAATAGATTTAACACTTATTGGTCCAAACAAATCAGTATGTAACAACTCCAGGGGATTTGAGATGCTATTTTCAATTTTAGGTTTGTGTGGTTTCTTATGTTGCTTTCCTTTTGCACATGCCATACATTTCTCAACCACAGAAAAGTCTTTTAAAGGTAATCCCCGAACGAGATTGTTTTTAACTAATTTGTTTATTATTTTGAAATTAACATGGCCCAATCTATGATGCCATAAGAAAGACTCAGAGGTGGAAGCTTTAGACAAGAGGCATGTGACTGCGGATGATGAGCTCTTTGAATTCATGTCAAGGAGATATGTATCATGCTTTCTGGGAGCCCGCATGAGTACCAAATTATCTAGAATATCAATCTCAGATTTCAAAAAGATACATTCATTGGACTTGAATAAGACCGGAATACTTTTATCACAAATCTGAGAGACGCTCAACAGATTGAATGCAAGCTCGGGTACGTAATTGACTTTTTCCAAGGTGAGCGAACCATTACAAACTTCTCCTTGCCCTATCATTTTTCCTCCTTTCTTGTCTCCGGCGAAAGCAACATAACCACCGTCGATTATGCGGTAGTTGGTCAATAAATCTTTAAGCCCCGTCATGTGTCTGGAGCAGCCACTATCAACATGCCACACGCTATTTACAGGCTTAGTGGTCGACTCCTCATATGGAAGTCCCATCACCACCTTCTCAGCTGCAAGAGCTTTATCACATTGACACACCGGAGTACTCGACTTGTTTTCCTCTACGGTGGTAGCAGCATTGTCATCATTCCTTTCTAGCACTGTGGAATGAGTTCCTTGCTTTCCGTACTCCTTCATATTTTCATCTTTCTCATACTCATTCTCTTCAACTCCATCATTAAACTCCTTAAATGGATCAAATTCTTCGTCACCGTTCATCTTCATTTTCTCTTCCTGAATCTCAGCTACTAACGCTTGATTAATTTCTTCTTTTGTCTCTTCAGCTTCTGCACTCCAGTCAAAGTTAGAAATTAGAGCAGTTTCTTTCTTGTGGCTTGACTCATCTTTACCCCCACCAGCAGCCAATCTTGGAATTCCAGAGTTATTAGGATCAGTGACAGTTGGCAATGGACATTCACGTTTAAAGTGTCCCAATTGCTTGCAGTTGAAACATCTAAGCTTAGACTTATCAAAACCCAATTTGGAGTTGGAGCTTTGACCTCCAAAGTTCTTTCTACCAGTCCTTTCCATAAATCTCCGAGCTCTAAGCGTCAGCATTGCCATTTGCCATTGAATATCGGTTTCTTCAAGATCATCTGAATCCACTTGATACATGTCCTCCATTGTCATTCCTTTACCTTTCAGATCACCAGCAACAAGTGCTTCATAACTTTGAACAAACATCCCAAAAAGTGTCATAGTCTCAGCCGGAACAGTAGATTCAGTAGATGCTTTTAAATTCCCTTGCTCTTTCCCGGGTTAATGTCACTTCCAGAAAAATCACACACGATCACTGCTCCTTGACGTGATGCCTGCATTGGTGACCTTGCAGCGGAAGATAGTAATGCAGCATTCTGTGAATAACGGATGTTGGCATGATGGATTGATTAAACTCCCTCCTTTTCAGATCCAAATCAAAAGACTTCAGCTTGTTAATCACGTTCATCAGTTTATAATCAGCAAAGTTTCTTTCTTGTTTCAACATTCTCACTTGTAAACTCCACTGGGGTGGAAGAGAGTCTAGGAGTTTATTCACTTGCTCATGATTTCCCAACTGATCGTCATACTTCTTTAAGGTACTGGAAACGGACAAAAGCGATTAGTAATATCAGTAAGATCTTCATTCTTGTGTCCCACAAATGAATTGAACTCCTTTTAAGCTTGAGCCTTCCTATCTTTCCTTAGATCCTCGTTTCCATCGTAAAATTCACACAAGGCATCGTATAGAGATTTTGCATCTTTGTGTTCAGCAAAGCGATTGTAAATATCAGGTGCAAGACATAATGTTAAGGCTCCGAACGCTTTCTGATCTCGGTCAATCAATTTTTGATCCTTTTCGGTGAATGTGGAGGAGTCCGTGTTTGGAGATACAGTTCCACCGACGGTAACGGTTGGCTTGTGTGGTCCAATGATGATTGAATCCCATTGATTGTGATCGGTGTAGAAGAAGAAGCCTTAAGACACCTTTTCCAATCTTTAAAGTTATCTCCGTTGATGAGTCTAGGGGGTGTTGGGTGCAACACTCTCTAAATCAGCCAGGGTGAGAGTAGTCATTTTGGACATGATAGTTTCGTCGGAGAAAAAGTAATTTCGCTGGAGTAGATTCGCTGAGATCTAGTTTCGGCAGCACGAAAGTGTAATTTCGGCAAGCTTATTTTTGGTTGTTTCGGCAATCAAGATCTTAGTTTCAGCAGCACTTTCGCTAGCCAGAGACTATCAATAGCTTAGTTTCGCTGTAAATTTCGCAGGAAACAAGCTTGAACTTTCGTTCAAATCACTTTCAGCCGCAAGTTCGCACAAATGTCACCCAATCAGAATGAACTTTCGTTCAAAGATCACAGTTTCGCACCAAATGTCAAAGAGGAGAAAGAAGCAATTTCGCTGCACGAAGTTACAGTTTCGCTGGAAGAAACTGTAATTTCGCTGGAAGAACAAAAAACCCTCTTAAACCCAAAACAGTCGAAAATCACCAAATCTCAATGAATTTGAAAAGGAGTGATTCACGAAGCTTCCTCAATCAGAAACACACAATATCCAATCAATTTTCATGACAAAAACACTCTGTTTTGATGTGGAATTTGAGAAAAGAAGGTATTAAACAAAAATAACCAAAAACCTCAAACAATCAAGAGCACTAAGGCTCTGATACCATATTGGTGGTCCATTTGATCGGTTTTCAGTGCAGAATAATGCTTGAATCGTTCAATACCAAACACACACAACAAACACTATGAGAAGAAGATCAAAATAACACCAAAAAGCTTTCAAATAAGGTTTTAATGATGAACAATAGAATGAAATGAAATAAGCTCAATGTATTCAGAAAGAACAAGCTTACAATAGCCTCTTGCACCAATAATACACGATTAGGGTTTTTGCAAGGATAGCTAACAATTAGACAAAAGAAATCTATATATAGCTGTCATAGTTTCGCAAATAGTTTCGCTGTGGGCGAAACTATACTGGCGAAACTATAATTTCGCCCGGCAGAAACTGACAGTTTCGCCGGGAGAACATCAACATGACTGTGAGCGAAACTACAGTTTCGCTCACAGTTTCGCAGGACAGCAAAATATATAGATTTAAACTAAACAAACATACAAAGGAAACTAACATGGATCCTATTACAAATAAAGATAAACAAACACTAATCTAATGGTGAGTCCAACCTATCTTGATTTTCAGACAGGAAGAGTATATGCCTTGGATCTTTCCAAGAAAATATATCTAAAAGGCCATCCTTGCCTATTCTCCAAGGCTTCTCCTCAAGAATCTACTCTATGGCATAGAAGGCTGGGGCATGTTAATCTCAAAAACATGAATCAGCTGATAAGCCATGGTTTAGTAAGAGGGTTGCCTTTGAAGGAGTTCAAGTGTGAAGACAACTGCACTACTTGTTTAAAGGGGAAACAACACAAAGTCTCATTCCCTCCAATAGAAGAACCAAAGTCCACTGCCTGCTTACAACTCCTGCACATGGATCTCTTTGGTCCTGTCAGAGTAATGAGTATGGCAAAGAAGAAATACTGTCTGGTAATTGTGGATGATTACTCCAGATTTGTATGGACTTTCTTCTTGCACTCAAAAGATGAAGCTGCCAAGGCTATAATGAACTTTATGTTACTTGTGGAGAAGCAGTATTCCCTTCAGGTCAAGTGTGTGAGGAGTGACAATGGAATAGAGTTTAGAAATCACACACTTGATGACTTCTACCTGTCAAAGGGAATTAAAAGGCAGTTCAGTATTCCTAGAACTCCTGAACAAAATAGAGTGGTTGAGAGAAAGAACAGGACCCTCATTGAAGCTGCAAGGTCAATGCTGGCTGACTCAGGATTGCCACTGACCTTTTGGGCTGAAGCTGTCAACACAGCTTGCTATGTGTAGAATAGAGCTTTAGTGAATCAGAGGTTGATGAAGACTCCTTATGAAGTACTCCATCATTTGGCTCCTTTGATTTCCTTCTTTAGAGCCTTTGGGTGTCCTTGTTTCATTCTCAACACAAGCAATCCACTCCAGAAGTTTGCCTCAAAGGTGGATGAAGGGTATTTTGTTGGTTATTCATCAACTTGCAAGGAATACAGAGTTTTCGACTGTAGGACAAAGATGGTTGAAGAGACTTTGCATGTGAAGTTCAATGAATCTCCAAAGGACAAGATTCCCTAAAATCCTGTGGAGTTGTTTGATTTGGACATACTGTAATATGTTCCTTATCAACCTCCAGTTGTTGTTCCTGTCAACAGTTCTCCACCTGGTGATACTGATGATGATGTAGCCAGTACCTTTTCAGGTTAGTGATCACCTGCCTGAGTCAACTAAACCTGATGCTCCTGTAGCTTCAGCAGCTCCATCCACAACAAATGCTGATGAGATTTCTGCATGCTCTACTTCATTTGAGCTGCCATCTCCTACATGGTTTCAAGAGTCCTCATCACCATCTGTTGCTGCTGAAGGTCCTACAAACACTTGCACTGATCTTATAGTCTATCGAGAGCTGAAGAATCACCCAACTTCTCAAATCATTGGTGATATCAATGCAGGAGTTTCAACTAGAAGTCAATTGTCCAATTTCTGCTTCTATGCTCTCTTCATTAGTCAGCAAGAGCCAAAGAATTATCATGTTTCCTTAAGAGACAATGATGGGTTGAAGCAATGCAGCTTGAGCTTCTTCAGTTCAGAAAACAGCAAGTGTGGGAGCTTGTTCCTCTACCCGAAGGTAAGTGTGCAATAGGAACTAAATGGGTGTTTAGGAACAAAACTGATGAAAAGGGTCAAATTGTTAAGAACAAGGCCAGGCTGGTTGTCCAGGGGTTTGCACAAGAGGAAGGCATCGATTATGATGAAACCTTTGCCCCTGTAGCCAGACTGGAGGCAATTAGATTATTTGTAGCTTATGCTGCCTTTCACAGTCTTAAAGTTTATCAAATGGATGTCAAAAGTGCATTTTTATATGGTAAAATAAAAGAGGAAGTTTATGTGTGTCAACCACCAGGTTTTGAGGACAATAAACATCCTGATTGGGTGTATAAGCTTGATAAGGCTCTTTATGGGCTGAAACAAGCTTCTAGAGCCTGGTATGAAACATTATCTAATTTTCTTCAACAGAATAATTTCACTAGAGGCTCCATTGATAAAACTTTATTCATTAAGAATGTGGGACAACATAAGCTACTTGTTCAAATTTATGTTGATGATATAATTTTTGCATCCTCTGATCCACGGTTGTGTGATGAATTCACTAAGTTAATGAAGCAAAAGTTTGAAATGAGTGCTATGGGAGAATTACAGTTCTTTCTAGGGTTGCAAATCAAACAAAGGGCTGATGGAATCTTTATTCATCAGTCCAAATATACGAAAGATTTGTTGAATAAGTTTGATTTACAAAACTGTAAGCCCTGTTCTACTCCCATGAGCAGCACCACACAACTGGATGTTGATCAGAAAGGTAAAGCGGTTGATGAAACCCTTTACAGATGTATGATTGGGTCCTTGATGTACCTTACAGCTTCTAGACCAGACATTATGTTTGCAACATGTGCCTGTGCTAGATTTCAGGCTGCACCTAAAGAATCCCATTTGATTGCAGTCAAAAGGATCTTTAGATATTTGCAAGGTACCCAATCTCTAGGTCTTTGGTATTCTACTATGCATTCTTGCAAATTAGTTGCCTTCTCTGATAGTGACTATGCAGGATGCAAAGTCACCAGAAAATCCACTTCTGGTGGTTGCCAATTCCTAGGCAATTGTTTAGTTTCTTGGCAGAGTAAGAAACAAACTTCAATTGCTACTTCCACTGCTGAAGCTGAGTACATTGCTACTACAAGTTGTACATCCCAGGTACTCTGGCTTCAGAACCAACTTTTGGATTATGGCATTACAGAGACTAAGACTCTATTACTAATGGATAGTGCTTCAGCTCTTGTATTGTTAAAAATCCAGTCCAGCACTCTAGGACCAAACATATAGAGATCAGACATCATTTTATTAGGGATTGCTATGAAAAAGGTCTGATTGATCCAAAGTTTGTGCCTAGTGCTGATGAGCTTGCAGACATATTTACTAAGCCTTTAGATAGTGCCACATTTCAAAATTTGGTACTAAGCCTTGGTATGCTGCAGCTAGAATAATTTGACTAATACTGATGCTCTCAGTTCACAAGTCCTGATGAGCATTAGTATGCAAAGGTCAAAAATAAGTACTGATGAGTAATTTAGTCTTCAGCATTTCATAACTACTGAAGACTAAAATGCTTCAAAGTACTGAAGTACATTATTTGTTGAAAACAACTAATGTAGTTACAACTACTGATGTGGTTATAACTACTGATGTTAATTTTCCAACAAATAAGTACTGAAGAACAAATTTTGTTCGCAAGTACTGATGTGCAATATTACACATTAGTACTGAAGGCAAAATTTGTTCACAAGCTCTGAAGAATAATTTATTTCATCAGCACTTATGAACATCCGATCACAAGAGCTGAGGAATAAATATTCACAAGAGCTGAAGGCCAATGAAACATCTGAAAGTTAGCCAAAGAGCTGATGAGTAAATGTGGAGGTCAGAATGAAACAACTGAATTGACGGCAACAGCTGATGAGTAACTTTACTCTTCAGCTGATACCAACATCTGCGGTTTCATATCCAAACAACTAAAGGACAAAACCATGTCTTCAGCAGTTTCACAACTACTGATGACTAACACCAAGTCCTCATTTGTTTCAACAACTGAAGCCAAACCATGTCTTCAGTAGTTTACAACTACTGATGTCAGAAGTTTACAACTACTGATGTCAGTCGTTTATAACTACGAATGACTAACACCAAGTCTTCAGTTGTTTACAACGTCTGAAGATGAAAACCATATCTTCAGTAGTTGATAACTACTGATGACTAACAACAAGTCTTCAGTCGTTTACAACATCTGAAGGACAAAACCAAGGTCTCATTAGTTTCAACAACTGATGACTAACACCAAAACCTTCAATCGTTTTCTTTCAGCCGTTTCCATACCCTATAAATACCCAACCCAACCTTCAGAGTTTTTCATTCTAACTTGACCTAAAATTTCAAAAACTTTGAAACCTACCATACACCATTAATGGCGACCATGCAACTAAAGCCTCGACACAACTGTGTCGCATACCTCACAAAGTCACCATTCTGGACGAAGTTCCATAACGCCATCGATCTTATGATCGATTGTCCTTTCCAAACGGCATTGCTCATAAATCCGACCATCTATGCCGATTCACTTTCCCAGTTCTGGACGAACGTCATCGTGCATACTGGAGAGAACGACGCCGAGGTCTCTCTCCAGTCGTTCGTCAACGACAAACAGGTGGTCATCAATCCCGCAATCATCTGACCAACCCTAAAATTGGATGATGCCACCTTCCCCACCGACTATCCAAAAGGCACCACTGATCTTGCTTTTGCATACTATGACTATCAGGGTGACCTATCGGCCTCTACCCTGCTGAAGAAACATTTCCATGACCCCGAACGACTTATCTTTCACATGGTAAATGTTTGCTTAGCCCCGAAGACATCATCATGGGATCAAATGTCCACAAGGTGGCAGCAGGTATTATACTCTATCCTTGAGAAACAACCACTAAACTTCTCTGAAATAATTTTCTTGAAACTCAAGGACATGAACGCAAAACCTTTGCAAACCGTTGGATCTTATATCCACGGTTCATAATGGCCATGATAGAGAACCAGCTACAAGCTGAGGGACTAGTTGGCACTAGAGTCCCTGCCATGGCTGTATTGCCTGAGGTATACTCCAGGCACAACACAGACCAAACACTGAAAAAGGCTGCCAAGCTGCGAAAACCCATGCAGCTGGAACCCACAGCCTCCACCTCAAAGTCCAAAGTCCCCACCAAACCCAAACCCAAGAAAACCAAAAAGGCTACTCAGGGAGATGAGTCCCCTGAGGATGCCCCTGCATAACAAATGCAGGAAGTGATTGCTGGCAAGATTCTCCCAGCAATCACCACGACTCCACCTACCACAACCGCACGGGCATCCTCTTTACAGGAGCCCGATGCAACCATTTCTGGGGCTGCCATACATCTGGAACCTTTCTCAATTGAGGAGGTTGCCATTGAAAGCACACTTCTCCCCATGTGCATATGCTTCTACCCCATCTCCCACTGCAACCGCCCCTAAAAGCCCTACACTAATAATTGCAGAAGTGTTGACCCATCTTAACACTCCACCCTCTCCCTAGAAACCAATCAAAACTAGGAAAACTCCAACCATAGAGAGGGTGGATACAAGTGTTGATGGGAGCCCACAACACAGAGAATCAAATGTCTCGTCTCCTAGTGTGGCCAAGGAGATAAGACAATCTGGTGAGGCTGCCACTTCCCCTGCATCAGCACATGAGCAGGAAGAAGCTGATACCATCTATAAGACCTCAACAGAGGCAACTGCCGATGATGGATCCAATCCGGAGGCTGGAAGTCCCCAGAACCAAGAACAAGGGGCACATGCGAACACTGAGCCACACTCAGCGCATGTACATCCTGACTCAGTCAGGAGGTCAGGTGATTCAGCTACCACTGATGATGACCTGAGCTTCTTCTTTGATGTAGTTGCCCAAAATACCATTCTTGAGGAGGAGGTGAGTAGACTCAAAGAGCTACTTGCCAAATTCTCCCAAGAACAAAGTCCATCTGCCACCATTAACCCACAGATGGTACCTTCAACTGAAGGTCTCACATACACACAGCCACTCCTACAAACTCAGCCACCTGGCCCTGCTTCTGGCACTAGTTCTCAGGGACAAAACCCCCTGAGCAATTAGCTGCTATCTTTCAACAATCCTTGCCTCTCATCACACCCATAATCACAGACATTGTGATAAAAACCCTGGATGAGAGGCTTCCCTCTACAATACAGCCTTTGGTGGAAGCTGTAGTGCTGAATAAGCTTTCTGATAGTCAACCCCTTGCAACCAATGCAACCAAAAAGGGGGTGACATCAGTGAAAGCTAAAAGGAAGAGAGTGGAGGAGGAAGTGAAGGAGAAAGAAGTAGAGGTAGAGGTGGAAAAGAAGAGGGAGTTAGTTGAGGAGACTAAGAGGGTGAAGGGGAAGGAAAAGGAGGGAGCTGAATTGATTAAAGTGGCTGAAAGTCAAAAGACTTTCATGTCACATACAAGAAGAAGAAGGGAGAGAAGGAGAGGGAGACTGATCTAGTTGTCCTTGTCAAGGAGGCTGATACTGAACATAGCCGATCAATGGACAAAATCATTGATCAGCTGTTCAGGCAAGGCTTTGACACTGACACTGCTATGCTAGATCAGGAGATAAGAAATTGGAGATGAAAGAGATTGAATACCGATGGACCTGTTATAGCCAAGTGGAAAGAGAGAGACTTGAGGCTATGACAAGGTTTATTTCGAAGTACCTAGGGAGACCAGTCCTAGATGTTAAGTCATGGACCAGGGACAGCATCTTGGCTATAGCCACCAAGATCTGTTCGGCTAGGGAATTCACTAAGGGACTGGTCATAGAAGCCCTTTCTGAAGCCGGTGCTGGGAACAGGACTCTGCTAGCAAAACAAACCAAACCTTCACTCATATCCAAACTGCTAGCACAGCCTGCCCAATCTCCCACACCAACACAAACCCAAACACACCCACAAAACCAACTCCCTCACCATCAAAACCCATATCCGATGATGCACCCTTGAAGAAGAAGAGAAGGGTGTTGAGGCTACAAGAAAAAGAAGAAGAGGATGATGAGGAAGAAGATAGGCTGCCTCTCTCTGCATTTTATCTTTGCCTAAACCCAAACCTTTATCCATCACTCCCATCACTCCTGCCTCACAGATGAAAGCTGTGAAGGTTAAACTTGAAGAAGAACACAACATAGGCTACATGATGATGAGCTGTTGAAAAGAGTAGATAAAGCCTATGCTGCTTCCTCATCAATCATGAATATGAGGAAACAAGCTCTGAGATTATTCACTTTAAGTCATATATTTCAATTTGAAAAGGACAAAGTGAAAATTTGGCCTGATCCCAGGGTGTCTCATAGGATTATTAAGAAAGACATTCCAATGAGATACAATAGCCAAATCAAAAAGATTGTAGATGAAGTGATCTCTTTGGCCATTGTAGTATCACCCTGGGAAATCATAGAAGATTTCAAGAAAACCTATCAGGCTAACCTCCCACCACAAAGATGTTGGAGAATAGGGTGGTTAAAAAGGGGTTAGTCTACAAGAGGTTTGAGAATCTTAGAAGAAATGAGCTCCAGTTGTTCTTAGAGGGTAATCACCCTGATGAATTCGCCTATAGGGCTATAACAACTGTGGAGCTAAAAAGTGGTAACAGGCCAAATACACTCTCAGAGCTCTATGGACCTGAAGGATTCTTTGAAGGTGAGGCTGAAGTACTTACCATGGAGGAACAAGTGATGTTTTTAGAAGCCTACACCAGAGAATCCTACAGGCTCATAGTAGGAAGTAGGTCTCATGGATGGGACAACAGCCCTGTGTCCAGTTCCCCAAGACAGGGTTCCCATCCATACTATGCCAACCAAATCTCAGAGACCTCTTCCCAGGCCAGTGCTTACATGGGTCATCTTCTAAGCTGATCAAGAAGGAAAAAGACCAATCATTCTGCCATCAATAAGTAGGACCAATAAATAGCTTAGAGGTTTTGGCTGCATTGGTTCAGGGGGAGTTTGTTGGACCAAAAGAACCAATGAGCCAGATCAGAAAAACCTCTAAGTCCCACAAGACATCACAACAACTGCTGAAAGCTTCATCAGCAGTTTGACAAAGACTGAAGACTTCAACAGCTGAAGATCAAAGAACTGAAGAACAACAGCTAAAGACCTAAAGTACTGAAGACACAAGTACTGAAGACTTCAAGTACTGAAGACACAGGTACTGAAGTATCAAGTACTGAAGACTCAAGTACTGAAGATCAACAGCTGAAGAACTGAAGTACTGAAGATCAACAACTAATGCACAAAGACTGAAGATAAAGACTGAAGACATCAGCTGATGACAACTACTGAAGTCATCAGCTGATGAATCATCTGAAGATAAAGTCTGAAGACCAAGTGCTGAAGCTTCAGAGTTTGTCACAACAGCTGAAGAAGCATTCTTCAGTTGTTTGATGATTTCCTTTTCAGTGTTTCTTTTTATAGTTCAGTAGTTTGTAAACGACTGAAGAGTTTGTTCTTTAGTCGTTGTAGCTATCAGTAGTTTCTTCTCAGTTCTTGTAATAGTTTGACACTTAGCTTTTGTAAGAAGATGCCAGCTGTTGTGACATCTTCAGTAGTTTAGTTTGTTATCAGTAGTTTGTTAATAACGGTTGATGTCACTGTCAAGTGACATCAACTCAGGTCATTCTTGCCTATATAAGGAAGATGACCTAACTGTAGCCGCTGCTAATTACAGCCGCAGTCAGAGCATGTATTGAATGAAATATTCTCTTTTACAGAACTTTCATCTTTCTCTATAACTTACTGTTTTATTGTTAAATCTATTGTGTTCTTGCTTGTTTGTTCTAATTCTTGTACTAAATCTGATGCGAATACAATCTAATTGATCAAACTAGAGGCTTAGATCCTGTCAATGCTCCAACGTTTGATGATGCTAGTGATGAAGAGCTTAACGACGTTCAGGAGATAGAGATTGAAGACATCACCAATCAGCACTACCCTGAATACGCTGACCGAGTGGGAAATGTGTTTTCCTGATCTGGTTAACACTCTCGGCAGTGATGTTTTGGCGAAGCTGAGTGATAAGATAAGGAAGCTGAAGTATCAACTAGCCAAGCCCAAGCCTCGAATGCTGATGTCGATATCAGAAAGGCTGAATGGGCGGCTTGCTTTGCTGAGATCCAAGCCCAACGCGCTACAGCTAAGCAAAGTACCTACACCAAGCTCTACAAAGTCAAGAAGAATATGAAGGTGTAGGGAAGATTATGCATGGGCTCATTTTGAGGATCTTGGAGTTTATGCTGTAAAGAGGGAGAGGGGAATCGAGTACTTTAGATTCCTCATGACCTGAAGACTCTCCCAGGTTCGAGCTCAACCAGCTAGCACGCCTGAAGTTGCTCTACGCTGACCCGAAGAAAATGTCAAGCTGGTTTGAGGCTGCACTTAAAAGGGAATACAGGACAAGATGGGTAAACTTCAAACCTCAGCAGGCTATGAGGTACCTCTGAATGTCTGAGGTGAGTCCCATCACCGGTCAACCAAGATAGTCCTGAAGTGGCGCCCTCCGCGTATGATGTCCAGAATTCCTTTGAGGGAGATGCCACAGGACTTTACCCCACATTTTAAGTGGTGGTACTATGACTGGCGCTCTGAAGAGGTCGTCATTGTTTTGGACAGGGAAGGAACGGTGGACACAATAAGGGTGTTCGACCCAATGTGGCTTATCAACTTGTCAGCTTCAAATGTCTATACTCTGTACAAGTGGCCACTATTTTTTGATACCCAGGATATAGTGCAAGCACTACAGTTTTAGCATGTCATACGTCTATGCTTCGCACTCAATATCCATGCTGGGGTTTCGAAAGAGGAACGGACTAAGAGATTTGAAGAGTTTAAGAAGGAAGTCAAGATTAGATAGAACTAGGTCCAAGGGGAAGTTTGTTGGTACACATGTCCCTAGTTCTAGTTCTAGTGAGCTTAAATGTAATTGACTTTCATTTTGTTTCACATATGTAATGTTTGATCAATGTAATGAAAACTCTTTGATTGATTGTGTATTGGTTGCTTAATGTTTTATATATTTATATTATTGTATGTTACATGCTTATACGAACATGTTATATAGGTATACAGTTGTTAGACATAGTTCTGAATTGTTAAAGGTTCAGGAATGTGTTTAACTAAGTCTCATGATTCAGTCACACGACTGGACCATGCGAATGGAGTCTCATGATTCAGTCACACGACTGGACCATGCGAATGGGCCAATCGCACAACTGAACCAGGTGATTGAGTCAATCGTACGATTGAGTCGTAAGACTGACTCAGTCGTACGAATGAATCAATCGTACGACTCAGTCGCACGACTGAGCCATACGCATGGCTCAGTCGTACGAATGAAAGCTGTAACCTATAAATACCACTTAATTCGTGGAAAAACGTAACACTTCGAGACTTCACAACCCTAGCCGTCCAAGTTCGTCCAGATCATCCCTTCCAATTTCATAGATTGTTTCTGATCATTCCTAGTCCTTTCTTAACGTATTCTAATCGTTAGGTTTGATCGGATTAACGGTTTCCCTGATTGGATCGCCAATCAAATAGAATTCCGCGCTATTTGATTCGGTTACACGTTGAATCAGTTAGTACTCCGTACGTACACGGTCCTAACATTGTGATTTTTAGTTTTTATTTTTTTAGAAGTTGTATTTGTTTTTTCTTTTTTATTATTTGAATTATTGTAATTTTTAGTTTTAATAAAAGTTAATTTTCTTTTAAATTATTTTAAAATGAAAAAAAAAGTTCCAATGTAGTCCATAATTGAATTTCCAGCTTTTTGAGGGTTTTAAGTTAACTCATGATTCTTGATGTATCAAAATGTGATTGATGAATTTTAAGATAATCCAAGATAATACCCCTCTTCCCTAAATACAAATAAATCTCAAACGTGGGACATAAAGCCTTTAAACAGGGCAATTTGGTTCCTAAAGTTAGAACTTCTACATTCAGATCAACACTCCAATAAATACTTCACAACACCTTTCAATACTCGTACATACCTCTGGAGATGGAGATTTTACCTCTGGAAAAGAATCCAACAGTCCGCAAGATACATACAGCAGGACAAAATAGTAACTACACCCAATGAATCACCGTCACAATCACAATCGAAATTAAAAGCAACCACCAACGAAGCTCCAGCCTAAAAACAAGCTACAAGCATCATCATCCTCATCCTCATCCTCATCCCCTCTCTAAAAAGTAAAACTCTACCAATTTGTTATTTTTATTAAAAGATTAAAGATCTGCACACCCACATACCCATTATCAATCAATGGCCCAACTGAAACAAGATTTATGCGCAACAACAAAAAACAAATCTTGAAAAGAAATCAAGAAACATTTACAGAGGAGATTTCTTCCAATTTCAACCATTTGATTATGCCACAAATACCCTTCTGCAACCCCCTAAATGGGGTCTTTTGGGGGCTTTCTGTTGGGTCAGAATTTCATCACAAACAACAGGAAGCTTCTTATCACCGCCTCACCGGTTCATCTTTCTTTGTTTAAAGTCTTTGATCTCCATAATATCTCCTTCAAACCCTTTTCTGTAATTGAGATCTCATGAGTAAAAAGATGAAATTGGATGCTTTTTGTTCGTATGAGGATGCTAGGGCAAGATTTAAGCATCAAACCCTCTTCAAGATTACATGGAGTTGCAGCAGGTGAACTTATGGTTTCTTGTGTTTTGGGTTCTTAGGGTTAAATTGTGTTATTGTGTTTAGGGTTCTTGTTATTTTGATCGAATGATTTAATATCTATTAAGTTTGATGATCTCTTGGGTTCTGGGTGGGTTTTGTTTGATGGTATTGTTTAGGGTTTTTTGACATTCTTTGATCTTTAAGGTGCTGATGAATATATGTTTGATAGATCTTCATTCTTTTTTATCTTTTTGAACAGTTATTAATCCCTCTGATCTGTATTCCCTATGATATATGTATGCCAATTGGTTCTTGATCTTTTCTTAGTTAAAATTGAAAATTATTATGCAGTTTAACAATTGTGTGATTGATATGCTTCTTGAATGAAAGAAAAACTTCAATTTTGTTTTTTTATAGTAATTTGTTCAAAATCTTTTCATTATGTATTCAAAGATGTTAGTTTGCAACTAAAGACTAATTTTTTTCCTTTCTTGAAGGGATTCCTAGATTATCTAACATAATTTATGTTTCTGTGCCATTTAACAGGAAACAGAGGCTGCAAGAAAAGATTTGATGGCATTAAAGCAAAAGAAACTAATCTTACTAGCTGAAGTTAGGTATGATATGAATTAACGGTTCTTTATCGAACTTCTTTCATGATAATCACTATATAATTCTACATAACTAACATACGTGGTTATTCGATATTGATGGTATTTAAATACTGAGCAGCTTATCATCTCCATCACTTCATAGAGTTTACAAAATGGGCAATCGAGCAGGTCGTGTGATTAGTCTAATCTTGCTAGGATGAGAACATTTTAAGTTTAGTACTAGTCATAAGGGTTCGGTGGAGTTGGCCTTTTAATCACACTTTTCAAGTTCTGTGAACATTTATGTGTTAAATATGATTATGTACCATATAATATTAAAAATTATCCAATTAGTTTAATAAAGTTAAAAATATTAGGGGGTGTTCGAATTGAAAGTGATTATGTGATTTTGAATAACTAGATTCAGACTATAAGTTGTGATATTTAGTGTTTGACAATGTGATTAATTGTGTTGGTGTGTTTCTACTGTTTGAAGTTGTAATTACACATAAGTAGATGTCTCATGTGTTTGACTAGTTTTGACAATTAGATGATAAATAGATTAAAATGACTAAAAGGGACGTTTTTGTGAAGAAATTGTAAAGCTGGAATGGAAAGAGGCTTCCTTCAGATCTGTTTATGAAGGCAAATAAGTATATATATATGTTCTACACTTTTAGATAATCATTTTGACTGGGCCTTGTTAAAAACGAATAGCAGAAGATTCGAAGTATTTGAATCCTCATTGCATGACTTTCATCCCCTCTCCCTTTTGTTTTAGCTTAATTTTTAAAATTTACTTATTTGACATGTTGGAGACATAACAAAACTACAAAAGCCATGCATCTAACCGTATATTTGTGTTCTCTTGTTCTGCTGTCTACATTTACAGGTTCTTGAGGCGAAGACACAAATTCCTATTAGAAAGCAAGACATCGACCCTGCAAGAACAGGATTTTGTGAACCCACAGCCGACGCGGGTCATTCAAGGTAACAAAGAGAAGGTTCACATGGAAAAGCAGAAACTTTACGCAACATACCACCTCCAGGGAAGAAAAAAACTCCTCGAAGCATACGGTCACCTGAATTAGACTTCACTCTTGAAAATTCTTTACATGGTGTAAAGCACCAATCGGTTCAAAGAGCCATTGCTAACCAAAGGGTGAGGATCAATGGACCAAAGGCACCTCAGTACCTTGATTTGAGACAGAAAGATGATATATTTGGAGGTCAAGAGCCTTCAGATCCACCCCGAAAGCCTGTAATCGACTTGAACCAGATATTTGTAAGTTATCAAGACTTCTTTAAGCTTTGGGATTTTATAGTGGCATTTTCTTTATTCATTTACTCGTAAATGGGTCGATGTGTCATAAAGGGGATGGAACAATTTAAAGCTAAAAGATAATGGTTTAATCCAGTTGAAGGTGAGTTAAAATATTGATGCATACAACTTCCTAAATTTGCTTTTTAAAAAAAAAAATTCGATCGTTATTGTTAAACAATATAGTCCTTCTTATCATATATATATTTATGTATAAATTATATATAAATAAACTAAAAGCAGGACAAGAAGTGCTTGTGGGTTGACTTGACTCAACCCAACCCACTTTGGTCCATACTGAAAAATTGCCATTTGATCTGTTACCCAACCTGGCCATTTATCGCCATAGATTGTATTTGATCTAATCATGTGTCTTCTCTATAGAGAGGAGGAATTACGAGAGCAAAGTGAGCCGTTTGATCCTGTAAATCAGGGTTTGATCAGAAATGGTGTTGACGAGCGGCACACAGATTTCTGGTTATCCATCATCAAGAATGTTGGGAAGAGGAAGGTGTCTTGGCAAGATCCTGTGGCTGTAAGAGTATGAAGTTGATAAAGAGATGCTATATATGGAAAGTAATGAGTTAGATATTGGTAACTGATTATGGTGATTTTGACGTTGGTTTCAAGTAGAATTTTTTTTCCTTTGGGTGGTAGTTGGTGTCAATTGGTGGAATTTTGTGGCAGAATTATTTCTTGTTATTCATTAAGGTTGTAAATGGAAATTCTTGTGTTTCAATTATGGGTTTTGGCTGGCTACACTCGATCCTTCATCCTATGTAAGGTCTTCATATCTTTAGAGTAAATTACCAAAGTTGGCTTGTGAAAATTGTGGACTTCTAGTGTCTTTTGTTATGTTTCTGACTTGTGAAACATATGAAATTAAGGATATTCTAGGCTTTGCAACTTGAAAAGACTGGTCCTTGTGGATTTTACCTTTCAAATCAGAAATCTCTCTGCAAAGTTGTAAAAGGGCAACTTACACATCATATGCAACTGTTTTTTTTTTTAAATTATCATATTAATGTTACCACATGCTAATGTTTAAACACTATCATTCTGTAAAGAGTATTTGACTTCCATCATTGAGTTACTATCACAAGTGCCAATAAATTCTTTCTGAAGAGGTAAACCCACCCTTATGTCACGCACCGCTCATATTTCAAGCCATACTTGTCGGGATTTCAGAATTCTCCAGCAAATTCTCAAGACTTCAAAGATTCAAGAATCACATTAAAAATATCTCATGTTGTAACTAGATTAAATCATAGAAAATTCTAGTAGATTAGTCTAAAGATAATCCTAGAACATTCCTTGTAAATATCTTAGATATTTACTTATAAATATTTAAGATATTTAGTACTAAGATATTTTTAGATTAGGAATAATCTAGATACTTTAGACGAGTATAAATAGGTGGAGATGGTTTCATTTCAAGCCACCTCACAAAGTGTTGTAACAAGTTTCCTTGCAATCAAGTTCTCAAGTAATACAAGTGTTCTTTCTTTCAAGCTTCCTTGTGATCTTCTTTACAATCTCTACAAGTCGTTGAATCGCTGCTAACTTGGTGATCTAGTCGAGATCAAGGCTGACTTAGTACGGTGACTAAGTGCCGCACGAGAGTTTGGGAATCACTCCGTGACAAGTGGTATCAGAGCACGTCGATTCGTTGGGATGGCGACTGATTCGGAGAGGATTGTGATCACAAGCGCTTCTGGGGAGAAGAGAATCGTGGTCGGGAAGGAGCTTCCCATCAAAGCAAGAAGAGTCGTGGGGTGTCCAAGGATAAGACTTTGGAGAAACGAGTTGCTGAACTAGAATCAGCAGTGACAAGCCTTGGAACACAAGTTGATGACCAGCTATAAACGAATAGAAAGCTTAGAGACTGACTTTCCCGAACTTAGGGAAGACCTTAAAGCTGCTATCGAAATACTTCGCGGAGAAGTAAAGGTCAAGATAAATGATGCTGTCAGAGAGGTTGTCAAGGATGCACTCAAACAGGTCCAAAAGGACATGGATGAGCTTTCAGCTAACACGCATCGCAGCCTTATCGGCTTGGAAGCAAAGGTGAATGAGTACGGCAAAGTTGTGGCCACAGCAGGAGGCAACATCGTCAACTTCACACCAAGGATCGAAGTTCCTAAACCAACACCCTTCGTTGGCAAGCGCGAGGCAAGGGTTGTAGACAACTTTCTATGGGAGATGGAACGTTACTTCGATGGTGTGAACATCTTCGACGATACCACCAAGATCAAGACAGCCACGCTCTACTTGAAGGAAACCGCTGGATTGTGGTGTCGACGTAAGCATGGAGAGATCGAAAGAGCTACGTGCACCCTCAATACTTGGGCTGACTTCATTAGAGAATTAAAGAAACAATTCTATCCGGAAAACGCTGAAAATGAAGCAAGGAGCCGGTTAGGTAAATTAAAACAAACCGGCACACTCAAGGACTACATCAAAGAGTTTACTACTCTTGTCCTTGAGATTCCGGATATGTCTGATAAACACTCCCTATTTTACTTTCTCGACGGTTTACAACCATGGGCCAAGACGGAGTTGGAACGACGTAGTGTTCAGGATCTCTCTTCGGCCATCGCTATAGCCGAAGGGCTGATCGACTACAACCAAAGGGACTCTAAACCCAAGGATCGTAGGAGTAACCACGAGAAAGGTGCGGGAGATAAATCAGCCCAAACAAAAGGCAATGTTGCACGTAAGCCACAACCTAATTGGAAGTCCCGAGAAAACAAACAACTTACAACAGATTATAAGTGTTTCATATGTGATGGACCGCACAAAGCTCGGGACTGCCCAAAGAAATCGAGCCTACATGTTATGATTTCAAGGGAGGAAGGTTGCCATGATGAAGGAGGAGACATTTGCATGGGGTCAATGCAAGTGCTAAGTGCAATCAAAGCAAGAGTAGAGGCTCGTACAACGCCGAGTAAAGGCCTACAATACGTGCAGGCCAACATCAAGGGAAATCAAGTACGGGCCCTTGTAGATACAGGAGCTTCTCATAACTTCATGACTGTCGGGAAAGCTCAAGACTCGGTGTTACTTTTGTTAAAGGCGGTGGTACAATGAAGACTGTTAACACCAAGGCCACACCAATACATGGCGAGGCAAAGGATGTTCAAGTAAAGATTGGAGAATGGTCGGGGACGATTAACTTTACAATAGTAGAGATGGATGACTTCAAAGTGGTCTTCGGCATGGAGTTCTTCGACAAGGTACGAGCTTTCCCTATGCCCTTTGCTAATTCTTTGTGTATCCTTGACGAAGGAAGGACCTGTATGGTAAGCACGGAGCGGGGGTCAAGGAGTGGACCTAAGACCCTTTCGGCCATACAATTCAAGAAGGGATACAACAAGAAAGAGCCACGTTACTTAGCAGTAGCAAAGGTGGACGACAAGATAATTGCTAGGGAAGCCATACCAAAAGTAATCCAGGACGTACTTGAAGAATACAAGGACGTCATGCAGTCGAGTTACCCAAGAAACTTCCTCCACGAAGAGAAGTGGACCACGAGATCGTCTTGGAACCTGGATCCAAGCCCCCAGCAAGGGCCCCGTACCGCATGTCTCCACCAGAATTAGAGGAGTTACACAAACAACTAAAGGAGCTGTTGGATGCCGGATATATCCGTCTTTCTAAAGCCCCATATGGTGCACCAGTACTATTTCAGAAAAAGAAGGATGGGACACTTCGCATGTGCATCGATTACCGGACACTAAACAAGATCACGGTGAAAACAAGTACCCGATTCCACTAATCGCCGACTTGTTTGATCAACTCGGAGGGGCAAAATACTTTTCAAAGCTGGACCTGCGATCAGGGTACTACCAAGTGAGGATTGCCGAAGGAGACGAAGCCAAGACAACCTGCGTCACAAGGTATGGCTCATACGAATTCTTGGTAATGCCATTCGGTCTAACTAACGCTCCAGCCACTTTTTGTACTCTGATGAACAAACTCTTCCACCCCTTCCTGATAAATTCGTAGTCGTATACTTGGACGATATTGTTATATACAGCCGCACAATGGACGAACATATCGCCCATCTTCGGCAAGTACTCTAAGTATTACGAGAAAACGAGTTATATGTTAAGCAGGAAAAACGTTCATTCGCCCAAGAGGAGGTTGAGTTTCTGGGCCATAAAATCAAGGAGGGGCAACTTATGATGGATGACGTAAAAGTTCGGGCCATCCAAGAATGGGAGGCACCAACCAAAGTACCCAAGCTACGGTCATTCCTCGGTTGGTCAATTATTATCGGCGCTTCATCAAGGGCTATTCTGCAAAAGCCGCCCCACTAAGCGATCTACTAAAGAAAAACAAAACTTGGGATTGGGATACACGGTGCCAACAATCCTTTAAGCAGTTAAAAGAGGCTGTCATGACAAAACCAGTTTTACAATTACCAGACATTACCAAACCTTTCGAGCTGCATACCAATGCCTCGGACTTTGCAGTTGGGGGAGTACTTATGCAAGAGGGACATCCGATTGCATTCGAAAGCCGCAAACTAAACGACACCGAGAAGAAGTACACCGTACAAGAAAAAGAGATGACAGCCATTATTCATTGCCTTCGGACATGGCGACATTATCTTCTCGGGTCCAGGTTTGTTATTAAAACCGATAATGTTGCCACTAGCTATTTTCAAACGCAAAAGAAGTTAAGCCCAAAGCAAGCTAGGTGGCAAGATTTCCTCGCCGAATTTGATTATGTCTTGGAATACAAACCGGGGAAAGCTAACGTCGTGGCTGACGCCTTAAGTCGTAAGGCCGAGTTTGCTGCAATCACAAGGCCTTCATTCGACATCCAAGACAAGATCAAAGAAGGCTTAGAACAGGATTCTTTTGCCAAACACCTAGTCTCCTTAGCTCGTGACGGGAAGACTAGGAAGTTTTGGTTAAAAGGAGACTTGTTATTTACCACCGGAGACCGGCTCTTTGTACCAAGATGTGGCCAACTAAGGCGAATGATTATGAAAGAATGTCATGACTCAAGATGGGCCGGTCATCCCGGAATAAAACGAACATTATCACTTATCGAAGGTACGTTTTACTGGCCCCAAATAAAGGATGACGTTGAAGCATACGTAAGAACCTGCTTGGTCTGTCAACAAGACAAGAATGAGCAACGTCAGCCCGGGGGATTGCTAGAACCATTGCCAACACCTAATGGCCCATGGGAAAGTGTCTCTATGGACTTCATTACTTGTCTACCGAAGTCCGAGGGAAATGGGAGCATAATCGTGGTCGTTGACCGATTTTCCAAATATGGAACATTCATTCCCGCACCAGCTGATGCAACTGCAGCTGAGACAGCAAGGCTATTCTTCACGCATGTGGTGAAGTATTGGGGCATTCCACAAATCATTGTGAGTGATCGCGACCCGCGCTTCACAGGAAAATTCTGGTCGGAGTTATTCAAAATTGCAGGGACAGGTTTGAATTACTCAACCAGCTTTCATCCTCAAACCGATGGAAAAACTGAGCGGGTCAACACTACTAGAGATGTACATTCGACATTATATGAGTGCCAATCAACATGACTGGGCAAAACTTCTCGACGTGGCACAATTCTCTTATAATATGCAACGAAGTGAGGCAACCGATAAGAGTCCTTTCGAGATAGTTACAGGACGGCAACCACTAACTCCAAATGCTTTGGCTGCCTCTTATAATGGAAGTAGCCCTGCTGTTTACAAGACAATTAGAGAGTGGCATGAGCAGGCAGATTTGGCACGGGCTTCACTTGATAAGGCGGCTAAGAAGATGAAGAAATGGGCAAACAATAAGAGAAGGCACGTCGAGTTCCAAGTTGGGGACCAATTCATGATAAAACTATTGCCACAACAATTTAAGTCCTTACGAAGTGTGCATAAGGGACTGATAAGGAAGTACGAAGGTCCCTTCCCCGTAATCGCACAAGTAGGAAAAGTTTCTTACCGCCTCCAACTACCGACCAAGCTAAAAATACACCCAGTCTTCCATGTGAGTCTTCTTAAGCCATACTATGAAGACATTGAAGACTTAGAAAGAGGAGTATCCAAACGGGCTCCAACTGCTGTAGTAACATCCTTTGATCGAGAAATTGCTGAAATTCTATCCGACCGTACTATCCGTAAAAGGGTGTGCCAAGCTACAAGGAGTATTTGATCAAGTGGAAAGACATGCCAGACAGTGAGACCAGCTGGGAACCAGAGGATACACTATGGCAGTTCAGAGACGAGATCAAGAAATACCATGAAGAAGGCACGACGAGGACGTCGCGAGCTTAGGTGGGGGAGAATGTCACGCACCGCTCATATTTCAAGCCATACTTGTCGGGATTCCAGAATTCTCCAGCAAATTCTCAAGACTTCAAAGATTCAAGAATCACATTAAAAATATCTCATGCTGTAACTAGATTTAATCATAGAAAAATCTAGTAGATTAGTCTAAAGATAATCCTAGAACATTCCTTGTAAATATCTTAGATATTTACTTATAAATATCTAAGATATTTAGTACTAAGATATTTCTAGATTAGGAATAATCTAGATACTTTAGACAAGTATAAATAGGTGGAGATGGTTTCATTTCAAGCCACCTCACAAAGTGTTGTAACAAGCTTCCTTGTAATCAAGTTCTCAAGTAATACAAGTGTTCTTTCTTTCAAGCTTCCTTGTGATCTTCTTTACAATCTCTACAGTCGTTGAATCACTGCTAACTTGGTGATCTAGTCGAGATCAAGGCTGACTTAGTACGGTGACTAAGTGCCGCACGAGAGTTTGGGAATCACTCCGTGACACTTAGGTGACCTTATTAGTAGCTTCGGCCGGACAATGTAAATGGGATGGAAGAGGTAGCAACACGAAGCCCAAAGATATACGCCCATTAGGTCATACGTAAGCCTTGTGTGTTAAGAAAGGATAAGATTTTTTATTAAAGTCCAACAGACAGACATGGATGTCCATCAAACAGGATAAAAGGTTACTTGGATTTAAAAAATTTACATCCTATTTGAAAATCCAATCTGATCTGAATAATAGATATTTTATATTCGATCCGAATCTAATTCAGATCGGATTTGGATAAATATGAATAATACAAACCAATACGAATAACAATTTTTACTAATTTTTTATTCATGTTTAATTTTTTAGTTCCTAACATAATATTAGTTTAAGATCACAAAGTGACACAAAAAGGCATATTAGCCTTTGACAACAAATTCAAAGTTCAAACTTCAATAGTAATTGAAAAGTCCATGCATGAGTTTAGCACTCTACCTCTTGTGCTAAATATAAAGTCAGAAACAACTGTTGAAATAAAAAAAGGGCGTACCTGGTGCTGCAAAGAGCTCCTGCGTTTTCGCAGGGTCCAGGGAGGGTCCGTCCCATTTAAGGGAAGATGTACGCGGTCTTTCCCCCACATTTTGTGGGGAGGCCGTTTTAGGAACAGCTTTTACCGCTGCGCCAAGGCCCGCCCTCTTAACTGTTGAAATTGAAATGGTTAAAATATCATGAGCAACCAATGACAAAATAAGCAATGCAGTACTTCTCTTCTTCCACCAATCCGAATCGTAAAATCTTCAATTTCAGACCACACATTATCTCTTTCAATATTCTTTTAAGTACATATTCAACTCAGTTTTAGAATCTCCAGCAACTCCTAGTTCTTTTATTTACCTTTTTATCATAGTCATGTTTTTTTTCTTAGTGCTCTAATGTATTATTAACACTGTCAAACAAATCAAAACTTTTACTACTTAAAAGTACCCTCATTTGGAGACTTAGATTATGATAATGAAGCTTGGTCGTGTGATTGTCGAAGTTAACTCTTTTAAAATCATTAACATATTAAGCAACGCTTTTGAGCTCAATTCTATACATACCATAAATATTGACCTTAAGGTACGCAAACTTTGTTCTCGGATCAAAAGATAAGCAATAAACACCAACAAGTTGAATTTCTTGATATTACCCAATACTTAATAAATTTCAATGTCATTGAGTTGGCTATTCTTTTCAACTTCTCATCATCAATTGAATTATATTGTTTCAAAACTATATCCATACAACTAATGGAGTCCAAATACGTGCTTAGCGAATGTTCTTTATGCTTAAAAAGTTTAAGAAACTTTACATTAGAATAATTTACGCCATAAATAGATAAATATAGTAAAAACATAAAATAAGATTACATCTTGTAAGGTTATCTATAAGGCTGATGCAACCCAAACACCCAAAGTCTATCCTGCATGCATGCACAAGTATACTGAAGTGGGATGCTTCGGAAGTTTCATACTGCCTTAGAAATTATTCTAAGTGTGAATCTTCCGAAGCCAAGACCAATATCTTCCGAAGCCAAAAGATGAAGTCTTCCGAAGCTTCAAGGACAAAGTCTTCCGAAGCCAACTACTGAATACAGATTTCTTTCGAAGACTTTATATTACATGCTTTATCTGATGTACTTTTTACCTAAAGCTGAACCACTTTCCATTGCCACTCTGATAAGTCACCAACTTTACATGAGTTGGTAAAAAGGTTCATGCTTTTGGTAAACTGTACATTGAGGTCTTGAGTCTGTAACTTTTCACTTTATGTATTTTATCATTTTGTAATATATTAGGATGTGAGCTATGGCATGTCATTGTCACTAGTCAAAAGGCAATCTGCCTTTTGACTCTACATTGATTTTATTGTGTAGATCATGTATCCAGCTGGCATTCAAAGTATGGTCGGCTGTCGGTTGTAGTATAAGTATTTCTCGTCTTTGTAACTTATGGTAGAACTTTGAAAACCATTTGTAACGAACTAGAGATCAAAATACATCAACCTTGAAAATCAACTGCTCATGTGTTGTTCTTGTTTCTGTCTCATTTACACTTGTGTTTCTTAGTTCTCAAAACTGAGTTTCCTAGTTTCCCATTTGAATTGTTAAGTATTGTTGCACACTCTCCTCTTTGTGTTATTGTGTTGTAAAGTACATAGCCCTTTACCCAGTCCTGCATATCTAATACCTAATAATTATGTCATAAATAAATAAATATAGTAAAAATCTAAAATAAGATTACATTTAATACCTAAAACTCTAAGGGTAAGCTCATAAAAATGCAAAGAAAACCTTCTAATCTTCTAACAATTTGCAAATCATTTGATATGGCATTCCATGTTCCTCTTGAAGATCACGACAAAACACCAGGTCCTCCTCCATAAATCTTTCAAATGCTCTTTTATACTCACTTGCAAGTCTCAATATCAAGTAGAGTTTCAATGAATAGATACATCCGAAGTTAAACATTTTTCACGTTCAATTGCTTCCAACAAAATGAATTTCTTAAATTTTTTCAATCTTTTCAGTGATTATTTAACCCATCAACAAAAGCCCTGATACGATCAACAGAAGTTCCCACCTCTTTCAGCCCATCTTACACAACTAAATTCAATGTGTTATACACCTCACGTGTGTTCATTTCTCTTTAAGAAGGCACTTATCATTCCATTCAACCATTTTTCCAACCAAATACTAAAATACAACATCATTGCTAGATGCATAATCTACTATAGAGTCATAACATTCTGCAATTCCCAATATATCAACCAGTTTGCCATGGCTCGTCCAATATCATCTCCTCGATAACTTGAAATAAGATAAAAGTTGATCAATTTTATTTTGCAAGTTCCAGTCTTTAACATAATGTGTAGTCAGACATATATAGGTTGATTCACCGTAAAGATGTTCATGTATTTGTTATCAAACAAACTCTATGAACTGATATTTTCATTTGAGCTTTAAGCTTAAATTTTTCATCAAGATATATTTGATCGCACTCCCTTCTAATCATGCTTAGAGGTGGAACAACAAGTGCTAGCAAATAAATTTTCATAAGCCTTCTAAATGCTACAGATTCTATAAATTTGAATGGCATCCCATCAATAATCTACATTTCATCTATTGCTCTCTTACCTTTTTTATCAAACCGAAAAGATTGTAACCAAACTATTTCATCATCCTTTATAGTACTAAATACAAGATTTAACTGATTGGAAGAACTATTTGTGGGGTTATTCTTATATTTCGAGATGTGATTTTTCATATTAAATGTCCTAGTAACTTTCGATTCACAAATACAATTTGCTAAACAATGATTATATCTTGCCCTTTCTTTTCCATGTTCATCAAAATACCTCTAGCGAAATGTTTCCATATAATTGATCTGGGTTATGGCTTCTTGATTTCTTTGAACAATCCATTTTCAAAATAGTTGCATTAGAATCCCCCTCCATAGACATTTTATAACAAATTTAATATATAACAATCTGTGTAAAGACCATTAATATTTAACCAATAACAAAAGTGAATGATTAACAAAAAGAAACGGTCATCCAGATCTTATTACCACTAAAAGATACAAAATCTAAATTATAATATATTTAACTACAAATGAATACTTCAAAATAACCTACAAAAATTTAATAGTTTAGGTGTGTTCAAATGCATAATCCTTGGATGTCAATGTATAAATTTCATGGATATGTTATAAGAGTTAGTAAGTGTAAGGCCCCATTCCCGGGTTCCTCACAGTTGGTCATTCATTGCACATAAAACATACATTTATTTAAATCATCGCAGCGGAAATTAATTAAACCATTATATATATATATTAATGACAGCTTTTGCAAAGTAATACAATATAGTCAAACGTTACAAAAGATCATAATTGCATTACATCACAAAAACGTCATTTTTATACTAATGAAACCCAAACACCCAAAGTCTCTCCTGCATGCATGCACAAGTGTACTGAAGTGGGATGCTTCAGAAGTTTCATACTGCCTTAGAAATTATTCTAAGTGTGAAATCTTTCGAAGCCAAGACCAATATCTTCCGAAGCCAAAAGATGAAGTCCTCCGAAGCTTCAAGGACAAAGTCTTCCGAAGCCAACTACTGAAGACAGATTTCTTTCAAAGACTTTTAAATTACATGCTTTATCTGATGTACTTTTTACCTAAAGCTGAACCACTTTCCGCTGCCACTCTGATAAGTCACCAACTTTACATGAGTTGGTAAAAAGGTCCATGCTTTTGGTAAACTGTACATTGAGGTCTTGAGTCTGTAACTTTCCACTTTATGTACTTTATCCTTTTAGGAAGAACTAGATTAGAAAGAGCAAGAGAAAGGCCAGGAGGGCTCAAGAGATCAATGCCACTTTCAACTCTAATAAGAAACAAGTCTTTATTTCTCAGGGTTTGATATGGTTAAGACTGAAGACATCAACCTCAACTCTTCTACCAAGAGTTCTGGTTCATGTTCAAATCATCTCAGCATCAAGAAGAAGGCTGATCCGTTGTGTACCACTGCTACACAGCCTGAACCATCCAACTCCAAGAACAGTCCTCAGCCCAAAGGGACTGTCTTAGCATCTGTAAAGATGAAGGTGGAGAAAGGAAGTGATTAAAGTCAGCCTTGTTCTCAGAATAAAACTCTTGGGAAGAAAAAGATGAAATGTGTTATGTGTGAGAGTACTTGTCATCTTGCTAAGGATTATCCATACAATCCAAAGAGTACTCTTCATAAGACAAGGAAAGAGATTCTCAAGAGATCTAAGGAGAATTCAGCTTCGGAAGGAAAATCTGTTTCCTTCAGAAGCTCCAAAGGAAAGAAGAAGGCAAGTGGAAAAGTGCCTTCAGAAGAAAATTGGTCTCGGAAGTAATGAATACTTCCAAAGCACTGAAGTCTGCTGCAGTATTAGCAGGATCTTCCGAAGGTCCGGTCATCAAAACTTCCAAGTCTTCAAAAGCTTCCGAAGTATTGAAGGTCAAGTTCAAACTTTCAAAGGTGGTGTGGAAGTCAAGGAAAGACCAAGTGACTGAAAATTCTCCATCAACAACAGCAAGAGATACTCAAAGCATAACTATAGGATCTATTACTGTTTTATTACCTTCTACTTCCTTTGATGAGCCCAAGACCAATAAGGCTTGGGTTTCCAAATGTAACTAATCATTTTCTTTGTGCAGGAACATCTCAAGACAAACAAAAATGTCTGGATCATTGATAGTGGCTGTTCCAGGCACATGACAGGCAATAGGTCACTACTTCAAAATTTTGAAAGGATTAATGGAGGACCAGTTGCTTTTGGAGGAGATGAAGGAGGTTACATTTCTGGAAGGGGCAAGGTCACAAATGGTAAGCTCAGCATTGAGAAGGTAAACTTTGTCAAGGAGCTTGGGTACAATCTTTTAAATGTATCTCAATTTTGTGATCAGAGTCATAATATGCTCTTTACTGAGCATGAGTGCATTGTTCTCAAGCCCGGGGTGATTAATCCTCATGAGCATATCCTGCTTAGAGCCCCCAAGAGAGGGAACATGTACAAGATGGACTTGCAAGAAACATCTCCCTCAGGAGAAGTTTCATGCTTTCTAACTAAAGCCAATAGTTATGAGTCTTTTCTCTAGCATAAAAGAATGTGCCATGTAAATTTTAAAAACATGAATAAGCTGATTAAGAATGATTTGGTAACTGGAATGCTAAAGAAAGAGTTTACAAGTGATGACCATTGTATTGCATGCCTGAAAGGGAAGCAACATAAGGTGTCTCACAAGCCTAAGGAATGAAACTCCATCACTACACCCCTACACTTATTACACATGGATCTCTTTGGCCCCACCAGTGTAATAAGTTTAGGATGGACCTCTTACTGTCTGGTGATCACAGATGACTTTACAAGATTCACTTGGGTCGTCTTTCTTAGAACTAAGGATGAGACCCCTGAGACTCTAAAGAATTTCATCTTAAGGATTGAGAATCAATGTGATCACAAGGTCAAAACCATAAGATGTGATTAAAGAACTGAATTTAAGAACCAAATCCTTGATATATTTTGTGATGAAAAGGGTATTACAAGACAATACAGTGCTCCCTGGACTCCTCAGCAAAATGATGTTGCTGAGAGGAGAAACAGGACACTGATTAAAGCTGGAAGAACCATGTTGTCAGACTCTAAGCTGCCCATCACCTTCTGGGCAGAGGCAGTCAACACTGCCTACTATGTGCAAAACAGAATTTTAGTGGTTAAGACTCATGGTAAGACTCCTTATGAACTTTGGCATAAGAGAAACCTTTCATTGGTTTTCTCAGGTCATTTGGATGTACATGCAGCATCTTGAATACTAAAGATCAAATTGCCAAGTTTGCTGAGAAATCAGATGATGGACACTTTATTGGATACTCTTCTCAAGCTAAAGCTTATAGACTATACAATCTCAGAACTAGAGTAGTTGAGGAGTCAGCCATGTGACTTTCCATGAGCACATTCCCAGTGTGAAAGGTTCTGGTTCGGATTGACTATTTGATCTTGATTTAGTTACTAATTGTTTTAACAAATCTTGTGAGAATGTTTCAGGATCTACAGACATTTTACCTTCAGGTGATCCTGACCCAAGATTTGAGCTAAAAAGACCTTCAAGTTGCACATATTCAACTCTAGTTGTAACTACTTCAGCAAATGAAGTTTCTATCAGCAAAACAATGACAAATTCAGCTGATACATCTGAGATGCCTTCAAGTTCCAGCTCAGAGGCTCAACTGACAAACAAAGAAACTTCAAATGCAGAAGAAAGTGATGGTGGTGGTGACAGTGATCAAGAATTTCTTGATGTTGATAACAACTCCATAGATGAACATATCAATGATGTCACACACTTATTGGATCAAGTTTCTCTTGATAAGTGTGTTGATGTGGTGGAAGAAGCATCTATACCAGATCTAAATTTCTCTAATTTGGATCTCTCTCAGCAACTTTTGTGATCCCTCAGCTAAGGATCCATAAGTCTCATCCTACCACAAACATCATTGGAGATGTTGACTGTGGGGCCCCGCTCACCGGGCACCTTACGGTTGGTTCTTCATCGCACGTATGACATACATCTAATACATGATCATAAAATACGCAGCGGAATTAATAAAACATGCATTCTCATTTCATCATAAAAGCTTTTACATCATTGACTTGATTACAAAATACAAGCTTTTCTTTACATTGCCTAACTATACTATGATTGCTGCTGATGCATATTCCACAGCAATCATAGGGTCATACAGCGACCTCTACCGAAATAAGATAATAAAAAGAAAATACATTCTTCTTCATATAGAAGATATTATGTTCAAAATATATTTTTCTTTCATAAGCAAGATTTCTTAAATAATCATGTTTATCAGGATTATCAAGAAATCTTGCACTTGCATGCAACATAATGTGTTGCGCGCATTACGGGCCCACAACACATGATGTGGCTGCATAATCAAAAAGTGAATGCCATCCCAAAAGAGCTGAGTAGCCGCCTCGTGCCATCCTCAGCAACACTACCTGCGAACTGGAAAACACATAAAAGTCAGCGTTGCTGAGTGAGTTCTAGTTTTTATAATAAAACATACTTTCATCCCCATTAACTGTTCTTCCATACATGTGTTCACACGTCATACGTACACGTAGATAATATTATTATTATCTTATCATCATTACTTACTTTCATTCGTGTACACTTCATCATTCTCGTATACTTTCATACATACATACTTTACATACTATACATACTTTCGTATGTCTTTACTTTCATTCATACTTTACATACTTTCGTATGTCTTTACTTTCATTCATACTTTCACTTCATACGTTCGAACCTTCATTTTATTCATTCATTCATTTATTACTTTCGTTCGAACGTTCATTACATTCGGTGACATGTACCATATCCCCGTTCATCATACATACTACTGGTGCTGGACCTGTGGTGGTTAGCCACGAACGTTGTGCACAAAGCTGATCCAGTCACCTGGGATAGGTACATGCACCACTCATCTTTTCATTTTACTTCTAACATACGTTAGCCGAGTCTCTTGCAGTGCGCGACTGCTCACCTCAGTGACAATCTTATGATTGCCTGCTAACCGAGTCTCTTGCAACACGAAGTTGCTCACCTCATTATCAATCTCAATGATTGACCCGATGTACATCCTTCGGGGTAGCTAACCCGTACCCGTTGAGCTAACACCTGCCAGGGGTGTGCACCTCCTTCATTTTGCTTGCAAGCCTTTCTTACTTTCTTTCATTAATGCATGCATTCATTCATCATGTTCCATCTTTCATTATCTTTCACTTTACGTTCTTAATACATTCGTTTCTTTCGTTCATTCATTCACGTAAAGTTATTAAAGATAAAACACATATACATAAGGAACATACACATAACATACATCCATCATTATATAAGGCATCATTCATATATAGTATACCATAGGTATACCCATGCAACATCATCATCATCATCATGCCTACGTTACTAGTCCACCCAAATGAACCTGGCCATGCTAAACTTAATTTCACAGTGCATTCTGCTCACCCGCATTAGTCTGCCCTGTCCGCATTAGTCAATGCGGATGAGTAATACCTTATCCGCATTAATTTGCCTCATCCGCATTAGTCAATGCGGATGAGGAATGACTTACCGCATTCCTGAGTTGGTCTCCCGCATGGGTTAATGCGGCTTACTGCCTTAACTGCATATCGAGTGTACCCGTATTGGGTTAATGCGGATGAAGGAACGGCCTTGACCGCATTTGCTTGGTCATCCGCATTAGTCAATGCGGTTGCCTGATGCCTTAACCGCACTTTCCCTGGTCATCCGCATTAGTTAATGCGGTTGACCACAACCACATTTGCTTCGGCAGTCCGCATTTGGACAATGCGGTTGAGTAAGGCAACCTGCACTTAACCTGTTCCATTTCTACAATCCATACATCATCTCAACATTCATTAGCACAGTTTTACCACATCAGTTACTTAGAATCAACTAAGCATCATGCATATCATAAAAATAACTTCTAAGACATGCATCAGCAGTACACATTCGGTCTACCTGCTGAGATTTGTCTACTTATCTTAGAAATCTTACCTGCAGTGAGCATAGCAGCCCAATCGGACCTTATACACACTCATACTCATACGTATATACACACATTGAGAGCTCATGGCTCGAAAACAATTTCACTATGTGTTCCAGCCCCAAAATCGTTCAAAAATACTTAAAAGAAGGGGTCTTAGAACTCACCTTGTGTTGCTGAGTAAGGCTTCTTCAAAACCCGTCGTCGTGCGACCTCGTACCTCGAATCAGTCTTCTCTCCTTCTTCTTGTTCTTCCTTCAAATTCCCGTAGTCTGCTCTTTCTCTCTCTAAAATGCTCGAAGATTCGGGTTGTGAGAAAGAATGAAAGAAGTGGGCAGCCATCCCTATGTATATCAGATATTTCTCTTTCTTTGTACTTTTACACAAAACCCCCTTCTACTTTCTCTTTCTTTTCCTTTTCCTCCAAAATTCTTTCTTTTCTTTTCTTCTTATTATTTCCTTTTGTCTAATCAAAATTGCGGGTGTTACAAGTCCACCCCCCTTATTTTAGGTTTCGTCCCCGAAACCTGTCATTCCTCGAACAGTCTTGGGTAATGCTGCCTCATTTCTTCTTCAGTTTCCCACGTCGACTCGGATCCCTTCCTGTGCCGCCACTGTACACGCACAAGGGGAACCACTTTATTTCTCAACCTCTTTTCTTTGCGATCTATGATCGCCACTGGTTGCTCTACATAATTGAGCTTTTCGTCTACCTCTATATCATCCAGTGGAACGACCATGTTTTCGTCCGCCAAACATTTCCTCAGATGGGACACGTGGAAAGTCGGGTGGATTCCACTTAGTTCATCTGGCAGATCCAACCTATAAGCCACCTCCCCCACTCGAGCAACAATTCGGAAAGGGCCTATATATCGCGGACTTAACTTACCCCGCTTCCGGAATCGAATGATCCCTTTCCAAGGTGAGACCTTCAACATAACCCGGTCTCCCACTTGGAACTCAATTGGCCTGCGTCGTTTGTCAGCATACGACTTCTGTCGGTCTTTGGCCGCCTTCATATACGCTTTAATTCTTTCGAGCTTTTCAGTCGTAGCCTCTACCCTTCGACGCTTCCCAATTCTTTCTGACCAATTTCACCCCAACAGACGGGGGTCCTGCATCTTCTACCGTATAACATCTCGTAGGGTGGCATGCCAATACTAGCATGATAACTGTTGTTGTACGAGAACTCAGCTAACGGTAGATGGTCATCCCAACTTCCTCCGAATCAATAACACATGCCCGAAGCATGTCCTCCAAGGTCTGAATGGTCCTTTCTGACTGACCATCAGTTTGAGGATGATAAGCCGTGCTAATATGCAACCTCGTTCCCATGGCATCGTGGAATTTCTTCCAGAATTTGGATGTAACCGGGTGTCGCGGTCAGATACAATCGACACCGGTACACCATGACGAGTCACGATCTCTTTGATGAAAGATCGGCCAACCTTTCGGACGAATATGTTTCACGCATCGGTAAGAAGTGAGCACTCTTCGTCAATCGATCCACAATCACCCAGATCGTATCATACCCTTTCGGGGTACGTGGCAACTTTGTGATAAAATCCATGGTGATGTGCTCCCACTTCCATTCCGGTATGTCCAACGGCTGAATCTTTCCATACGGCTTCTGGTGCTCCGCCTTTACTTGCAAACACGTGAGGCATTTACTCACATACTCCACCACATCACGTTTCATACCCGGCCACCAATAATCTTTCTTCATGTCTTGGTACATCTTGGTGGCGCCGGGATGAATGGAGTATCGAGACTTATGAGCTTCATCCAAAATCTTCATTCGTAGATCCCCAAGACGAGGAATCCACATACGCCCAAACCGAGTTTTAACACCCGTTGCGTTCTCCCCCAACTCCGCGACCAGACCTCTCATTCGTTAGAGTTAAGATGTTCGTCTTTCAAAGCCTCATCTTGGAACTCTTTGACCTGTTTCATCACGTCGGAGGTCATGATTAGCTGGTACGCCTTCACTCGAATTGGCTCGGGCCTCTCCTTTCGGCTAAGGGCATCCGCCACCACGTTGGCTTTGCCCGGATGGTAATGGATCTCACAATCGTAGTCTTTTATAAGCTCCAACCATCGCCGTTGCCTCATGTCAGATCTCTTTGCTCGAAGAAGTACTTCAAGCTTTTGTGGTCCGTGAAGATGGTGCACTTCGTCCCATACAAGTAGTGCCGCCAGATCTTTAACGCGAAAACCACAGCTGCTAGCTCCAAGTCATGAGTAGGGTAATTAACCTCATGAACTTTCAGCTGTCGGGATGCATAGGCTATCACCTTTCCTCTCTGCATTAATACACACCCAACCCCGAGTAGGAGGCATCAGAATAACCACCAAATCTTCACTCCCTTCGGGTAACGCCAATACTGGAGCTTGGGTCAATCTCGTCTTCAGTTCTTCAAACGCCTTCTCTTGAGCTTGACCCACACAAATTTCACATCCTTCCGGGTCAACTTTGTCAGTGGAGAAGCAATTTTGGAAAAGTCTTGGATAAACCTTTGGTAGTAACCCGCCAAACCCAAGAAACTACGGATCTCGGACGGCGTCTTCGGAGATTTCCATTGCATAACTGCTTCCACTTTCGCCGGATCGACCATAATCCCATCCGGATTTACCACATGACCCAAAAACTGAACCTCACGCAACCAAAATGCGCACTTGGAGAATTTCGCATACAACTTCTCCCTTCTCAACGTCTCCAGAACTTCGCGAATGTGACCGGCATGCTCAGTCTCACTCTTTGAATAATTCAGATATCATCAATGAATACAATCACTGATTTATCCAACATCGGCCGGCACACCCTGTTCATCAGATCCATAAAAGCAGCTGGCGCGTTGGTCAAACCAAAGACATGACAAGAACTCATAATGACCGTAGCGCGTACGAAAAGCTGTTTTAGGGATATCCTGTCCTTCACCTTCAGTTGATGGTAACCTGATCGAAGATCTATACGTGAAAACAACTAGCACCTGAAGTTGATCAACAAGTCATCGATCCTCGGCAAGGGGTATCTGTTCTTTACTGTCAGCTTATTCACTCGCGGTAGTCGATGCACATCCTCATACTACCGTCCTTCTTCTTTACAAACAGGACCGGAGCACCCCAAGGTGAGATACTCGGTCTAATAAACCCCTTATCCAGTAGCTCTTGTAACTGCTCCATCAACTCTTTCATCTCTGTCGGGGCCAATCGGTATGGTGCCTTGGCAACAGGTTGGGCGCCTGGTACTAAATCAATTGAACTCGATCTCTCTGTCAGGTGGCAATCCCGATAAGTCTTCCGGAACACGTCTGGGAACTCACACACAACCGGAACATCAGACAGTTGTGGTGCTGGCTTCTCTACATCTTTCACATAACATAATAGGCGTTACATCCACGCCTCATACATTTCCCCGCCACTGCCATTGAGATCACTTTCGGAATCGTAGTAACCCGATCCCCATAAACTGTCACTGGACTGCCGTCAGGCGCGGTCAAACTGATCATCTTCTTGCGACACACAATGTTCGCCTCGAAATCTGCCAACCATCCATTCCAAGCACCAAATCGAACCGCCTAACGTCATCGCAAAGGGCTTAACTGGGAATTTGTGACCCTCCAGTTCTACATGCAACCCTCAATTACCTCAGAAATCCTGGTGGTTTTACCTATAGCAGTCTCTACATCAAACGATACATCCACACGTCTACTACTAACGGGCAATTTGGCACAAAAGCAGCAGAAATAAAACTCCTACTGGCACCCGAATCAAATAATACAGAGGCTAAAGTTTGGTTCACCAGAAACGTACCGGACACTACATCGGGTCCGTCCTCGCCTCTTCCTGCGTCATCGTAAATGCTCTGGCGCTCGCTCTCGACCCTTCACCCCCTGTCTTCTTCACACCGGAACCCTCAGATCTCGGCTTCTTGCAGTCTTTATTCATATGACCACTTTCCCCACAGTTGTAGCACCTCATCGCTTTACACTCTTTGGCCATATGTCCGGACTTTCCACACTTGAAACATACATTCAGCCCCCATCTGCACTCACCACCGTGCTCTCGCCCACCTTCCCACACTTTCTCGACCCTGCACTTGTCACGACCACACGACGATCATCAACCCGTGCCTTCTTACTACTTGTCGAAGTATCACCCCGACCAACCTCTTTCCCTGCCACTTTCTCTCCTCACTTCCCTTCTTACTGCCCTCAGATTTCACCATCGCAGCCCGTTCGTCGTACAACCTCCCAGCTAAATCCACCGCCGACCTGAAAGTACTTGGTGGGCGGAAATCAAATGCCAACGAATTTCGGCTGGCAACCCCTGAATATACCGGTTAATCTTGCGAGACACCGGCGTCACTTGCTCTGGCACCAACCGTGCCATGTCGTTGAACTTGGTCGTGTATTGTTGGTGGGTCATCGTTCCCGCTTCCAACTGCAGGAACTCTCTCTCAACTCTGTCCATCTCTCGACGAGGACTAAACTCCTCGATCACCATTCTCTTCACTCAGACCACTTCATCTTACCAATAGCCCTGCTACCCTCGGCCTGGACAATATTGTCCCACCAGCACAATGCCGTCCCCGTAAACGAGTGGGTAGCAAACTTTACCTTCTTATCCTCCTGGCAGTCACTGATATCAAGGACCGCCTCCATCTCTCTCACCCATTGGTGAGCATCAGCAGCCGTACCCGAACCATCAAAAGTCGGAGGCTTGCACCTCATAAATTTCCCGTAGTCACAACCCCGGGCTGTCCCCCTAACCTGTTCCTCCTCCTCTTCCTCCTCGTCATCAGACAATACCGTTTCTGCCTCTGTCTGTTGCTGTCTACCGGAGGACCGTCTCCTCCCTCGTCTATCCTCCTCTCTTACTGCCTTTGCATAACCTGGTGCACTTCCTCAATCACCGCCTCTTTTACCGGGCTCTCAACTTGGCGCTTTCGTCCGTCTCTTCCTGGTGAGGAATCTCGTTCTCCTCACGAACTACTTTCTCTTTCCTAGTCTTCCTCGCGTGATACGCGCTCATCACCACGTTCACCATCACGGGAAGCATCAGATGATCTATCACCGACCATCTTCTATCACCTGAAAGATTAAAACACCAACACGGTCATTCAAGGAAATAGCTCAGTTTATGTTAAGTACAGTAAGTCCCTAATTACAGTGGCCAGTTGTGATTAGCCACTTACTCTACTCTTCGTACCCCGAGCATCACCTATCCTGACTACATTAGTATCTCAGTCTAACAGTACACATCATTCACATAACAAGCGCACATAATAACCAGTTATCTTTAAGAAAATACCTGATGGCACGCGACTACTCAGATGGCATTCTCATTCTCTCTGTCCCATTCTCAGTTTAAGTTTAGGTTTATTATGAAAATTTACCCATTTTACTTAAACTTTTGCTCTAATACCAACTTGTAAGGCCCTGCTCACCGGGCACCTTACGGTTGGTTCTTCATCGCACGTATGACATACATCTAATACATGATCATAAAATACGCAGCGGAATTAATAAAACATGCATTCTCATTTCATCATAAAAGCTTTTACATCATTGACTTGATTACAAAATACAGCTTTTCTTTACATTGCTAACTATACTATGATTGCTGCTGATGCATATTCCACAGCAATCATAGGGTCATACAGCGACCTCTACCGAAATAAGATAATAAAAAGAAAATACATTCTTCTTCATATAGAAGATATTATGTTCAAAAATAGATTTTCTTTCATAAGCAAGATTTCTTAAATAATCATGTTTATCAGGATTATCAAGAAATCTTGCACTTGCATGCAACATAATGTGTTGCGCGCATTACGGGCCCACACACATGATGTGGCTGCATAATCAAAAAGTGAATGCCATCCCAAAAGAGCTGAGTAGCCGCCTCGTGCCATCCTCAGCAACACTACCTGCGAACTGGAAAACACATAAAAGTCAGCGTTGCTGAGTGAGTTCTAGTTTTTATAATAAACATACTTTCATCCCCATTAACTGTTCTTCCATACATGTGTTCACACGTCATACGTACACGTAGATAATATTATTATTATCTTATCATTCATTACTTACTTTCATTCGTGTACACTTCATCATTCTCGTATACTTTCATACATACATACTTTACATACTATACATACTTTCGTATGTCTTTACTTTCATTCATACTTTACATACTTTCGTATGTCTTTACTTTCATTCATACTTTCACTTCATACGTTCGAACGTCATTTTATTCATTCATTCATTTATTACTTTCGTTCGAACGTTCATTACATTCGGTGACATGTACCTATCCCCGTTCATCATACATACTACTGGTGCTGGACCTGTGGTGGTTAGCCACGAACGTTGTGCACAAAGTTGATCCAGTCACCTGGGATAGGTACATGCACCACTCATCTTTTCACTTTACTTCTAACATACGTTAGCCGAGTCTCTTGCAGTGCGCGACTGCTCACCTCAGTGACAATCTTATGATTGCCTGCTAACCGAGTCTCTTGCAACACGAAGTTGCTCACCTCATTATCAATCTCAATGATTGACCCGATGTACATCCTTCGGGGTAGCTAACCCGTACACCGTTGAGCTAACACCTGCCAGGGTGTGCACCTCCTTCATTTTGCTTGCAAGCCTTTCTTACTTTCTTTCATTAATGCATGCATTCATTCATCATGTTCCATCTTTCATTATCTTTCACTTTACGTTCTTAATACATTCGTTTCTTTCGTTCATTCATTCACGTAAAGTTATTAAAGATAAAACACATATACATAAGGAACATACACATAACATACATCCATCATTTATAAGGCATCATTCATATATAGTATACCATAGGTATACCCATGCAACATCATCATCATCATCATGCCTACGTTACTAGTCCACCCAAATGAACCTGGCCATGCTAAACTTAATTTCACAGTGCATTCTGCTCACCCGCATTAGTCTGCCCTGTCCGCATTAGTCAATGCGGATGAGTAATACCTTATCCGCATTAATTTGCCTCATCCGCATTAGTCAATGCGGATGAGGAATGACTTACCGCATTCCTGAGTTGGTCTCCCGCATGGGTTAATGCGGCTTACTGCCTTAACTGCATATCGAGTGTACCCGTATTGGGTTAATGCGGATGAAGGAACGGCCTTGACCGCATTTGCTTGGTCATCCGCATTAGTCAATGCGGTTGCCTGATGCCTTAACCGCACTTTCCCTGGTCATCCGCATTAGTTAATGCGGTTGACCACAACCACATTTGCTTCGGCAGTCCGCATTTGGACAATGCGGTTGAGTAAGGCAACCTGCAACTTAACCTGTTCCATTTCTACAATCCATACATCATCTCAATTCATTAGCACAGTTTTACCACATCATTTACTTAGAATCAACTAAGCATCATGCATATCATAAAAATAACTTCTAAGACATGCATCAGCAGTACACATTCGTCTACCTGCTGAGATTTGTCTACTTATCTTAGAAATCTTACCTGCAGTGAGCATAGCAGCCCAATCGGACCTTATACACACTCATACTCATACGTATATACACACATTGAGAGCTCATGGCTCGAAAACAATTTCACTATGTGTTCCAGCCCCAAATCGTTCAAAAATACTTAAAAGAAGGGGTCTTAGAACTCACCTTGTGTTGCTGAGTAAGGCTTCTTCAAAACCCGTCGTCGTGCGACCTCATACCTCGAATCAGTCTTCTCCTTCTTCTTGTTCTTCCTTCAAATTCCCGTAGTCTGCTCTTTCTCTCTCTAAAATGCTCGAAGATTCGGGGTTGTGAGAAAAGAATGAAAGAAGTGGGCAGCCATCCCTATGTATATCAGATATTTCTCTTTTCTTTGTACTTTTACACAAAACCCCCTTCTACTTTCTCTTTCTTTTCCTTTTCCTCCAAAGTTCTTTCTTTTCTTTTCTTCTTATATTTCCTTTTGTCTAATCAAAATTGCGGGTGTTACATTGACACTGGGTAAGAATAAGAGGACAAACCCATGAATAAAATGTTTGTCTTCACTCTTGTTTCTTGTCCCAGATAGAGCCTAAGAAAGTTGATGAGGCTCTGAAGGATGGAAGTTGGATTGAAGCCATGCAAGAGGAGTTGCTTCAATTCAAAAGACAGAAGGTTTGAAACCTATGTCCTTTTCCTCATGGGAAGACAACTATAGGAACCAAATGGGTGTTTAGGAATAAGAAAGATGATAGAGGCATTTTTATAAAAAAACAAAGCTAGACTAGTTGTTCAAGGATACACACAAGAAGAAGGAATTGACTACAATGATGTTTTTGCTCCTGTAGCAAGACTAGAAGCTGTTAGGATATTCTTGGCATTTGCTACATCCAAGAACTTCAAGGTCTATCAACTTGATGTCAAGTGTGCTTTTCTGTATGGGGTGATTGATGAAGAGGTGTATGTCAAACAACCACCTGGTTTTGTAGATCCTTATCATCCTAATTATGTCTGCAAGTTTGATAAGGCTCTTATGGGCTACAACAAGCACCAAGAAAGTGGTATGAGACTCTATCTCAGTATCTCTTTAAGCATGGATACAAAAGGGGTACTATAGATGGAACTCTCTTCATCAAAGGATAGGGAAATGACTTACTACTAGTACAAGTGTATGTAGATGATATCATCTTTGGTTTAACTAATCCAAGGCTCTGCAAAGACTTTGAGAACTGATGAAAGACAGATTTGAAATGAGTGCCATGGGGGAACTCAATTTCTTTCTAGGAATTCAAGTGAAGCAAGTTGAAGATGGAATCTTCATAAGTCAGTCAAAGTATGTTCAGGACATACTCAAAAGATTCAACATGACTGATTGTAAGATTGCTAAGACACCCATAGCAAGAAACCACTCCCTTGGGCCTGATCTTAAGGGAAGTGTGTGGATGAACACATTTATAGGGCTATGATTGGGTCTCTTATGTATCTTACAGCTAGCAGGCCTGGTATCATGTTTGCCATATGTATTTGCACAAGATATCAAGCTAAACCTAAGATGTCTCACCTTATCATTGTCAAGAGAATTCTAAGATACCTCAAAGGTGCCTCAACACTTGGTCTTTGGTATCCCAAGAATTCTGACTTCAATATGTATGCATATACAGATAGTGATTATGGTGGTTGTAATATGACTGCAAAGTCTACATCTGGGGGATGTCAGTTCCTTGGTGGAAGGGTTGTCTCATAGCAATGCAAGAAACGATCCTGTGTCTCTGTATCAACTACTGAAGCTGAATACATTGTTGCTGCAAGCTGCTGTGCTCAAGTGCTTTGGATTCAGAATCAGATGCTTGACTATGGTTTAAACTTCAAAGAGACTCCTATTCATATAGACAACAACAGTGCTATCTCTATCACAGAGAATCCTGTGCAGCATTCAAGGACAAAACACATATAAATCAGGTATCATTTAATTAGAGAACTTTGAAAAGGGATTAATTAAACTAGTTAAAGTTAACACAAGTGAACAATATGCTGATCTTTCACTAAAGCCTTTGATGAACAGAGAATTAAGTATCTTATATCAACTATCAGGATGATTAACTTTGAGTAGCTTTTTCTTAAAACTAATTTATTTTATTTCTTAAATCTGTGTGTCCTAAGTTGTCTAGTTCATCACCTTCATAATCTCATGTGTTTCTATGGATAAAAAAAACTTTTTGAAGAGTTTTTCTTAGATTTTTGACAAATCTTGGTCCTTCGAAAGATACGATTTTATCTTCGAAGAAAATATACCTTCACACAAAATAACTGTCTAAGTAATATTTGCCTTCGGAAGAAATTTCTGAAATATCTTCCGAAGCTTAAAACTATCTTAGGCAATTATATGTTTGCAAGAACCATTTTTCTTCCGAAGGAAATTAACTCTCGGAAGCTTTGTTTTGTTGAACAAGCATTCGAGTCTAAAATTCTGTTCGAAGCAAATTTGTCAAAACTCTTTGAGAAATTCTTCCGAAGTCATTTTGGCTTAGGAAGCTTTTTCATTAAATCTTCCAAAGACAATTTACCTTCGGAAGATTTTCGATTTAAAAAAAACCACTTTTTGAGCAAAAAGCAAACTACTCTTTCAGAGTGGGACCACCTTCCGGATTTCAAAGTTTATCCTCTTCATTAACTTTGTCTCAAATCCTTTTCACACATAAACCCTGTCAGTTCCCCCTCTTTCTATCATCTTCATCTCTCTCCCAACCTAAAATCAGATTTCTCTCTAAAACCGCCTTCGTTCATTCTTCCTTCACCTTTAAGCTTACTTAAAATAGCCAACCTTGACAGACAAATGACCCAGATTTAAAATGCAGTTACACAGGCAACATAATCAAGTTGCACTGTTAAACTCTGAGAAAGATCCACATTTCTTAGAGGTGTGTCAATTCTTGGCTTTGTCTAACTACTTCACCTCCCTTACCATTGATCTTCCTCCCTATGAGGATCATTTGCTTGAGTTTTGGAAGACCTACCAAGAGGTCATTATGGATGGGGAGAAGGCACTGTCTGCCACAGTGCAGGGGAGAACAGTCTTCATAACTCCGGCCATCATCAACACTCATCTTCAGCTGGGTGATGAGAAGGTGAGGTGTTCTTCCTAAAGGAAGCTGTAAATCATTCCTTCGAGCAGATGGGCTATGAGGGAGATTTCTCTGTAAAGACCTTCAGGAAAGGGAAGGTCTCACCTAAGTGGAAGTATCTACTTCATGTGGTTATCCATAGCTTGTCCAACAAGCATGGAGGGTGGGACCAGATTCCTGAAGATCTCTCCTTCATAGTACATGGAATGGTTCAGGGAGTCAAATTCAGGTACTCTCAATTTCTTTATACAAATTTGACTGCAAACTTAGACTCCTTAGAGTATATATGTTTCCTAGATATGTTCAATACATTCTCAACTGTGAATTGGGCTCACAGTTGAGGGAAACAGGTAATATTCTTAAATTGGGACAGATGAAGCCCGACATCTTTAAAATTTAAAGAAGCCAACTGTTGGCTTCTCAGGGGTAGAAACAGCCCTTGTCCCAAAAATGTTAGAGTTCATTGCTCAAGGTGACAACCTAGCAACACAAGCTAGTGTTGAACCTACACCTTCAACATCCCAACCACCAAATAACACAAATCACCCTCACCTACCAAACAAAATACAAACGACCCCTGCACAAGCTATTGAGTCTGTGTAGGCCCCCAAATACTTACCTATACAGGAGGAAGTGGACACTAGAGCTCCCACTTCCCCTGAGGAGCAAACCACTCCCATTACTTCAAGGATCAGTGCTGAGGTTCCTCATGCTCAGTCTGATGAGCTCACAAGCCCAACAGCCTTCAGCCTTCACTCTGAGTCTCAACACTCAAGTGAACAACCTTCAGGGGACAGCTACCATCCCTAGCCTTTAGACTTAAAACAACCCATTCCAACCTTGACTTCTATACTGATGAAGACTTAGGTGTTAGTGAGTACCATGAGTCGTCCTACTACACCTCTCCTCAAAGGGAGATAAGTGCTCCTGAGTCACCTAGGTCTAGCCCACATCAGTCCCCTATCACTGCGGTGGGTACTACTGAACCTGTTCAGGATATCCATATAGAAAAGGCTCTCACTTCCGCAAGTGATTACATCATTCAGACCTCAACCATGGCAACTCATTCATTGACACTTCAACTGAAGTTGTCACTAGACAGAGGAAATCCAGCAGCCAGGAAACCATGCTGGTGATAAGGAAGAGGACCTTGGTCCAATTCTCTCATCCCCCAGTGATTTTGATGAAGATGAGGGGAATCTGAGACTGAAGGTGCACAACCTGTCAAAAACATGCACCTATCTAGTCTACAAGGTTAGTCACCGTGAATCTAAGTGACTACCTTGCAACGTAGGGTCAATGGTCAGCAACTTGAGATATCTTATCTTAAGGAAAAACTAGCTAGGAGACCTTTAAGAAGAGCTTAACTAGGAACATAAGAACCTGTGGATGTAATTGACCTAACTCCTAGCTCACCTATGCAAGAGGGTGATGCTACCAAAAAGGGGGAGGAAGTCACTACAGTCACAGAACCTGGGAGTTCCTCAGGAAGTATGGACACTGAGGACTCACCATCCTCACTTGCAATTGTGCATACTCAGCAACTTTCTCAAGTTCACATTGATGTGGATAGTATAGACTCAGTCATTAGGAGTTTCTTTGAGAAAGGCATTCCAAGAGCTGTATCATCCCCACTAACTTTAAGTCAAATTTTTAGGTGGAGGTATGATATAGATAGAAGAACTCTTATTCTTCAAAGAGTTCAAGATAGGAACACTGCAGCGTTTAGCCTTAGAAGAAGACAAAGGCAATCAGGCAATACCATCGGTCAACTGGATGTTGAGGCAGACCCTGAGATTAGCTTCAAAGGAGAAACCTTGACTGAAGGCCCAGTGGTAGAACCTGAGAGCCCTGTCACACCACAAACTGTTACAGAGGTTCAAAGCCTTGATGAGACACCTGTTGGTGAAGGTGCATCTCAACCTCTCTCTAGCCAGAGCTTGGAAGCTACACCAAGTAATGAAGGCCAAAGCTCTCTCCATCCCGAGTCACAAAAGTCTGTAAGTGACAAAGGGAAAAGAAACTAACTTCTTAGGAGATTGAGGAGGAGGAGAGAGAGAGGAAAAGGAAGCTAAGGGGAGAAATTTCCTCTACTGGGTCTGCAAGACTCATGGAAAGTGCTATTAGGGCTGCCCCAGATCAAATACTCAGTATGATGAGTAAGGGCAGTCAGGATCAACTACTTGCAGACCAAGAAACTATGATATTGATAATATCATTTCTCTCCCCTTAGATGAGTTAAATAAACTGGCTGACATGGAACTGTAAAGGAGAGAAAAGAGGAAAAAGATGCAAAGCTACTTTTGAAAATCAAAGAAGAAAGAAGACAGAAGAGACTCTATAAGCAGATACCTACTCTCACACCAGTTCAAGAAACTCATGAATAAGAGGATGTGGCACCATAAGAACTCAGGCAGACAAAGAGAAGGATAGGATCAATATGATCAACTACCTGAGTGCCACAGGCCTCTATCAAGCTGATACACTTCTTCCTTACCCTTTGACCACATTGAGTTTGAATACCTCAAACAACTTGAACTTGATGTAGCCAAAGAAAGAAAGATCACAAAAAGGAAATTAAGGGAAGAAGCTGTAAAATCAAGAGCCATCATCCATAAAAACTTGAAAAAGTCTGCTGATAGGCAGAAGATGATGAGCTTCTTGAAGCTGTATGGATTCTCCAGAAGGAGACTTGGTCCCATGTCTCTGTCCACCATGGATGAGCACATCAGGGTAATCAAGCAAAAGATTCAAAGAGGTGAACTTGATGACTTTCACTCCCCACCAAGTCAGGTCCCTCAGGAAGTGGAGATTAAGGTTGAAATGCCTAAGACAACACAACCTGAACCTCTTGTTAAACCTTAGCAAGCTTCCACTTCTGATCCACAACAGGGATCTATCCCCTCTCAATCTAAACTGTGAGAGAGGAAGATCCAACTGAGAAAGACAAAGAAGATCAATCAGGTGCTGCAGGCCAATATTCTTAGTTAAAAGGTTTAGAAAGGAGAAAAAGGATGGTTTCCAAACTAAATCCAAAGAAAAATAAGAAAGAAACATCCAACTCCAAACCTCAGGATGAGTCAGAACATCTTGAGGATGTGCAACAAGAGGATGCTCCACCAACTCCAATTCAAGCAGCTGCTCTGGCATCAGAAAGACCCATCTTATCTTGGACATACACCACAAATCCATAAAGATGGCATGTCATAAGAGATAAAGGTGTTAAACATGTCTACACATGGCAGGATATGTTCAATCTACCTCTGCATGATCTCTTTGACATGAGAAGATACCATAAGAGTCTGAGTGATCCTGATCATCTCATGAAGAAAGGGATGGTCATTATCATAATGAGGACTGTTAACATCTAAAATCTTCAAGTGTCCTTGTAGCATCAGCTAGGGGGAGTTTGTAAGGTTATCTATAAGGCTGATGCAACCCAAACACCCAAAGTCCCTCCTGCATGCATGCGCAAGTGTACTGAAGTGGGATGCTTCGAAAGTTTCATACTTCCTTAGAAATTATTCTAAGTGTGAAATCTTCCAAAGCCAAGACCAATATCTTTCGAAGCCAAAAGATGAAGTCTTCCAAAGCTTCAAGGACAAAGTCTTCCGAAGCCAACTACTGAAGACATATTTCTTTTGAAGACTTTTATATTACATGCTTTATCTGATGTACATTTCACCTAAAGCTGAACCACTTTCTGCTGCCACTTGATAAGTCACCAACTTTACATGAGTTGGTAAAAAGGTCCATGCTTTTGGTAAACTGTACATTGAGGTCTTGAGTCTGTAACTTTCCACTTTATATACTTTATCCTTTTAGTAATATATTAAGATATGAGCTATGGCATGTCATAGTCACAAGTCAAAAGGCAATCTAAGGGTAAGCTCATAATAATGCAAAGAAAACCTTCAAATCTTCTAACAATTTCCCAATCATTTGATATGGAATTCCATGTTTCTCTTGAAGATCACGACAAAACACCAGGTCCTCCTCTATAAATCTTTCAAATGCTCTTTTATACTCACTTGCAAGTCTTAATATCAAGTAGAGTTTCAATGAATAGATACATCCAAAGTTAAACATTTTCGCATTCAATTGCTTCCAACAAAATGAATTTCTTAAATTTTTTAAATCTTTTCGATGATTATTTAACCCATCAACAAAGGCCTGATACGATCAACAGAAGTTCCCACCTCTTTCAGCCCATCTTACATAACTAAATTAATTATATGTGCTATACATCTCACGTGTGTTCATTTCCCTTTAAAAAGGCACTTATCATTCTGACAGGATCTCAGCCTCTAGTTTGATCAATCAGATTGTTTTTGCAGCGGATTTAGCATGAAATTAGCACTTAAAGCAAGAACACAAGATATTTTGCATGTAAAAGTACAAATATAGAGAGAGAGAAAAGTTCTGCGAAAAAGTAGATTTCTATTACTCAACACGTTTCGGCACCTAATACAGCATGGTTCACCATCCTTTTATAGGAGGCAAAAGGATGGGTAATGATGTCACTTGACAGTGACATCAACCGATTATTAAACTTACAACTGATAGAACATAAAACTACTGAAGATGTCAACAGCTGACATCTTCTTACAAAAGTGTTCTACCTATTACAAGTACTAAAAAGGAAACTACTGAAAAGCCTACAACGACTGAAGAACAAACTCTTCAGTCGTTATAACTACTGAACTATAACAGCTGAAGAACAAGCTCTTCAGCTGTTGTACAAACTACTGAAACTAAATATAAAACTACTAAAATGAAAAACCATCACAACAACTGAAGAAGACTTCTTCAGCTGTTATGACAAACTCTGAATCTTCAGCATTTGGTTCTTAAGACTTGGGCTTCAGATGATGTATCAGCTGATGACTTCAGTAGATGTCATCAGCTGTTATCTTCAGTCTTTGTCTTCAGTCTTTGTGCATCAGTAGATGATCTTCAGTTCTTCAGTTCTTCAACTTTGATCTTCAGCACTTGTCTTCAGTACTTGAAGTCTTCAGTACTTGTATGTTTCAGTACTTCAGACTTCAGTACTTGTCTTCAACACTTTAGATTCTTCAGCTGTTGTACTTCAGATCTTTGATCTTCAGACTTTGATTCTTCAAACTTTGTCAGAACAGCTGATGGGAGTCTTCAGCAGTTGTTGTAATGACATTTGGGACTTAGAGGTTTTCTGATCTTGGCTCATTGGTTCTTTTGGTCCAATAAACTCCCCCTGAACCAATGCAGCCAAAACCTCTAATTATTTGTTGTCCCACTTATTGTTGGCATAAAGATTGGTCTATTTCCTTCTGGATCAGATCAGAAGTTGACCCTAATAAGCACTGGCCTGAGAGGTAGTCTCTAAGATTTGATTGGCTGAGTATGGATGGGAGCTCTGTTTTGGGGAATTGGACACATAGTTGTTGTCCCATCCATGAGATCTACCTCCCTCGTACGAGCCGGTAGGATTCTCGGGTGTAGGCTTGAACAAATATCATCTGCTCTTCTTTGGTTAAGTCTTCAGCCGCACCTTCGAATAACCCCTCCGGCCGTACAGCTCTGAGACATACTTGGCCTGTTTTCCATTTTTGAGCTCAACTGTTGTGATTTGCCTATATGCAAATTCATCTTGGTGTCTTCCTTCTAACAACAGGTGAGCTCATCCCTATGGAAGTTCTCAAGCCTCTTATAAACTAAGCCCTTCCTCACCACCCTATTATCTAACAATTTTTGGGGTGGCTGCTTAGCTCTATAGGCTTTCTCGAACTCCTCTACTATTTCCAAGGGTGTTACTACAAGAGCCACAGAGATCACTTCATCTACAATTCTCTTAAGTTGGCTCTTGTATCTCACAGGCATATCTTTTTGGACTATCCTGTGAGCCACCCTAGGATCAGGCCAAGTCCTCACTCTTTCCTTATCGTATTGAAAGGTTTGCTTAAGAGTGAAGAGTCTCAGAGCCTCCTTCTTCATATTCATAATAGAAGTAGAAGCAGCATATGATTTGTCAATGCTTTTCAGCATTTCCTCATTGTGTAATCTTTGCTGCTCCTCTTCTTCTAATTTTACTCTCACAGTGTCCATCTGTGAGGTGGGAGTGATGGTTTGAGGTTTGGCTTTGGGTAGAGAGGTAACTACTGAAAGGGGCAGTCTATCCTCCTCATCCTCATGCTTCTTCTTCTTCTTGCAGCCTCAACACCCTTCTCTTCTTCTCAAGGGTGGATCATTGGCTGCGGGTTTTGATGGTGAAGGGGTTGGTTTTGTGGGTTGTGTTTGGGTGGTTGGTGTGGGAAGGTTGGCAGGCACTGCTAGCAATCTAGAGATAAGAGAGTTTGGTCTGTTTGCTAGTAATGTCCTGTTCCCAGCACCGGCTTCTGAGAGGGCCTCAGCAACCAGTCCTTTGGTGAAATCACCAGCTGAACAGATCTTGGTGGCTATAGCCAAGATTCTGTCCCTGGTCCATGCTTTGACATCAAGGACTGGCCTGCCCAGATACTTCGAAATGAATCTACTCATAGCCTCGAGTCTCTTTTGTCCTCTTGGCTATAAGTAGACCATCGGTACTCAATCTCTTTTCTCTCCATATTTCTGATCTCCTGATCTAGCATGGCAGTGTCCTTGTCAAAGCCTTGCCTGAACAGCTGATCAATGACAGAGTCTATTGATCTGCTTTGTTCAGCATCAGCCTCTTGACAAGGGCTGCTAGATCAGAGTCAGTCTTCTCTCCCTCCTTCTCTCCTTTTTCTTTTGATAAGTGACACTGAAATCCTTTTGGATTTCAGCCACTTCAATGTGCTCACTCCTCCCTCACCTTCTTCCCTTTCTCCTTCACCCTAACACTCTCCTCAGCCTTCTCCCTCTCAACTACCTCCTCTCTTTCTACTTCTAACTCCTCCTATCCCCTCTTCCTCTTAGCTTGCACTGATGTCTCCCCCTTTTTGGGTGCATTGGTTGGGGTTTGACTATCAGCAATCGCCTTAGCAATGGCAACCTCCACCATGGGTTGGATGTGAGTGGGAAGCCTCTCATCAATGGTTTTTATGACAATATCTGTTATTATGGGTATGATGAGAGGCAGGGATTTCTGGAGGATAGCATCTAGCTGCTCAGGGGGGTTCTGGCCCGGAGAACTAGGGCCAGAAGCAGGGGTAGGTGGCCGAGTTTGTGGGAGTGGCTCAGTGTTTATGAGACCATCGGGTGAAGGTGCCATCTGTGGGTTTGTGGTGGCAGATGGACTTCTATTTTGAGTCATTTGAGCAAGCAGCTCTTTGAGTCTGCTTATCTCATCTTCTAAGATAGTATTTTGAGCAACTACATCAAAGAAGAAGCTCAGGTCATCATCAGTGTGAACTGAATCACCTGACCTCCTGACTATGTCAGGATGTACATGCTCTGAGTGTGGCTCAGAAGTAGCATGTGCCCCTTGGTATTGGTATTGGGGACTTCCAGCATCCGGATTGGATCCATCATCGGCAGTTGCCTCTGGTGAGGTCTTATTGATGTTACCAGCTTCACCCTGCTCAGATGCTGATGCAGAGGAAGTGGCAGCCTCACCAGAATGTCCTATCTCCCTCGCCACACTGGGAGATTGGCCATGTGATTCTCTATGCTGTGGGCTCCCACCAGCACTTGTGTCCACCCCCTCTTCGATTGGAGTCTCCCCAGTTGTAATTGGTTTCTGGGGAGAGGGTGGAGTGCTCAGGTGGGTCAGCACTTGGGCGAATGTTAAGGTAGGGCTTTGTGGGGTGGTTTCAGTGGGAGATGGGCTTGAAGCAAAGTGCACATGGGGAGGACTGTGCAGTTCAATGGCAGTCTTCTCAAGTGAGATAGACCCCAGAATTGTGGCTGCCCCAGAAGTGGTTGCATCAGGCTCCTGTTGAGAGGAAGCCTGTGCGGTTGTGGTGGGTGGAGTCGTGGTAGCTGCTGGGAGAATCGAACCAGCAGCCACATCCTGCGTTTGTGTTACAGGGGCATCCTCAGGGGACTCATTTCCCTGAGTAGCCTTTTTGGGCTTCTTTTTGTTTTTGGTTTGGTGGGGACTTTGGATTTGGAGGTGGAGGCTGTGGGTTCGTGCTGCGTGGGTTTTCACAGCCGGCCAGCCTGTTTTAGGGATTGATCGGTGTTGTGCCTGGAGTATACCTCGGCTAGAACAGCCATGGCAGGGACCCCAGTGCCAACAAGTCCCTCAGCTTGAAGCTGGTCTACTATCATGGCCATAATGAACCTAGGATATAAAATCCATCGGTTTAAAACAGGTTTAGCAGCCATGTCTTTGAGTTCCAAAAATATAATTTCAGTTAAGTTTAGTGGTTGTTTCTCAAAGATAGAATATAATACCTGTTGCCACCTTGTTGACATCTGGTCCCATGAAGATGTTTTGGGGGCCAGACACACATTCACCATGTGAAAATTAGGCGTTGAGAGTCTGGGAAGTGTTTCTTCAACAAGGTGGAGGCGGAGAGGTCACCCTGATAGTCGTTGGATGTGAAGGATAGATCGAGGGCGCTTTTGGGGTAAAAGGTTGGGTAGGTGGCATCCTCCAGCTTTAGGGTTTGCCGCAAAGTAGCTGGAGTGATAACCACTGGGTGGTTGTTGACGGAGGACCGGAGAGAGACCTCGCCATCATTCTCTCTGGTTTGGACGGTGATGTTCGTCCAGAACTCCGATGGGGAGTCGGTGTAGATGGTGGGGTTCAAAGAAATGCCGTTTGGTAAGGTGAGTCATTCATAAGATCGACGGCATTGTGAAATTTTGGCCATAATGGCGATTTGGTGAGATGAGCGACACAGTTGTGTCGAGGTTTGAGTTGCATGGTCGCCATTAATGGTGTATTGGAAGTTCAGAGGTTTTGAAAAGTTAGGTCAAGTGAAGAGTAAATGCTCTGAAGGTTCGGTATTTATAGGGTAGGGCAAAGGCTGAAAAAAAACTACTGAAGGTTTTGGTGTTAGTTATCAGTTGTTGAAACTACTGATGATGTGGTTTTAACCTTCAGTGGTTATAACATCTGAGGACTTGGTGTTAGTCTTCAGTAGTTGAAACTACTGAAACCTTGGTTTTGTCCTTCAGATGTTGTAAACGGCTGAAGACTTGTTGTTAGTCTTCAGTAGTTATAAACTACTGAAGACCTAGTTTTCATCTTCAGATGTTGTAACAACTGAAGACTTGGTGTTAGTCTTCAGTAGTTTTAAACTACTGATATCAGTAGTGGTGAACTACTGAAGACATGGTATTGCTTCAGTTATTGTAAACAACTGAGGACTTGGTGTTAATCATCAGTAGTTGTGAAACTACTGAAGACATGGTTTTGTCCTTCAGTTGTTTAGGTATGAAACAGCAGCTGTTGGCATCAGCTGATGAGAAATTACTCATCAGTTGTTTCCGTCAAATCAGTTGTTTCATGCTAGCCTCTACACTTACTCATCAGCTCTTTGGCTGATTTTCAGATGTTTCATTGACCCTTCAGCTCTTGTGAATATTTATGCCTTCAGCTCTTGTGATCAGATGTTCACAAGTGCTGATGAAATACTCTTCAGAGCTGGTGAACGAATTTTGTCTTCAGTACTTGTGTAAGATTACACATCAGTACTTGTGAGCAAAACTTGTTCTTCAGTACTTATTTGTTTGAAATCTTACATCAGTAGTTGTAATCCACCTCACTACATCAGTTGTTTTCAACAAATAATGTAAATCAGTACTTTGAAGCATTTTAGTCTTCAGTAGTTGTGAAGGAGCTAAAGACTAAATTACTCATCAGTACTTATATTTGACCTTTGCTCATTAGTAGTTGTGAAGTAAGAGCATCAGCATTGGTCAAATTATTCTAGCTGCAGCATACCAAGCCTTAGTACCAAATTTTGGAATGTAGCACTATCTAAAGGCTTAGTAAAAATGTCTGCAAGCTCATCAGCACTAGGCACAAACTTAGGATCAATCAGACCTTTTTCATAGCAATCCCTGATAAAATGATGCCTGATCTCTATATGTTTGGTCCTAGAGTGCTGGACTGGATTTTTAACAATACAAAGAGCTGAAGCACTATCCATTAGTAATGGAGTCTTAGTCTCAGTAATGCCATAATCCAGAAGTTGGTTCTGAAGCCAGAGTATCTGAGAGGTACAACTTGCAGCAGCAATGTACTCAGCTTCAGCAGTGGATGTAGCACTTGATGTTTGTTTCTTACTCTGCCAAGAAACTAAACAATTGTCTAGGAATTGACAACCACCAGAAGTGGATTTTCTAGTGACTTTGCATCCGGCATAGTCACTATCAGAGAAAGCAACTAATTTGCAAGAATGCCCAGTTGAATATCAAAGACCTAGTGATTGGGTACCTTGCAGATATCTAAAGATCCTTTTGACTGCAATCAAATGGGATTCTTTAGGTGCAGCCTGAAATCTAGCACAAGCACATGTTGCAAACATGATGTTTGGCCTAGAAGCTGTAAGGTACATCAAGACCCAATCATACATCTGTAAAGGGTTTCATCAACCGCTTTACCTTTCTGATCTACATCTAGTTGTGTGATGCTGCTCATGGGAGTAGAACAGGGCTTACAGGTTTGTAAATCAAACTTATTCAACAAGTCTTTGGTATATTTGGACTGATGGATGAAGATTCCATCATCCTGTTGTTTGATTTGCAAACCTAGAAAGAACTGTAATTCTCCCATAGCACTCATTTCAAACCTTAGCTTCATGAGCTTTGTAAATTCATCACACAACTTTGGATCAGAGGATGCAAAGATGATGTCATCTACATAAATTTGAACAAGGAGCTTATGTTGTCCCACAGTCCTGATGAATAAGGTTTTATCAATGGTGCCTCTAGTGAACTTATTCTCTAAAAGAAAAGTTGATAGTGTCTCATACCAAGCTCTAGGAGCTTGGTTCAGCCCATAAAGAGCCTTATCAAGCTTGTACACCCAATCAGGATGTTTATTGTCCTCAAAGCCTGGTGGTTGACACACTTAAACTTCTTCTTTTATTTTCCATATAAGAAGGCACTTTGACATCCATTTGATAAACCTTAAGACTGTGAAAGGCAGCATAAGCTAAGAATAGTCTGATTGCTTCCAGTCTGGCCACAGGAGCAAAGGTCTCATCATAATCGATGCCTTCCTCTTGTGCAAACCCTTGAAAAACCAGCCTGGCCTTGTTCTTGACAATTTGGCCCTTCTCATCTGTTTTGTTCCTAAATACCCACTTGGTGCCTATAGCACACTTACCTTTGGGTAATGGAACAAGCTCCCACACTTGCTGTTTCTTGAACTGAAGAAGCTCAAGCTGCATAGCTTCCACCCATCCATTGTCTCTTAAAGCTACATGATAGTTCTTGGGCTCTTGCTGACTGATGAAGAGAGCATAGAAGCAGAAGTTGGACAATTGATTCCTGGTTGAAACTCCTGCAGTTATATCACCAATGATTTGAGATGTAGGGTGATTCTTGAGCTCTTGATAGACTATAATATCTGTGCAAGTGTTTGTAGACCCATCAGCAGCAACAGATGGTGATGGAGATTCCTGAAACCATGTAGAAGATGGCAGCTCAAACGAAGTAGAGCAAGCAGAAATCTCATCAGCATTTGTAGTGGATGGAGCAGCTGAGGCTATAGGAGCATCAGGTTCAGTGGACTCAGGCAGGTTGTCACTAAACCTGAAGAGGTGAGTACTGACTACATCATCATCAGTACCACCAGGTGGAGATCTGTTGACAGGCTCAACAGCTGGAGGTTGATAAGGAACATATTGCAGTATGTCCAGATCAAACAACTCCACAGGGTTTTGTGGAATCTTGTCCTTTGGAGATTCATTGAACTTAACATGCAGAGTTTCTTCAACTATCTTTGTTCTACAGTTGAAGACTCTGTATGCCTTGCAAGTTGATGAATAACCAACAAAATACCCTGCATCCACCTTACTAGCAAACTTCTGGAGTGGGTTGCTAGTGTTGAGAATGAAACATGGACACCCAAAGGCTCTAAAGAATGAAATCAGAGGAGCCAAATGATGAAGAACTTCATAGGGAGTCTTCATCAACCTCTTATTCACTAAAGCTCTATTCTGTACATAGCAAGCTGTATTGACAGCTTCAGCCCAAAAGGTCAGTGGCAACCCTGAGTCAGCCAACATTGACCTTGCTGCTTCAATGAGAGTCCTGTTCTTTCTCTCCACCACTCCATTCTGCTCAGGAGTTCTAGGAATACTAAACTGTCTTTTAATTCCCTTGGACAGGTAGAAGTCATCAAGTGTGTGGTTTCTAAACTCTGTTCCATTGTCACTTCTCACACACTTGACCTGTAGGGAATACTGCTTTTCTACAAATAACACAAAGTTCATGATAGTCTTGGCTGCTTCATCCTTGGAGTGCAAGAAGAAAGTCCATACAAACCTGGAATAATCATCCACAATTACCAGGTAGTATTTCTTCTTTGCCATGCTCATCACTCTGACAGGACCAAAGAGATCCATGTGCAGGAGCTGCTAGCAGGCAGTGGACTTTGGTTCTTCTATTGAAGGGAATGAAACTTGTGTTGTTTTCCTTTCAAGCAAGCAGTGCAGTCATCTTCACACTAGAACTCAGAGGCAATCCTCTTACTAAACCATGGCTTATCAGCTGATTCATGTTCTTGAAATTAACATGACCCAGCCTTCTATGCCATAGTGTAGACTCTTGAGGAGAGGCCTTGGAGAATAGGCAAGGATGGCCTTTTAGATCTATCTTTTTAGAAAGATCTAAGGCATACACTCTTCCTGTACTGTTGGCCTTCAGGAGAGTGTGTTCATCCAACACCTTGTCAACCAAACTCAGAACTTTGGATGACAGAATCCGACAGTTCTGGCTTGTGAAAAGGGCAACATGGCCTTTGTCACACATTTGACTGACACTCAAGAGGTTGTACTTGAGATTCTCCACATGGTTAACATCATCAAACCTTATTTCCCCATTGGAAACAAAGCCTTTTCCGATGATGTAACCCTTTACATCATTGCCAAAGGAGACAAATCCCTTCTTTCCTTGAGAGTAGTCATTAAGAAGGGAGCTGCTTCCTGTCATGTGCATAGATCCTCCACTGTCTACATACCAGATGCCTCTTTGGCATGTTGAAGAACCCTTCAAACATAACCACATGTTAGTTAGTCTTAGAGACCCAAACCTGTTTGGTTTTGGGTCTGTTCTCAGCTACAGGTGCAGCACTAACAGGTGTGTTATGTGTGACAGCCTGAGGTGAAGAAGATGGTGCAGAAGAAGAACCCTTTGGCTTGGACTTCCTTTTCTGTGGTTTCAACACATGAGCATCTAAATGGTTGACTCTTCCCATTAGTTGCTGAACCATCATCACCAGCTATGTCTAATTCTGTGATAAAGCTTTCAGCTCTTCAGACACATTGGAGTTTGCTGATGATAGATTCCTATGTTGTACCATCTTTTTCTGAGCAACCTCAGTTGTTGCCTGAGTAACCCCTACCTTCTTTTTAGATTTAGCTTTGGGCTTAGGGATTTCAGGCTTGGATGTTGCTAGTACAAACTTGGTTTTAAACTCATTCTTCATTTTATTAATCTCCTCATTGATTCTCTCCTTCTGTTTGAGTTTGGAACCCCTTTTGTACCAGCAATCATCAGTAAGATGATTGAACAAGCCACATATCTCACATGGCTTCTTCTTCATCTTATGCTGATCATCAGCTGAAGAGGATGAAACTGCTGAAGACTTGTTCTTCAGCTGTTTGCTATCAGTACTAGCAGTTTTCTTCCTAGTGCCTGCTTTCCTGGTATCCTCTTTAGCTGTCTTCAAACCTTTCCTACTGTTAGTTTTCTTCTCTTTAGTGCTAACAGTAGTTGAGGTTTGAACTTCAGATGGTGTCACTTGCTCTCCAGTACCTTCAGTACTTCTAGTGACAACACCTGAGTTGATCAGCCTTTTGGTCATTGACAGTCAGCATTTGAACCATCAGCTGTTATAGCATCAGCTGATTGGTTTTGGCATGAGTTAATGCTAACTTCTATCTCTGATGATGCTGAATTAGAAGATAGTAGGTCACATGATAAAAAGGATTGGTTTTTGCTCTCCCCATCAGATTCAACTTCTGCTATTGAAGTGAAATCTGTAGGAGGAGCAGTGTGATTATAACCAATGCCAAACTTCACATTGGAAGCTGATTGTTTACTAAGAAGCATTTCAAAACCCTTGCATGATTGCACCCATCGATCACACTCAACTTGGGTGGTTGCAAGAGTTTCCTTGAGGTCTCTGTACTTCTCTAGAAGTACATCTTCCCTAGCTTTATCATCTTTGATTTGACATTTAAACTTGTAAATCTCATCATTTTTCTCTTTTAGAACAACCTCAAAATCAGCTTTTCTTTTGGAAATAGTGTGCTCAAGCTCAAGATTTTTATCTATTAAAGCTACATTTGCTTCTCTAATAGAAGCAAATTCTAACGCCCGCCTCCCAGGGCTCACCGTAGGGAGCGTTACGCATCGGTTATACAGAACACATAGTAATCAGAGAATACACAGCGGAAGTCTAACTTTAATTATACATCAAAAGCGTATAATACATCTGTTATAATAGATAATATCATTACATCAGTTTAACTATACTAAAGATCTAAATCTTTAACAACATTCTAGAACTTTATTTTTTTCTCATAAACTAGCTTGTAATCTTCAATCCCTGCAATCACTTGGCACCTAGGATGTGTGTCCATAAAATAAAAACATTTGGGACTCAGCATAAAGCTTGTGAGTTCATAAACATGGCATTCATCAAAATTCAAAACATGTTATCATTGACTATTGCATCAAGCAGATACAGCCATGGCAAACAGATAGGAACAGAGTAAGCACAGTATAAATTCACATAACCAGGCTATGTATACAAAATCCACTGGCTAAAGCAGAATCATACAAGCAGCCCTCAAGCATCCTATCAAGCATTGCCACATATCACAGATGCTATTGATAGTCAATTTACAATTATTACCAGTTATCAGAACATCACATCCCGTTTTATAAAATAGTTCAGAGGAACTCACCTCAATCAATCAAGTCAGTGATATCGTCTTCTCAGGTTCGCTGCTATCAGGTATTATCCTATAAGCAAAATAACATTACTTAAGCTATATTCTAGGTAGTAACAACTTTAGGGATGATTCGTCATCTTTTCCTATTTGTTGGTTTTATCTGGACACTTTCTTTTATCCTATGCCAACCCTTTGGTACAACCCTTACTAGTTGGCATAACTCGGGCGTTTCCATCATACCGAGCCAACCCTCGGGGTTACCCAATACCTTCCCTAATGATAACCCTAAAGTCTAATAATAATAATAATAACAACTACAACACTAAAAATAACAAATAATAATAATACTAACTATAAAAATAACAACTATAATAATAATAATAACTATAACGATGATAATAATATTAATAATAACTATATTAATACTAATACCTATAATGATAATAATAATAATAATAACGACTATAATAATAATTAAACATAAACTTAAACAAGAGCGTACCTGAAAACTATCTACGGCAATTTGATGTAGAGTCTCCCCTACTCGCGCTCCTAGTCGCGCTCCTACTCGAGTACCAAAACGACTACTAGCAACACCCAACGGGGTATTGAGAACTCGGGATTCTCTTTATATTAGAGCGTTCCAAAAAAACTTATGTTCTAAATTCAACCTTAAGGCTTCTATTTATAAGAGAGTTGAAAGGAGTTGAAAGGGTTGAGAGGCGATGTGGGATGGAAATTGTACTGCTTCTTCGATGTGGGATTCTGCAATTCATACAATTGCAATTGCAATTGAATTGTAATTATATTATTATTTTATTATATTATTATATTATTATAATTAATTCAGCTGCTTAACTCGTTTTTCTCTTATAACTTTTAATATATAGTATATTATGAAATTTCAAATATGTCGTTGTGACGAGCTTATTTTTCTCTACGAGTCAACCTAAGTTTCGTAAAAAAATGGAGCAGGTTCGAATATAATATATTATTATTATATTTAAACGGTCTCTTGTAACATAAAAATTTCATCTAAAAACTTCAAACTTTAAATAGACAATTTATTCATTACTTACTCGTTTGACAATATATGAAATGCGAAGTTCATATGACTCAACCGCTCGGGTTGTTACATTCTCCTCCCCTTAAAAGAATTCGTCCTCGAAATTCGAAGGTTACTCGAACAGTTGAGGATATTTGACTTTCATTTCTTCTGCTAATTCCCAAGTTTTCTCGGGTCCTTTCTGACCTTGCCACTGGACCAATACTAGTGGAATTATTTTCTTTCTTAATTTTCGTTCTTGAGAATCAAGAATCTTTATTGGTTTTTCAGTAAAGTTTAATTTCTCGTCTATTTGCACGTCCTCCAATGGCATCACTTGAGTCGAATCTGCCAAACACTTCCTTAGGTTTGATATATGAAAAGTATCGTGAATACCTTTCAAAGTTTCAGGTAATTCTATCTTGTATGCTACTGGACCAATTCTTGCGATTATTTTGAACGGTCCAATATACCTGGGACTTAACTTCCCGCGTTTACCGAATCGCATTACTCCTTTCCATGGTGAGACTTTTAACATCACATAGTCTCCTTCTTGAAACTCTAAAGGTCTCCTTCTGTTATCTGCATAACTCTTCTGTCTATCCTGAGAAGCCTTTAGTCGTTGTCTGATTTGTTGGATTTTCTCAGTTGTTTCGAGAATAATTTCGGTTTTGGTCAACTGATCATCCCCTACTTCTGTCCAACAGATGGGAGTTCTGCATTTCCTACCATATAAGGCCTCAAATGGTGCAGCCTTAATGCTGGAATGGTAGCTGTTGTTATAAGAAAATTCAATCAAAGGCAAATGATCATCCCAGCTACCTCCAAAATCAATCACGCAAGCACGTAACATGTCTTCTAGAGTTTGAATTGTTCGCTCACTCTGACCGTCCGTCTGAGGATGATATGCAGTGCTTAAACTGATTTTGGTTCCAAGTTCCTTTTGGAAACTTGTCCAGAATCTGGAAGTGAATCGGCTATCTCTATCGGAGATAATGGATAAAGGCACTCCGTGCTTACTTACTATTTCATCAATATATATCTTGGCTAGTTTTCCTATTGGATAGCTCTCACTTATGGGTAGAAAATGTGCTGATTTGGTTAGCCTGTCAACCACGACCCATATAGCATTATATCCTTTTCGTGTTCTTGGAAGTTTTGTGACAAAATCCATGGTCACTCTATCCCATTTCCATACTGGCAACTTCAACTGTTGTAACTGACCAGCTGGCTTTTGGTGTTCAATCTTAACTTGCAGACATGTTAAGCATTTCTCAACGTACTGGGCTATGGATCTTTTCATATTAGGCCACCAGTAGTGATTTCGAATATCATTATACATTTTGTTTGCTCCAAGATGCATTGTGTATTTAGATTTGTGGGCTTCATCTAATACTTTACCCTGAATACCTCCAAATTTTGGGATCCAAATTCTTTGACCAAATCGTAGGACTCCATCCATTCCTTGAGTCAATAATTTCTGGTTACCCATCATCCTTTCAGCCTGAATATTCTCATCTTTTAACGCTTCAGTTTGAGCATTCTTGATTTGGTCTTTCCAATCAAGCTTGACATCTATCTTTAATGCTTTTACCCTAATCGGTTTAACTCTTTCTTTCGACTGAGAGCATCAGCGACTACGTTAGCCTTTCCTGGATGGTATTTGATTTCACAATCATAGTCATTGAGAAGTTACATCCACCTTCTTTGCCTCATGTTTAACATCTTTTGATTAAAGATGTGTTGTAAGCTCTTATGGTCTGAGTAGATTACACACTTAGTACCATACAAGTAGTGTCGCCAAATCTTTAAGGCAAACACTATGGCACCCAATTCAAGGTCATGCGTAGTATAGTTCTTTTCATGAACTTTTAGTTGTCGTGATGCATAGGCTATAACCTTGTCACGTTGCATCAACACACAACCTAAACCATTATATGAGGCATCACAGTATATTGCAAAGTCTTCATTACCATCTGGTAATGAAAGTATAGGAGCACTACTAAGCTTTTGTTTTAGAAGGTTGAAAGCTTCTTCTTGCTTTGGTCCCCAGTCAAACTTTTCATTCTTTCGAGTCAAAGATGTTAAAGGGGTAGCAATCTTGGAGAAGTCTTGAATAAACCTTCTATAGTATCCTGCTAATCCCAAAAAGCTCCTAATCTCACTGGGATTCTTCGGTGATTCCATTTCATCACAGCTTCTATCTTAGCTGGATCTACTTGTATTCCCTTCTCATTTATTACGTGACCAAGGAATTGAACTTCTCTTTTCCAGAAGTCACATTTAGAGAATTTTGCATAAAGCTTTTCTTGTCGAAGGGTTTCCAGAACCATTTTCAGATGCCTAGCGTGATCATCTTGGTCCTTAGAATAAATAAGTATGTCGTCTATAAAGACAATGACAAACTTATCCAAGTATGGCTTGCAAACTCTATTCATCAGATCCATGAATGCTGCAGGAGCATTGGTTAGTCCAAAAGACATAACCAAAAATTCATAATGCCCATAACGCGTCCTAAATGCGGTCTTAGGAACGTCTTCCTCGCGCACTTTCAACTGATGATAACCTGATCGGAGATCAATTTTGAAAAGTAGTTGGCTCCTTGAAGTTGATCAAATAAATCATCTATTCTTGGTAAAGGATATTTGTTCTTAACAGTTAACTTGTTTAATTCTCGATAATCAATGCACATACGCACTGAACCATCTTTCTTTTTGACGAACAATACTGGCGCTCCCCAAGGTGAAGAACTTGGTCTAATAAACCTTTTATCTAAGAGTTCGTCAATTTGCTTCATAAGTTCTTTCATCTCTGAAGGGGCTAGACGATAAGGAGCCTTCGCGATTGGTTTAGCACCAGGTACTAAATCAATATGAAATTCTATCTGACGATCAGGTGGAAGTCCTGGTAAATCTTCCGGAAACACGTCTGGGAATTCACACACTACAGGTATTTCATTTATCTGTATTTCCTTTTTAGCATCTACCATGCATACGAGAAAGGCTATGCATCCTTTCTGAATACACTTCACTGCCTTCATTGCTGATATGATACTGGTCTTAGGGTTTCCATCACTACCATGAATTAGTAGCTTTTCCCCATCTGGCTTACGTATAGTCATCGTCTTATGTTCACAGTCGAGCCGAGCACAATTCTTATTCAACCATCCATCCCAAGAATAACATCATATTCACATAAAATGGTCGGCATTAAGTTTACAGAGAATTCAGTGTTAACTAAGGTGATAACACAATCCTTAAAGATTTGACTTATCTTATCCGCTCACCGCTGGCAGTTTCTACAATATATGCACATTCTAGAGTTTGTGGTACTAAGTTCAAATAAGGTACTAAGGCAGTTGAAATGAAACTTCTATTTGCACCAGTGTCAAATAAAACTCTAGCATATATGTTGTTAATGAGAAACGTACCAGCTATGGTTTCATCTCCAGCTTCTTTTAACACATACACTCGACCCTTGGACCTGTTCTGATTCTCCGTAGGTTGTGCTTGTGGAGGGTTCTTGCAATCACTTCGGAAATGTCCATACTCCCAACAGTTAAAGCATCTAATTTTCGGGCAGTTCTTTCGTGAATGATCACCTGTTGGACATTTAAGACATTTGGAATCTTGATACTTTCTCCAAGATTCATTTTTATCGTTCCTCCATGGTTTGTTGACACGGTTCCCTTCGTTTCGTGTGATCTTTCTGTCCTTTCTTGGCATCTGGTTTCCATCGTCATTTTTCTTTCTTTTGTTGTTATCAGTCATTATGCTTTCTTCTTCATATGCAATGGCACTTAATGCAATTGCAGACTCATAAGTTTTGGGGGCAGACATCTTAACTAACTGTCGAATATGAGGGGTAACCCCTGCACGTATCTTTTTATGCGCTTTGCTTCAGGTGTTACATGCTCAGGAAGCAGTCGAGCCATCTCATCAAACTTGGTCGTGTACTGACGATGTGTCATGGCTCCGGCTTGTAGTTGTAAGAATTCTCTTTCAATTTTGTCCCTTTCAACTTCAGGACAAAATTTTTCCATCACCAGCTCCTTCAGTTCATTCCAGGTTAAAGTAGCAACTCCAGGTCCTTTAGCCTGCTTAACATTGTCCCACCAAAACAATGCCTCAGACCTGAATGAGTAAGTGGCATACATGACAGCTTGCGTGGCTGTGCATCCACTGATTTCAATAACAGCTTCCATCTCATGGATCCACTGAAAAGTGGCCATGGCATCTCTTTTGCCATCAAATATTGGAGGTTCACATCCCTTGAAAGCTTTGTAGGAACAACCCTGCTTAGGTTCAGTTTCCATAGCAGCATCACCATTACCATTGGTGTTATTTATATGATCATCCTGCCCATTACCACTATTGCTCACATACCCTCCAGAGGCGTTCATAACCTCAGCTATAATAGTTGGCAAAGCATCTCTAATTATGCCAGCTACAGCTGCTTGGAATTGTGGTCCAACAAATTGTTGTGACTCATGTTCAGCATGATGAAGATTTTCATGATCATCGTTCGTAGATGACATGATTTGCCTTCTACTACCAGGAGGCCTACCACGACCCCTACCATGAGTATTTCCTCCTCTTGGCATAGTCAAAGCCTACATGAGGGAGCAGGGATTTAGTATTCACACGATGGATTATGATCCAGAACATGATAGTATTAATAGACAAGAAATAACAGTGGCCAGGTGTCATTGCTTATCTATTGCAATTATAATGTTCTAGCCATTATCCTCCATGGTTCACCAAAACCCATTACCCAATACCTATGCAATTAATCAAATTATCTTAAAGCATCTTTCCTAGTTTAAGTCTAGATACTATCTTTGTACCTAGTTCACTTAAACTATGGCTCTGATACCAACTTGTAACGCCCGCCTCCCAGGGCTCACCGTAGGGAGCGTTACGCATCGGTTATACAGAACACATAGTAATCAGAGAATACACAGCGGAAGTCTAACTTTAATTATACATCAAAAGCGTATAATACATCTGTTATAATAGATAATATCATTACATCAGTTTAACTATACTAAAGATCTAAATCTTTAACAACATTCTAGAACTTTATTTTTTTTCTCATAAACTAGCTTGTAATCTTCAATCCCTGCAATCACTTGGCACCTAGGATGTGTGTCCATAAAAATAAAAACATTTGGGACTCAGCATAAAGCTTGTGAGTTCATAAACATGGCATTCATCAAAATTCAAAACATGTTATCATTGACTATTGCATCAAGCAGATACAGCCATGGCAAACAGATAGGAACAGAGTAAGCACAGTATAAATTCACATAACCAGGCTATGTATACAAAATCCACTGGCTAAAGCAGAATCATACAAGCAGCCCTCAAGCATCCTATCAAGCATTGCCACATATCACAGATGCTATTGATAGTCAATTCTACAATTATTACCAGTTATCAGAACATCACATCCCGTTTTATAAAATAGTTCAGAGGAACTCACCTCAATCAATCAAGTCAGTGATATCGTCTTCTCAGGTTCGCTGCTATCAGGTATTATCCTATAAGCAAAATAACATTACTTAAGCTATATTCTAGGTAGTAACAACTTTAGGGATGATTCGTTATCTTTTCCTATTTGTTGGTTTTATCTGGGCACTTTCTTTTATCCTATGCCAACCCTTTGGTACAACCCTTACTAGTTGGCATAACTCGGGCGTTTCCATCATACCGAGCCAACCCTCGGGGTTACCCAATACCTTCCCTAATGATAACCCTAAAGTCTAATAATAATAATAATAACAACTACAACACTAAAAATAACAAATAATAATAATACTAACTATAAAAATAACAACTATAATAATAATAATAACTATAACGATGATAATAATATTAATAATAACTATATTAATACTAATACCTATAATGATAATAATAATAATAATAATAACGACTATAATAATAATTAAACATAAACTTAAACAAGAGCGTACCTGAAAACTATCTACGGCAATTTGATGTAGAGTCTCCCCTACTCGCGCTCCTAGTCGCGCTCCTACTCGAGTACCAAAACGACTACTAGCAACACCCAACGGGGTATTGAGAACTCGGGATTCTCTTTATATTAGAGCGTTCCTAAAAAAACTTATGTTCTAAATTCAACCTTAAGGCTTCTATTTATAAGAGAGTTGAAAGGAGTTGAAAGGGTTGAGAGGCGATGTGGGATGGAAATTGTACTGCTTCTTCGATGTGGGATTCTGCAATTCATACAATTGCAATTGCAATTGAATTGTAATTATATTATTATTTTATTATATATTATTATATTATTATAATTAATTCAGCTGCTTAACTCGTTTTCTCTTATAACTTTTAATATATAGTATATTATGAAATTTCAAATATGTCGTTGTGACGAGCTTATTTTTCTCTACGAGTCAACCTAAGTTTCGTAAAAAATGGAGCAGGTTCGAATATAATATATTATTATTATATTTAAACGGTCTCTTGTAACATAAAAATTTCATCTAAAAACTTCAAACTTTAAATAGACAATTTATTCATTACTTACTCGTTTGACAATATATGAAATGCGAAGTTCATATGACTCAACCGCTCGGGTTGTTACACAAATGCTGCTATGCATGATTCAGAACAAAGCTTGGCTTTAGCCTCAGTGGATACCTGCGATGAGGCATTGGATGATGACCCTTCAGCAGAATCAAGGGCCATCAGAGCAAGATTTCCAAAAGGATGATCACCACCATGTTGACCAGCATCTTGGAGTAGTTGTTCCTGACCAGATAGATCATCTGGTAGACTACTCCAGTCAATAACACTTGGGGTGAAGAAGCTGTGTTGTTGAGGTTGTGTGTGATGATGAGATTGGGAAGATTGAGGCTCAGGAAGAGCATGAGGTGGTTGAGCCGAGGGTGCTTGAGTTTGACTAGGCTGAGGCACATAGTAACAGGGGTAAGGATATGGCATATGATCCTGAGGCACAAAATAAGCAGGTGGTGCCTGTGCTTGTGATGGATGGCTGGAACTGGAGGAATATTGCCCTCTATGCTGTGAGCTATTGCTGGGAAAAGTCACAAAGGGTGCAGAGGAGTTAGATCTAGATGATCTACACTCTCTAGCAAAGTGTCCAAGCCTTTGGCACTTGTGACACCTCAACTTGCTCTTGTCAAAACCAACTTTGGTTTTGCCAGAGAGTCCAGGGAATTTTCTACCAGTTCTCTTGCAGAACTTTTGAGATTGGATATTTATCATTGCCGTTTGGTTCAAAATATCCATCTCTTCCAGATCATCATCTGGAATGCCCTTCAAGTCCTCCATCAGAAAACACAAGTTGTCACCACTACCTCCTGAACTACTAACACCAACAAAAGCTGGTTCTGAGTTGGTAGAGAAATCAATATGCTCATCATAAGAACTTTCTGATGCAGCATATTCTGACTCCTGACTTATCAAGGGAGCATTTCCTTGAATAAAGTCATCAGCGAGCTTGCCAGAGGTGGACAGCTTCCTCTTTTGCTCTATCTCTCTCTCAAATGTGAGTAATTTCCCATGAAGTTGGGTGAGAGATAGAGTATCCAGATTTGCACTGGAGCGTAGGACAATGGTATATGTGTCCCATCTCTCAGGCAGTGATCTGAGGAACCTGTTGTTCATCTGGCTGTTGGAGTACTCTTTTGACCATCTTCAGCTCAGAAATCAAACAAGAGAACCGCTCAAACTGCTGGGTCAGAGTCTTACCCTTTCTATAAGAGAATGTCTCATATTGTTGGGCGAGGATTTCCCTATTGTTTGCTAAGACCGAATCAGTTCCTCCAAATTGTTCCTTTAGAGCAACCCATAGGTCATGAGCAGTCTCATGATGAAGGAGCCCTGAGTAAATCTCGTTAGGAATAGCCATGGCTAAAATTCCATGGGCTCTAGCATCAATTTCGAACAGCTTTAGATCTTCGTCCGAATATTGTTCAGGTTTCTTCGGAACCTGTTCATTAGATTCAGGGACGCTCACCATAGGCTTGTATGGTCCATGCACCACTGACTTCCAACAACCAGCACTGTTGACAGACAAGTGGTGAAGCATACGTCTTTTCCATATGTTATACTCGTTCCTCACAAGCATCGGAGGCTTGGTTGAGGAACCAGTGTTGTGAGGATCGTTAGTTAGTGTCGTCATCTCAGGTTTTAGTCGAAAACAAGTTTAAGCAAAACAAATGTAGCTCTAAACCACCAGAGAACCTCAAGATTTTGGCCGGAAACAGCAGAAACTCACTCTCTATGGCTAATTCTTGCAAATTGCTAATTCGATCAAACGTAGAGATCAAAAGAGCAGTTTCAAATGATCAATAGTGAAATCGATCAATGATTAACCTGCTCTGATACCATTTGACAGGATCTCAGCCTCTAGTTTGATCAATCAGATTGTTTTTGCAGCGGATTTAGCACGAAATTAGCACTTAAAGCAAGAACACAAGATATTTTGCATGTAAAAGTACAAACATAGAGAGAGAGAAAAGTTCTGCGAAAAAGTAGATTTTCTATTACTCAACACGTTTCGGCACCTAATACAGCATGGTTCACCATCCTTTTATAGGCGGCAAAAGGATGGGTGATGATGTCACTTGACAGTGACATCAACCGATTATTAAACTTACAACTGATAGAACATAAAACTACTGAAGATGTCAACAGCTGACATCTTCTTACAAAAGTGTTCTACCTATTACAAGTACTGAAAAGGAAACTACTAAAAAGCCTACAACGACTGAAGAACAAACTCTTCAGTCGTTTATAACTACTGAACTATAACAGCTGAAGAACAAGCTCTTCAGCTGTTGTACAAACTACTGAACTAAATATAAAACTACTGAAATGAAAAACCATCACAACAACTGAAGAAGACTTCTTCAGCTGTTGTGACAAACTTTGAATCTTCAGCACTTGGTTCTTCAGACTTGGGCTTCAGATGATGTATCAGCTGATGACTTCAGTAGATGTCATCAACTGTTATCTTCAGTCTTTGTCTTCAGTCTTTGTGCATCAGTAGATGATCTTCAGTTCTTCAGTTCTTCAACTTTGATCTTCAGCACTTGTCTTCAGTACTTGAAGTTCAGTACTTGTATGTTTCAGTACTTCAGACTTCAGTACTTGTCTTCAGCACTTTAGATTCTTCAGCTGTTGTACTTCAGATCTTTGATCTTCAGACTTTGATTCTTCAGACTTTGTCAGAACAGCTGATGGGAGTCTTCAGCAGTTGTTGTAATGACATGTAGGACTTAGAGGTTTTCCTGATCTTGGCTCATTGGTTCTTTTGGTCCAACACATTCCATTCCACCATTTTTCCAACCAAATACTAAAATACAACATCATTGCTAGATGCATAATCTACTATAGAGTCATAAAATATGGCAATTCCCAATATATCAAGCAGTTTGCCATGGCTCGTCCAATATCATCTCCGCGATAACTTGAAATAAGATAAAAGTTGATCAATTTTATTGTGCAAGTTCCAGTCATCAACATAATGTGTAGTGAGACATATATAGGTTGATTCATCATAAACATGTTCATGTATTTGTTATCAAACAAACTCTATGAACTAATATTTCATTTGAGCTTTAAGCTCAAATTTTTCATCAAGATATATTTGATCGCACTCCCTTCTAATCATGCTTCGAGGTGGAACAACAAGTGCTAGCAAATAAATTTTCATAAGCCTTCTAAATCCTACAGTTTCTATAAATTTGAATGGCATCCCATCAATAATCTACATTTATCAAACCGAAAAGATTGTAACCAAACTATTTCATCATCCTTTATAGTACTAAATACAAGATTTAACTGATTGGAAGAAGTATTTGTGGGGTTATTCTTACATTTCGAGATGTGATTTTTCATATTAAATGTCCTAGTACCTTTCGATTCACAAATACAATTTGCTAAACAATGATTACATCTTGCCCTTTCTTTTCCATGTTCATCAAAATACCTCTAGCGAAATGTTTCCATATAATTGATCTTGGGTTATAGCTTCTTGATTTCTTTGAACAATCCATTTTCAAAACAGTTGCATTAGAATCCCCTCCATAGACATTTTATAACAAATTCAATATATAACAATCTGTGTAAAGACCATTAATATTTAACAAATAACAAAAGTGAATGATTAACAAAAAGAAACGATCATCCAAATCTTATTACCACTAAATGATACAAAATCTAAATTATAATATATTTAACTACAAATGAATACTTCAAAATAACCTACAAAATTTAATAGTTTAGGGGTGTTCAAATGCATAATCCTTGTATGTCAATGTATAAATTTCAGTAATGGATATGTTATAAGAGTTAGTAAGTGTAAGGCCCGTTCCCGGGTTCCTCACAATTGGTCATTCATCGCACATAAAACATACATTTATTTAAATCATCGCAACGGAAATTAATTAAGACCATTATATATATATATATATGTATATATATATATATATTAATGGCGGATTTTGCAAAGTAATACAATATAGTCAAACGTTACAAAAGATCATAATTGCATTACATCACAAAAATATCATTTTTATACTAATCGAACCCAAACACCCAAAGTCTCTCCTGCATGCATGCACAAGTGCCCGAAGCTGATCTAGTCACCTAGGGCAAGTCATCTCTTGTAAGGCCCCGCTCCCGGGCACCTTACGGTTGGCGGTTCATCGCACGTAAAACATTCATAATGTATATAATCATAAAATAACGCAGCGGAATTAATAAAATATACATTCTCATTCATTCATAAAAGTCATTACATAATTGACATGATTACAAAATACAACTTTCTCTACTTTGTCTCTCCTCATAGGGTCATACAGCGACCTCTAGAGAAGATATTAAGTTCAAAAATATAAAAATTATATTTTTATACAAAAGAATATTCCTTAAGTAATTCCGTACATCGAAACCCTTAAGGAACACTCTTGACACTCTCATGCAACATATTTTGTTGCATGTGCTGCGCACACGCACTTCCGGTGCGGGGCAGCATATTCAAAATTAAAGAAGATTTCTTAAGTAATCCCTTTTATGGGAATCCTCAAGAAATCTCATAATGGCATGCAACGTGATGAGTTGCGTGCGTTATGGGCCCACAACGCATGACGTTGCAGCATTATCAAATGGAGAATGCCATCCCAAAAGAGCTGAGTAGCCGCCTCGTGCCATCCCCAGCAACGCTACCTGCCAACTGGAAACACATAAAAAGTCAGCGTGGCTGAGTGAGTTCTAGTTTTATAATAAACATACTTTGTTTATATTAAAACCGTTATTCGTTACACGTGATCATACATCGTACATACATATAGATAATATCTTTATTATCCCGTTCGTTCTTTCGTTCGTTTATCCGTTCGTTCATTCGTTCGTTCATCATACATCGTTATCTTTCACTTCTCGTTTAGGTCCTGTCAGGCTTTACCCACTTCATGGCACGCAGCCATGATTACTGTGGTCGAATGACAAGGACCCCGTTACATCTTTCCTTGCACATTGGATATCTTTTGTACCACTACCATCTGCTATACCCCGAACGTTATTAGCTACCGGGCCGAAGTCATTAAATGAACAGCAAAACGTATGCCACGGTACTAGAGGTAAGCGGTAGGGATACCATACATATGGTCAATCACTAAGAAGGACCCGTTAAACTTATCCAATGTCTGCAAGTCATCTTTCGTTAGTCTGTTCGTTAATGCATGTATTCATCATCTTTTAATCATTCGTTCAATCATTAATACATGTTACATCTTTTCTTGCACATTGGATATCTTTTGTACCACTACCATCTGCTATACCCCGAACGTTATTAGCTACCGGGCCGAAGTCATTAAATGAACAGCAAAACGTATGCCACGGTACTAGAGGTAAGCGGTAGGGATACCATACATATGGTCAATCACTAAGAAGGACCCGTTAAACTTATCCAATGTTTGCAAGACATCTTTCGTTCGTTCGTTCATTAATGCATGTATTCATCATCTTTTACTCATTCGTTCATTCATTTATACATGCATTCATCATCGTGTTCCTCTTTCGTTATCTTTCACTTTACGTTACATAATACTTTGTTCGTTCGTTGTCATACTACGTAAAGTCATAGAAAGATATTCATACATTATTATAAGGAACACACACATCATACATACATCATCATACATAGCATCATACGCACATCATCATACATAACATCATACATGCATCATCATCATCATCATACATAACCTCGTACATACATAGCCTACATCATCAATCATCACTAGGCACTTACTCCCGTATCCTTCTCGAATCCGGGACTTACTACGCGTCATCTTGGTGCAGTAGCACTAACTGTCCCTTCAAGACCGTGGGGACTCATACTAGGACCTTATATAACGTGCCGAGTCCACAACCATACCTTAGACGTATAACACAACATTATACCCAATTGGTCATACATACATACGTCAGTAAACAGGTTTATATGTGTTCCAGCCCCAAAAATCATTTAAAATCAGTAAATGAGGGGTCCTAGAACTCACCTGTGCTTGACAAGCAGCTTCTCAATCAAGCCTTAAAGTCGCGGGTCACACTACACTGCCTGCAGATAAGTTAACACTCAAATGAGTTAATTTCTGCCTAGTTTCGCTGCTAAGTTCGCAGGTAGTTTCGCCCGTAAATTCGCCAGCAGTTTCGCCGGGCGAATCAGCAGTTTCGCTGCTAGTTTCGCCGGGCAACATTCTGCCAGTTTCGCTGGACAGATTCGCTACCTCGAGCGCCCAACTTTCGTTGGAATTCCCTAGTTTCGCAATGTCTAAGGTCAACTTGGGCATTGGTATAGTCATCAGCGAAACTATAGTTTTGCTAAGGCGAATATGTAGTTTCGCTGCAGCGAAACTGTAACTTCGCTGTAAATCCTTCCAGTTTCGCTGGACGAACTCACAGTTTCGCTGGTCGAGACCTTAAATTCGCAGAACGAGCTGAAATTTACGAATCAGCTCGTTTCAGCCCAAAAATCCAATCCTTTCCACCCAAACCCTTGGATTATCATCCAGGAAGCTATATCTAAGCTCATTACACGTTTTCTTACTCTAAAACGTGTGTTTTGGGGTGATTTTTGCCACTTTAAAACCCAAAAACCCCAAACTCGGGTTTTTCACCAAATGCAGCAATTTAGATACGTTTCTTACCTTGATTCTTGTAGTTTAGGAGTCCACAAACACCAGCCTTCGATTCTTGACCACCCGAGCTTCAATCCGGCACTTTCTCTCTCTACACTTTCTCTCTCTAGAATGGCGTTTGAGTGAAAATGAGAGTTGCTCAGCTGATCCCTCTATTTATATGCCAGGCGTTCCCGGGACCCCAAACTCGTTAAACTCGTGACCCGTTGGGTTAACTCGGTGTAATACCCGCAACCATTTTATATTTATTAAATGGTTTTCATCCGAGCCCATCACTATCATTTGACTCGATTAGAAAATTTTCCGGGTGTTACAAGTCCACCCCCCTTATTTAGGTTTCGTCCCCGAAACCTGTTACTCTTCGAACAGATGTGGGTAATGTTGCCTCATCTCTTCTTCAGTCTCCCACGTAGACTCAGATCCCTTCCTGTGCTTCCACTGTACACGCACAAGAGAACCACTTTGTTTCTTAGCTGTTTCTCTTTTCTATCGATGATCGCCACTGGTTGCTCCACATAGTTGAGCCGTTCGTCTACTTCGATATCCTCCAGCGGAACAACCATATCTTCATCGGCCAAACATTTCCTCAGATGAGATACGTGGAAGGTCGGGTGAATTCCACTCAGCTCATCTGGCAGTTCCAACCTATACGCCACCTCTCCCACACGGGCGATAATTCGGAAAGGGCCTATATACCGCGGGCTCAGTTTACCCCGCTTTCGGAATCTAATAATTCCTTTCCAAGGCGAGACCTTCAACATGACCCGATCACCGACCTTGAATTCTATCGGTCTTCGCCTCTTGTCAGCATACGACTTTTGTCTGTCTTTCGCCGCCTTCATGAAGGCTTTGATCTTTTCTAACTTTTCAGTCGTTGCTTCAACCACCTCGACACCACCCAGTTCCTTCTGCCCAATGTCTCCCCAACATACAGGCGTCCTACACTTCCTACCATACAACATCTCGTAGGGCGGCATGCCAATGCTGGCATGATAACTGTTATTGTACGAGAATTCTGCTAACGGCAGGTGATCGTCCCAACTTCCTCCAAAATCGATCACGCACGCTCGAAGCATGTCTTCGAGTGTTTGGATCGTCCTCTCAGACTGACCGTCTGTCTGGGGGTGATATGCCGTGCTAGTGTGTAGCCTCGTCCCCATTGCATCATGAAACCTCTTCCAAAACTTGGAGGTAAACCGGGTGTCACGGTCAGACACAATAGACACCGATACGCCATGACGAGCTACAATTTCTTTGATAAATAGATCCGCCAATCTTTCAGATGAATACGTCTCGCGGATCGGTAGGAAGTGGGCACTCTTCGTCAATCGATCAACTATCACCCATATAGCATCATACCCTTTCGGGGTACGTGGTAGTTTCGTGATGAAATCCATGGTGATGTGCTCCCACTTCCACTCGGGTATATCCAACGGTTGGATCTTCCCGTACGGTTTCTGATGCTCTGCCTTGACTTGTGAACAAGTCATGCACTTACTCACATATTCCACCACATCACGCTTCATGCCCGGCCACCAATAGTCTATCTTCATGTCTTGGTACATCTTAGTAGCGCCGGGGTGAATGGAATATCGAGTCTTATGGGCCTCATCCATGATCTTTCCACGTAGATCCCCGTACCGAGGAATCCACACTCGCCCAAATCGGGTCTTAACACCAAGAGTGTTCTCACCCAGTTCTGTAACTAGACCTCTCATCCTTTCGAAGTTAAGACGATCTTCCTTCAAAGCCTCGTCTTGGAACTCCTTAACCTGTGTCATCACGTCAGAGGTCATAATCAGCTGATAAGCCTTTACCCGAATCGGCTCGGGCCTTTCCTTCCGGCTAAGGGCATCAGCCACCACATTGGCCTTGCCCGGGTGGTAATGGATCTCACAATCATAATCTTTTATCAGCTCCAACCACCGTCTCTGCCTCATGTTTAGATCCTTCTGCTCGAAGAAGTACTTCAAGCTCTTGTGATCCGTGAAGATGGTGCACTTCGTCCCGTATAGATAGTGCCGCCAAATCTTCAACGCGAAAACCACCGCAGCTAGTTCTAGGTCGTGCGTGGGATAATTGACTTCGTGGGTCTTCAGTTGTCGAGATGCATAGGCTATGACCTTTCCGCGTTGCATCAATACGCAACCTAGCCCAGAATAGGATGCATCCGAATAGACCACCAAGTCTTCATTTCCCTCGGGCAATGTCAAGATAGGAGCTTGTGTCAGTCTCGTCTTCAATTCCTCAAAAGCGTCCTCCTGTTCTCGACCCCACATGAACTTTACATCCTTGCGAGTCAATTTTGTCAAAGGTGAGGCTACCTTGGAGAAGTCTTGAATAAATCTTCTATAGTAGCCCGCCAGCCCCAAGAAGCTACGAATCTCGGTTGGCGTCTTCGGTGACTTCCATTGCATCACGGCCTCAACCTTTGCTGGGTCCACCATTATTCCTTCTGCATTCACTACGTGACCCAGAAATTGCACCTCGCGTAACCAAAAGGCGCACTTGGAGAACTTGGCGTACAATTTCTCCCTTCTCAACGTTTCCAACACTTCCCGAATATGCCTAGCGTGCTCTTCTTCACTTCTCGAATAAATCAGGATATCATCGATGAATACAATTACTGATTTATCCAACATTGGTCGGCACACTCGGTTCATCAAATCCATAAAAGCAGCCGGCGCATTGGTCAACCCAAAAGACATGACAAGAAACTCGTAGTGACCATAGCGCGTACGAAAAGCTGTTTTAGGGATATCCTGCTCCTTCACCTTCAGTTGATGGTACCCCGAACGAAGATCTATCCTTGAAAACCAACTGGCACCCTGAAGTTGATCAAACAAGTCATCGATCCTTGGTAAGGGGTATCTGTTCTTCACCGTCAGCTTATTCAGCTCGTGGTAGTCGATGCACATCCTCATACTACCATCCTTCTTCTTTACGAACAGAACCGGAGCACCCCAAGGTGAGATACTCGGTCGGATAAACCCCTTATCCAGCAGCTCCTGCAACTGTTCCATCAACTCTTTCATCTCCGTCGGAGCCAAGCGATACGGTGCTTTTGCGACAGGTTGGGCACCCGGTATCAGGTCGATCTGGAACTCGATCTCTCGGTCAGGTGGCAATCCCGATAAGTCTTCGGGAAACACGTCTGGAAAGTCACACACCACTGGCACATCGCATAGCTGTGGTGTTGGCGTCTCTACATTCTTTACATAACATAAGTAGGCGCTACATCCGCGCCTCATACACTTTCCCGCCACCGCCATCGAGATCACCTTCGGAATCGTCGTAACTCGATCGCCATAAATTGTCACCGGACTTCCGTCGGTCGCCGTCAGTCTAATCATCTTCTTTCAGCACACGATATTCGCTTCGTAGGTTGCTAACCAGTCCATCCCTAACACTACATCAAATCCTCCTAGAGGCATCACATGTAACTTGGCAGCAAACCTATGGCCCTCTAATTCTATGGTACAGCCTTCTATCACATCCGTAACCCTAGTGGATTTACCAATAGCAGTTTCTACGTCAAAGGACTCATCAAGGCATTTACTCCTAACAGGCAGTTTAGCACAGAAGGTAGTAGAAATAAAACTCCTACTTGCACCCGAATCAAATAACACAGAGGCTAAAATTTGGTCTATTAGGAACGTACCGGACACAACATCAGGGTCCGTTCTAGCCTCCTCCTGCGTCATGGTGAACGCCCTAGCCTTTGCCCTCGGTGCTTCTCCTCCCGTCTTCTTCTCCCCTGAGCCCTCAGCCCTCGGCTTCTTGCAATCTCTGCTCATATGACCACTTTCCCCACAGTTAAAACACTTGCCCATTCGGCAATCCTTGGCCATATGCCCAGTCCTCCCACACTTGAAACAGATGTTGGATCCCCACTTACACTCCCCCGAGTGCTCTTTCCCACACTGTCCACACTTCCTCATCCCTGCTCCCTTCGCGACCACTCGGCGGTCGTCTACCCTTGCCTTCTTGTTACTCGTCGAGGTATCACCTCGACCAAACCTCTTTCCCTGCCAACCCTTCTCACCACCTCCTTTCTTACTGCCCTCAGCCTTCACCAATGCAGCTCTCTCATCGTACAACCTCCCCGCCAAATCCACCGCCGACCTGAAAGTACTTGGTCGAGCGGAAATCAAATGCCAACGTATTTCGGCTGGCAACCCCTGAATATACCGGTTGATCTTTCGAGACACCGGCGTCACCTGCTCTAGGACCAACCGCGCCATATCGTTGAATTTGGCAGTGTATTGTTGGTGGGTCATCGTCCCTGCCTCCAACTGCAGAAACTCTCTCTCAACTCGATCCATTTCCCATCGAGGACTGAATTCCTCAATCACCAGCCTTTTCAACTCAGCCCACTTCATCTTCCCTATAGTCCTGCTACCCTCAGCCTGGACAATATTGTCCCACCAGCACAACGCAGTCCCCGTAAATGAATGGGTAGCAAACTTCACCTTTTTATCCTCCTGGCAGTCACTGATATCGAGGACCGCCTCCATTTCCCTCACCCATTGGTGAGCATCCGCAGCCGTACCCGAACTATCAAAAGTCGGGGGCTTGCACCTCATAAATTTCCCGTAGTCATAACCCCGGGTTGTCTCACGCTCGACCTCCTCCTCCTCCTCTTCTTCATCATCAGAAAGAACCGTTTCCGGCCCTTGTTGCCGTTGTCGCCTCCCTGAGGCTCGATTCCTCCCTCGCCTCTCATCTTCGCGTACAACTTTTATCACCTCAGTCACTACAGACGGTAAGATCGTCTGCATGACTTGGTGCACCTCCTCGATCACTGTCTCTTTCACCGAGGCCCTCAAATCATCACTCTCATCCACTCCCCCCGAGGGAGTAGTATTAGGTTCTTCAGGAACCTTCTTCTCTTGTCTAGGCCTTCCTCTTGTGGCTTGTGGTTCCGCACCACTTCCGCCACTGCCTCCACCAAGTGGGGCTTTAGATGATCTACCACCGACCATCTTCTATCTCACACTGAAAGGTTCAAATACCAACACAGTCATTCAAGGAAATAGCTCAGTTTATGTCAAGTACAGTAAGTTGCTAATTACAGTGGCCAGTTGTGATTAGTCACTTACTCTACTTTTCGCACCCCAAGCATTACCCTTACTGACTACATCAGTATCTAAATCTAACAGCACACATAAACCACATTACACGCGCACATAACTTTGATTAACATTAAGAAAATACCTGATGGCACGCAGCTACTGTGGCATTCATCCCCTTTCTGTCCCATTTCTCAGTTTAAGTTTTAGGTTTATTTTTGAAAATTTACCCATTTACTTAAACTTTTGCTCTGATACCAACTTGTAAGGCCCCGCTCCCGGGCGCCTTACGGTTGGTGGTTCATCGCACGTAAAACATTCATAATGTATATAATCATAAAATAACGCAGCGGAATTAATAAAATATACATTCTTATTCATTCATAAAAGTCATTACATAATTGACATGATTACAAAATACAGCTTTCTCTACTTTGTCTCTCCTCATAGGGTCATACAGTGACCTCTAGAGAAGATATTAAGTTCAAAAATATAAAAATTATATTTTTATACTAAAGAATATTCCTTAAGTAATTCCATACATCGGAACCCTTAAGGAACACTCTTGACACTCTCATGCAACATATTTCGTTGCATGTCGGTGCGGGGCAGCATATTCAAAATTAAAGAAGATTTCTTAAGTAATCCCTTTTATGGGAATCCTCAAGAAATCTCATAATGGCATGCAACGTGATGAGTTGCGTGCGTTATGGGCCCACAACGCATGACGTTGCAGCATTATCAAATGGAGAATGTCATCCCAAAAGAGCTGAGTAGCCGCCTCGTGCCATCCCCAGCAACTCTACCTGCGAACTGGAAACACATAAAAAGTCAGCGTTGCTGAGTGAGTTCTAGTTTTATAATAAACATACTTTGTTTATATTAAAACCGTTATTCGTTACACGTGATCATACATCGTACATACATATAGATAATATCTTTATTATCCCGTTCGTTCTTTCGTTCGTTTATCCGTTCGTTCATTCGTTCGTTCATCATACATCGTTATCTTTCACTTCTCGTTTAGGTCCTGTCAGGCTTTACCCACTTCATGGCACGCAGCCATGATTACTGTGGTCGAATGACAAGGACCCCGTTACATCTTTCCTTGCACATTGGATATCTTTTGTACCACTACCATCTGCTATACCCCGAACGTTATTAGCTACCGGACCGAAGTCATTAAATGAACAGCAAAACGTATGCCACGGTACTAGAGGTAAGCGGTAGGGATACCATACATATGGTCAATCACTAAGAAGGACCCGTTAAACTTATCCAATGTCTGCAAGTCATTTTCGTTAGTCTGTTCGTTAATGCATGTATTCATCATCTTTTAATCATTCGTTCAATCATTAATACATGTTACATCTTTTCTTGCACATTGGATATCTTTTGTACCACTACCATCTGCTATACCCCGAACGTTATTAGCTACCGGGCCGAAGTCATTAAATGAACAGCAAAACGTATGCCATGGTACTAGAGGTAAGCGGTAGGGATACCATACATATGGTCAATCACTAAGAAGGACCCGTTAAACTTATCCAATGTTTGCAAGACATCTTTCGTTCGTTCGTTCATTAATGCATGTATTCATCATCTTTTACTCATTCGTTCATCCATTTATACATGCATTCATCATCGTGTTCCTCTTTCGTTATCTTTCACTTTACGTTACATAATACTTTGTTCGTTCGTTGTCATACTACGTAAAGTCATAGAAAGATATTCATACATTATTATAAGGAACACACACATCATACATACATCATCATACATAGCATCATACGCACATCGTCATACATAACATCATACATGCATCATCATCATCATCATACATAACCTCATACATACATAGCCTACATCATCAATCATCACTAGGCACTTACTCCCGTATCCTTCTCGAATCCGGGACTTACTACGCGTCATCTTGGTGCAGTAGCACTAACTGTCCCTCCAAGACCGTGGGGACTCATACTAGGACCTTATATAACGTGTCGAGTCCACAACCATACCTTAGACGTATAACACAACATTATACCCAAATGGGTCATACATACATACGTCAGTAAACAGGTTTATATGTGTTCTAGCCCCAAAAATCATTTAAAATCAGTAAAAGAGGGGTCCTAGAACTCACCTGTGCTTGACAAGCAGCTTCTCAATCAAGCCTTAAAGTCGCGGGTCACACTACACTGCCTGCAGATAAGTTAACACTCAAATGAGTTAATTTCTGCCTAGTTTCGCTGCTAAGTTCGCAGGTAGTTTCGCCCGTAAATTCGCCAGCGGTTTCGCAGGGCGAATCAGCAGTTTCGCTGCTAGTTTCGCCGGGCAGCATTCTGCCAGTTTCGCTGGACAGATTCGCTACCTCGAGCGCCCAACTTTCGTTGGAATTCCCTAGTTTCGCAATGTCTAAGGTCAACTTGGGCATTGGCATAGTCATCAGCGAAACTATAGTTTCGCTAAGGCGAATATGTAGTTTCGCTGCAGCGAAACTGTAACTTCGCTGTAAATCCTTCCAGTTTCGCTGGACGAACTCACAGTTTCGCTGGTCGAGACCTTAAATTCGCAGAACGAGCTGAAATTTACGAATCAGCTCGTTTTAGCCCAAAAATCCAATCCTTTCCACCCAAACCCTTGGATTATCATCCAGGAAGCTATATCTAAGCTCATTACACGTTTTCTTACTCTAAAACGTGTGTTTTGGGGTGATTTTTACCACTTTAAAACCCAAAAACCCCAAACTCGGGTTTTCACCAAATGCAGCAATTTAGATACGTTTCTTACCTTGATTCTTGTAGTTTAGGAGTCCACAAACACCAGCCTTCGATTCTTGACCACCCGAGCTTCAATCCGGCACTTTCTCTCTCTACACTTTCTCTCTTATAATGGCGTTTGAGTGAAAATGAGAGTTGCTCAGCTGATCCCTCTATTTATATGCCAGGCGTTCCCGGACCCCAAACTCGTTAAACTCGTGACCCGTTGGGTTAACTCGGTGTAATACCCGCAACCATTTTATATTTATTAAATGGTTTTCATCCGAGCCCATCACTATCATTTGACTCGATTAGAAAATTTTCCGGGTGTTACATCTCTCCCATTCATTCAAACCAACTGGTATACCCCGAACATTGTGCACGAAGCTGATGCTGGACCTGTGGTAATTAAACCACGAACATTGTGCCCGAAGCTGACCCAGACACCTATGGCATACCAAAGGGCCTTGTCAATCTCAATGATTGATCCTGTGTGCATTCTTTGGGGTAGCTAACCCGCATCACAGTTGAGCTAATGATAACATGGTCGTGCACCTTCTTTTATTTGCTTGCAAGCCATTCTTTTCGTTCATTATGTTTTACTTTTCATCTTTGTTATCTTTCACTTCGTTACGTTATTCTTTACGTTCTTTCATTCATTCGTCATACTACGTAAAGTAATAAAATAATATTTAACATATTTTATAACATAAAATAAATACTTTTACATACCATTAAAAGATAACACATTATACGTACCACACATCCATCATACATTCCATAACCCTAAAACATCCCATAATTCTACTAAAAAGGGGTAATCATGACCCATAAGTCAAATCAGGTCAAACCCTAAAATCATTGGTTTTCCTAAAATTTTAGAACCATTTCTAAGTGTTTAGGCGCATGGGCACTATTTGGGCGTTTCTGCCCTGTTCAGGCGTTTTGCTACTATGCAGGCGTCTGGACTTATACTTGGTCATTTTTCACTCAGACGCATGGGCCTATTTAGGCACATGGACACTATTCAGGCGCTTGAGCCTAACACTTAGGGGCTATTTGATAATATCTGAATGATTAAGTGCTGAACCAATAAGAGGTCTGAACCATTAAGTGCTGAATCATTAAGAGGTCTGAATCATTAAGAGCTTGTATATCGGTTAACTATTCAATGGCAAATGTCTGACCAATTCAGATAAGAGGTCTTAACCATTCAGCATCAGACCTCTTAATCATTCAGCATTAGTATAATGCTTAACTATTCAGAGGCAAATGTCTTAACTATTCAGATAGTTGCTCGCGAAACAAACAGTCTGAATCATTAAGTGCTGAACCATTCAGACATCTGAACCATTAAGAGGCTGATTAAGAGGCTGCCAAACAGCCCCTTAGTCATTCTGGGCAATTTTCCAGGCGTTTGGGTACTATTCAGGCGCATGGGCCTGACTTAGGCGCATGGGCATCTAGGCGGTTGGGTAATGTTTGGACGTTTGGGGTTTCTGGGCGGTTGGTAACACTTATTAAATTAGACCGTTGGGCACATGGACCACTGTTTAGGCGCATTGGCAACTAACTTTCACTAAATCGACATAAATCAGTCCCAATCCATCTTATATCATAATTTAAGCTTAGTGGTAACATTCTAAGCATCATCAAATGTACATATACACATATAAACCCCAAATTTACACCCACCCACATACACATTCACACACACCTACGGGTGCAAACCCATTTTTATAAAAACATGAACACATGCATTTCCAACCCTAAAATTTGTAAAAACATGTTAAAAAGGGGATTCTAGAAACTCACCTTAGCTGCTTTTGAGCTTAAATCCTTCTCTTGAACTTCTCGAATGTTTTTAACACCTAAAACCCACTAAAACCCACAACCTGAACATATAATAACACATATGAGCATATAACCGAGACTAAGTCGACCAAAACAACTTAAAACACAAAATCTTACCTTAAACTTCAAATCCTTCTTCTTCATCTCTCCAAAACTCGAATTCTCTATTGTTTCTCTCTCTAAAACCGAAGAAGAATGAAGTGTGCAGGCTAGAGTGGGCGGCCATGCTCACTTTTTTACCAACTTTTGATATTTTTGTCACTTTGGCACCTTTAGCCCCTCTACTTGGGTTAAATGACATTTTTCTCTTTTTAATTCGCGTTTATTCTTTTTTCTCGTCTATAAAAATATCCGGGTGTTACAGTAAGATGGATGATTAGAGAATGAGTAAAGCTTATGAAAGCAACATTAACATCTTTCATCTGTTGATCGACAATTGGGATGTAGCAAGGAGCTTGATCAATCGGGTTATTCTTGCCAAAACAACGATAACCAACCTCCAACCCCTATTGATACCCTGCTGCCATGCAGGCTTTTCTTCTACTTCAGCCAATAATTTCGTAAACTCTTGTTTGTTTCTGATATGGTTGAACACCTACTGAAAATCTTGGGTTATGAGCTAATTCTTATCAGCTTCCAAACGAGCACTATCCTCATCAACCACTACCAGATTTTTCTTGCAAACACTTGTTCTTAATAAGTGCATCCTTCATCAACAACTTATCATGGGAGGCTTCCTCCACCAGCGCATCCTTGTTATTCTTGAACTCATCAATAATACTTTGATCATAAGCCTTCTAGCATGATACTAACCAACCTAACAAGAAGGAGAAATGAGCAGAGTTGTCTTATTAAAAAAGGGTGAGATGGGGACAGAAAAGAGGTGGACATCTTTGAGCATTTTTAAGTTCTCCGTAGCTCTTGATATTTCTTTTATAATCATAAGTACATTTTTTTAAATTTAACCATTAAGGATTAGAGTTTAGACTTTACTTTAACAACTACCTCTTAAATCACCTCCCTCGGGATTATTTCTCATGTGATTCCATCCCATGAAGAACCTTAACATCTCTGGTGAAAATTGACACAAAAAGATAAAGCGTACAAATTACTAAGACTCTTTGCTCCTAAGGCCTGGTGATGTAGTCGCTCGACATCAAATATTACCCGCCACTAAAGTGCCACATGTTAAATGCCACTACAGGATGAAGGCCTCAACCTTATCAGTATCAGTCAAGGAGAAGTCAATATTAGATTGTCCCAAACAAGGGGTAGACTCACAGACAACAAACTTATATTTGTTCTTCTTCTATTTTGACTTCAAAACATCATAAATAGAGAGGAAGGGTTCTCCTCATCATGGACAGACTCAAAAACAATACTATAATCAGCACCTTGGAATACACACCAATGTTAGGAGCTTCTTGATTTATGGGGTTGGTTCTAACTCCGCACCTCAAAGGGGAGAGCCCCTAAAAAATCAACATCAACGTCAACATACTAACCAACCTTACTCTTGTTCCTACCCCATCACCAATCCTACTATAGATAAAGAACTAAACATGCTGCCTTTTGGTGCTTTATCATATATAATCTGCTCATTATTGAAAGTTTTGAACCCCCCCCCCCTAATGAAGGAGTTCTAAACTTTTGATAATAAATATAACTAGTAAATAGTTGTCCTCTTCAACACTACTTATCATGTTAATAAGGATGGGATGATTGGAACTACTACTAGACCCTAGGGGCGGGGGAACGCGAGTATCAACGGTATGAACATTAAGATTAACCTCTTACGTGATTTCCTTAGTGGCATAATTTATCAAGCACTCTTTGCAATCTTATTTCTACATAAGAAGATAATAATTGTAACACCTGGAAAATTTTGTTAAATAAAATAAAGAAAAGAAATGAGAAATAAAAGAAATATATTTTGTAAGAAAGAGAATGTAAAGCCCCGTCCCCAGGCACCTCACAGTTGGTCATTCATCGCACGTAAAACATACATTTATTTAAAACATCGCAGCGGAAATTAAATAAAAACCATTTTATATATATTAATGACAGCTTTTGCAAAGTAATACAATACAGTTCCACGTTACAAAAGATCATGATTTGCATTACATCACAAAAACATCATTTTTATACTAATGGATGCCATCCCTAAAATGCCAAGTAGCTGCCCCGCGCCATCCGCAGCAACTCTTACCTGCCAACTGGAAAATACATAAAAGTCAGCGTTGCTGAGTGAGTTAACGACAACATGGTCGTGTACCTCCTTTCTTATTTGCTTGCAAGTCGTTCTTTCGTTCATTACGTTTTACTTTTCATCATTGTTATCTTTCACTTCATTATTTTATTCTTTACGTTCTTTCATTCGTTTGTCATACTACGTAAAGTAGTAACATAATATTTAACGTATTTTATAACATAAAATTAATACGTATAAATTCTATTAAAAGATAACACATTATACATACCATACATCATTCATACATTTCGTAACCCTGAAGCATCCTATAATCATGCTTAAAATGGGTAATCATTGACCATAAGTCAAATCAGGTCAAACCCTAAACTTTCTATTTTTCCTGAAATTTCAGAAATTATTCTAAGTGTCTAGGCGCATGGGCACTATTTAGGTGTTTCTGCCCTGTTCAGTCGTTTTGCTACTATGCAGACGTCTGGACTTACACTCGGTCATTTTTCACTTAGACGTATGGGCCTATTTAGGCGCATGGACACTATTCAGGCGCTTGGGCCTACACTTGGTCATTCTGGGCAATTTTCCAGGCGTTTGGGTACTATTCAAGCGCATGGGCCTGACTTAGGCGCATGGGCATCTAGGCGGTTGGGTACTGTTTGGACGGTTGGGGTTTCTAGGCGGTTGGGAACACTTAGTAAATTAGACCGTTGGGCGCATGGGCCACTGTTTAGGCGCATGGGCAACTAGCTTTCACTAAATCAATATAAATCAGTCCCAATTCATCTTATATCATGATCTAAGCTTAGTTGTACCATTCTAAGCATCATTAAATGCACATACACACATATAAATCTCAAACTTACACCCACCCATATACAAATTCACACACACACACACATACGGTGGAAAACCATTTTTATAAAAACATGCACACATGTATTTCCAGCCCCAAAATTCATTAAAACATGTAAAAAGAGGGTTCTAGAAACTCACCTCTGCTGCTTCCAAGTTCAAACTCCTCAATTTGGGCTTTTCCAAAGATTCGGACGCCTAGATGTGTCTAAAACAAACAAACCCGAACACCCATATACATATAAACATGCAACCGAGACTAAAACCCAATATGAACACTTAAAACTTCAAATTTCTTACCTTAAATCCGACTTCCTTATTCTTCTTCTTTGAAAACTCGAATTCTGCTCTTTCTCTCTCTACAATCCGAATGAATAGTGTTGTGCAGACCAAAATGGGCGGCCATACCACCTTTATGCACCAACTTTTTATTCTTTTGTCTTTTTGACACTTTTAACCCCTCTACTTGGGTTGAATTACATTTCTCCTCTTTATTCGCGTTTATTCTTTCTTTCTTTCTCGTATATAAAAATATCTGGGGGTTACAGAGAAAGAGGCCAAAGTGGAGGGGTGCAAAATATAAAAGGACAAAATAATGATACTATTTTGTTTAAAGTGGGCATGGCCACCCACACCTTCTGCATTTGCAACTGCTCGATATTTTTAAAGAGAAAAAGCATAAGGATCTTCGGTTTAGAGAGAAAGAGCAGCTAAATTCAACCAAGGTAAGTGGTTTTAGCATAATTAGGTTTGGTTTTAAGGATTTTTAACCATGTAACCGAATTCTACATGTTTTTATGTGTGCGTATGTGTTCGGGTTATCTATTTTGGTCATGTTTAGATGTTAGAATCTTCTGAAAAGTTCAAGTTGAAGAGATTAAGCTTGAAAGCAGAAAATGTGAGTTTCTAGACCCCATAGTTTACATATTTTTAAAGATTTTTGAGGCTAAAATGCATGTAAACCATTTTTCAAACTTGTGCATGTGTGACCGTATGTATATTTGCTTGTATATGGATATTTTATGGTTGTGCATGATGTGTTGAAGCTTACAATGGTAGTATGAGGCTTAGAACGTGTTAAAGATGAATTTGGGAATGAAAAATATATTAGAAATGTGTATGTTAGTGTTCATGCACTCAAACAGAGCCCATGCACCTAAAAAATCTAACTTAGAAAGTTAAGTGTATGATGATGCGCCCAAACAATGTCCTGGTGCGCCTGAATAGTAGCCATGCGCCTAGAAAATGCCTTAGAATTTCTAAGTGTAGGGTGATGCGCCTGTAGGGTTTGTTGTACCATTATCAAAGTAGTTTAACATTTAAACATGAAAAACACAGTGGATTTAAGCCTTAATATATAGATTCATAATCTGAAAAATAAGGTTCATTTCATAACAACAACAAACTCAAGAACATAAGGATCATTAATATGTGTTTGAACTAGCAATCAACAAGAAATAACAACCAAAGTGTGACATACAAACTACCTTTTGTATGCTGCTGAAAATCATGAATGAAACACCTTCCATAAGGGCTGCTAAAAACGTGATTTAGATGAAGATGGAACTGCTTTTGAATGGCCAAAACATCAAAGTAGATGTCCTCAAGCTTCCATACCCACAAGCATGATGCAAACACCTTTCTTGCTAGGATTTGTGCACCAAAATCGTTAGAACATGGCTGCTGAAAACCAATTTTCAGCCATAGTTTTTCTTCTTGGATGAGAGAAAATGTGTCTTACATGTATGAGAGAGAGAGAGAGCTGAATTGGAGAGTGTGTTTTGTGTTAATGTGTGTGTATTCTCAAGACAACAAAATGACCAAAAGTGCCTTTCAAGGGGCGGCCACATTCTTTTAAAATGGGTTTCCCCCCATTTTAAAACACCCACTTAAATTGTTACTAGTTGTATTATTATTAGTTATATAATTAACCTTTTAAATATATAACTTAAACACACACACTTTTATTATTTGATGTTATTTAACAAACTTAAATAACATTACAAATAATGTCCATGAACAAAATATCCTTATAAGTTGTTCTTTCTCACATACAATTTATTTAGAAAACCCATTTCCTAAATTGGTGTAATTATTTAATTGCATGATCATATCATCAATTAAATAATAATTGGTGTTTACTAAGCTTGTTATTGGGTATGACCCGACTTGGATCATGACGTACTAAGCACATCAATATTCTATGTGTCTTGGGCATAAAGAATCCAACAATCTCCCACTTGCACAAGACTTATAAAAGATTGATGCAAGCAGTAAATACCGCCTAACAACGGTTTACTACCCTTAATACACATGACTTAGAAGCCATTCAATAACATCATCCCCTTCAAGTATCCAACTTGAAATGATTTAGGTGAATCAATCATTTATCCTTTTGTTACAGATGTCATGTTAAATCCAAGGACACAGAATGATCAATCCTTGTTGATTTAACTTAATCAGGCCTTAGACATCATGCTCTCAACAAATAAGAGGAACAAATTCCATCTTGACTACATACGTTTCTCACAATCACCTTATGTCATACCTAAACATAGCCTTATGTACTGACCATTATTTCAGAGCAGCAAAGAACTAGCTCAAGGTATAACACTTGGTGAATATCAAAACCCAATATGTATCTTAGGTCAGAGGATACCAAATGATATTCCCCTTTACTCAAATTTACTTATGATCAATCTAGAAGATTCCATGTAGTAAAATTGAGATGTGGGTCAGTCCAATATTTGTATCCCACAAATATCTATGAACCTTGGCAGCAACCAATTGCTCTATATTCATGCCTTATGAATATCCACCAATCCAAGTTCATAATAGTCTTACATTCATATTTGTTCCCACAAATATGACCGACTACGGACATTTAGAATAATGAAATTATTTATGGATGTAAACATGCTAAAAGGAACATAACTCAAAATATCGTAAATATATAGATGAGTTAAATATTACAATTGTTCCATATTTTCAATATTAATACTAAAACAGATCTATTCCAATCACTAGAATATCGAAGTCCTAAGGCACAAGTATGACTTTCATGCTTTGCCCTTTCGAGGAGCTTCGTGAGTGGATCCGCAATCTTTTGATCAAAGTGAACTTTGCGAATACATATCTTTCCCTTTTCAACTTCATCCCTTATGTAGTTGAATCTCCGCTCATTGTGCCTAATCTTTTGATGTGCACGGGGTTCCTTGATTTGAGCAATCGCACCCTCGTTATCACAAAATATTTCTAAGGGGTCTTGAACGGTAGAGACCACCCTTAGATCGGCGATAAACCTTTTATTCATGCAGCTTCCAAAGCTGCTAATGAGGTGGCTATGTATTCGTGTTTTGTAGTGGACAATGCTACCCTATTCATAATGGAGACATACCCCGATTGTGATCGAGGATCATCTCGATCAGTTTGGAAACTCGCATCCGTGTAACCCTTTACTACGAGTTCCTCTTTCTCAGATCCGTATATTAGAACCATATCCTTAGTCCTCCTAAGGTATTTCAATATACTTTTAACAGCCATCCAATGGCTATTACCTGGATTCTGCTGATATCTTCTTGTCATGTTTAACGCGCATGACACGTCCGGTCTAGTGCATATCATCGCATATATGATGGATCCTATAGCAGACACATATGGGATGTCCTTCATACAATCTTGCTCATCCTTTGAGCTTGGACATTGAGATGAACTCAATATTGTCCCTCTTTAAATAGGTACCATACCTTTCTTAGAGTTTTCCATCTTGAACCTTTTCAAGATTTTATCAATATATACACTTTGGTTTAGACCTATCGACTACCTCGATCTATCCCTATAGATCTTTATTCCAAAATATAGACGGCTTCACCGAGATCTTTCATGGAAAAACAATTTCCAAGCCAGGTTTTAACACCTTTCATGGTTGGAATGTCATTTCCAAATAGTAGTATGTTATCAACATACAATACTAAGAATGTAATTACACTCCCACTAGCCCTTTTGTACACACAAGTCTCGTTAGCATTCTTGATGAAACCAAATTTCTTGATCTCTTCATCAAACGTTGATCACAAATTCTCGATGCTTGTTTCAATCCATAGATTGATCTCTTTAACTTGCATACCTTATTAGGATGTTTTGGATCGACAAAACCTTCAAGCTGAACCATATGGACAGTCTCTTCGAGATGTCCATTAAGAAAAGCGGTTTTCACATCCATTTGCCAAATCTCATAATCATAACGAGCAGCAATGGCAAACAATATCCTAATAGACTTTAGCATTATCACATGCGAGAAGGTTTCATCATAATCAACCCTTTGAGTTTGAGTGAAACCTTTTGCTACAAGTCTTGCCTTGTAAGTATCCAAGTTTCCATGCATATCTGTTTTCTTCTTGAAAACCCACTTGCATCCAACCGGTTTGGAGTTAAGTGGAGGGTCAACCAATTCCCAAACATGGTTGTCATACATGGATTGCATCTCTACATTCATGGCTTCCAGCCATTTGTCACAATCCGAATTGGACATTGCATCATGGTATGTAGTTGGCTCATTGGAGTCAACCACATAGCATCCATCCATGAAAAATCCATATATTTCAGGTGGAATGCTAACTCTACCAGATCTGTGAATGTTTTGTGTGTATTGATCAGCCTCTTAATCATCATCAACAACCTCTTGTTGACAGCTAGTGTCAACCAACGTGTATCGGCTTGTGGATCTTGATCCTCATCAAATTCCATTGTTCTATGCGTTACTCCTTCCATAAGGAACTTGGCTTCCAAGAACTCTGCCCTTCGAGCAACAAATTCCTTTTGCTCTGTTGGATCAAAGAAGTAGTATCCTATACAGTCTTTGGGATATCCAACAAATATACACTTAGTGGATCGACTTTCCATTTGTTTTGGATGTTAAGCTTAACATAAGCTTCACAACCCCATACCATTGAATATGATAGCGATGGAACTCTTTCCATGCCATATTGCAAAAGGTGTCAAACCCACTTTCTTGGTTTGGGCCATATTCAAAATACGAGCCGTGGAGAGTAGTGCAAAAACACAAGATGATAAAGGTGGTAAGCTCATAGCCATAATGAATTGAACCATATCCAAATAGGGTTCAGTTTCTCCTTTATCAGAATGAAGAACTTAGATAGTTATGTAGAGTTGATTTTCTACTTTATTATTGAAGATTTTGAACATTTCAAAAGCTTCATTCTTATGTGTCATCAAGTGCACACAATAATAGCGACTGTAATCGTCGGTAACAGTAATGAAGTATCTTTCACCAATCTTTGTCATTGTCTTAAAAGAACCACATACATCCAAATGTATCATTCCTAATAAGTCTTTTGGTTCACACTTATCAAATGAAACATTTTCATTTGTTTCCAAAAGACCATTCTTTTGAAGTGTTTGAATCCAATTCTTGTTTATGTGACCAAGATGACAATGTCAAAGATAATAATAACTTAAACCTATTTTAAGTTTCTTGGTGCTTAATGTGTATAATGAGTTATTATAGGACGAATTATCATGAACTAATTCATGAATATCATTAAAAGGCATACCCTTAAAATGAAATACATCATCCATAAAACTTAATACCATTATTTACAAACTTCAAATCATGACCATATTGTTTTAATAGGAAATATTAATTATGTTCCTAGTCAAACTAGGTGCATACAAAATGTTTTGAGAACAACTTCCAAACCATTTGAAAGTCTCAAAATAGAGTTTCCCTCCTTGAAGCGCACATTTCTTTTGAACCCCTTTGCAACAATTGCAAGTATGAGTCTCACATCCGGTATCCAATACCCATGTGTTTGAAGAAATAACATTTAATACAATATGAATCATGAAAATTGTATTTGAGGTTTGCCCAGCATCCCTCTTATTTTTCAAGGATCAAATCCTTGGCCAACTACTTTGAGATAGGACAGTCAAGCATCTTGAGGCTATCAATGTGGCTTTTCATCTTAAGAATATATAAGATGATATCGATTGGGTTTCTTCCATGTGACATGCATAAAGTGCTTGAACCGTTTTGAAGCAATCTTACTAAAGTTTGTTGAAGGAACATTTCCTTAACCTAGATTATCATGTCATATGCCCTATGATGCTCCAAACCCTTTTGGAGTTCGGGAATCATATTCCCAACATGAGGTAGGAAACTTGTACAGAATCCTTAATGTGCCTAAGCCAATCGTCAAAAAGCCTTAACATCAACAGCGTTGGTTGGTGAGACATGGGATCAAGGACAAAAGCCTTTACTCATTCTTGAGAACGATTCTCAAGTTTCAAAATTGAGTCCACAAGGTTGTTGTCGTTCTGACGATCCCAGTCTAAAATAGCTCTCAGTGATAGGGTATGGACGGTCGGGGTGGTAGCATTATTGTTTGCGGCCATTCTACAAAATTTACAAAGTTCTTATTAGTATTTCTGAAAAATTTCATTTTAATTATTAATACCCTTTTATGTCTCATAGACAATTAATAATTAAAATCTAGAATCCAACGTTACATTCAAATAATGGTTAGGTGACCTTTATCCCATTATTTAAATTAACAAGGTAGTCAACATTTGACAATTGCAACCTTTTGCAACTTCTAGCCTTTATGGGATCGGTTAAACATCTTATGTTTGGTTGGCATGTTTAATCCCATCAACACCATTGTACGCCATGCTTCGGTGACCCTATGCACATGGTTTCCAATTCAAGTCGTCCTACTTACACACACATGTGAGTTTACTCATACAAGTGGTTAGGTGACCTTTTCCCACAAATATGTTAATCCCACCTCAAAACACAAGTTCCCTAAAAGTGGTTAGGTGACCTTTATCCCACAAATAGTTCTCAAGTGATTCGAGTGTCGTTTAAAAGGATGGTGTTAAACTTGTTTCAAAAGGGATTTTTGATTTTCATTAATTCTAGTTTTGAAAACTCTATGTACCTTGTATTTGCATGCTTTCAAATGCAAGGTATCCTATGGTTTATTTTTAATAAAACCTCTTTTATTAAATCATTAATCCTTTTAATAACCTTTTATTAACCACTTAATGATTAGAAACCATAAATTTTCAGCTTGTTAAGTTTGCTAATGAGTTTGTTATGCATATCCAAATATCGAACAACAATCATACAACAAACAACCAAACAAGCATAATCATACAAACATATATGCATAACCATAGCCACTAAATTGACCACACTTGTTTGCCATCACAAGTGTTGTCATAAGGTTATTCCTAAGGGTTTAAAATTGACACATCAAAGTGTCCATGAACTCCCACTTGAACCCGCATCCGTATGCTTCAAGTGTCCATGTCTTTTGTGTCCTTGCTTTTGGGTCTTCTTTTCTAATAAAAGAAATGCACCTATTCTATTTATTACATAACCAAATGAATAAACAAATTACAACCCAAATAGAAACAAAAGAAATTATTACAACCCATAAAGAATGAATACAACCAACATGACAAGATTACAATCAACCAACTTGGATCATGACGTACTAACCACATCATATTCTATGTGTCTTGGGCATAAAGAATCCAACAGCGCCTACACAGTTCCTCATGCGCCTAAGTTTTTGGCTGAAACGCCCAAGTATAGGGTGATGCGCCCAAATAGTGCCCATGCGCCCAAAAAGGCTCATGCGCCTAAGCGTTGAAAGCGCCTAAGTGAGGCTAATGCGCCTGCATAGTGGAGAAACGCCCAAACAGACCTCATGCGCCTAAATAGTGCTCATGCGCCCAAGACTTAGAAAATTTTCCTGAATTTTTGGAAAAACAGAATTTTAGAGTTTGACCCCAGATTGACCTATGGTTGTTTTTGGCCTATTTTAAGCATGAATATGTGAGAGTTTATAGATAGAGTACGTATGATGTTGAGATGAATGTATGATACGTAATTGTGCATGAATTGTTATCTTTTAGTGATTTTCAAAACGTATATATTATAATATAATATACGTTAAGTATTATGTTATGACTTTACGTAGTATGATGTATGTATGAATGAACGTAAAGTATAACATAACGACGTGAAAGAAACAAATATGAAAAGTGAAACGTAATGAAAGAAAGAAAAGGCTTGCAAGCAGATTTAAAGGAGGATCATAACTCTTTGAGAGTTGTCAGCTCAACTGTGTGTTTTATAGCATGCGATTTTGGCTAACCCATGAGGGTTCACACACAGGGGGATCAGTCTTGGTGACAGATTCCATAATACGAAACGGGATCCTTGCCATTCGACCCCGAGCTTTGTGCCAAGATATGATACAGGCTTTGTGCTAGATAGAAATGAGGCTTCGTGCCTGAAATGGTGGCTTCGGGCCACATGCTTTGTGCCAATTAGTAATGAGGCTTTGTGCCCGGAACGGTGGCTTCAGGCCACGATGGGGGAAAAGCTTGACAGGATCTAGAATCACTACGAAATGAGCGAAATGATAAAGTAGGAAACGAATGATGAAGATAAAGAACGAAACGAACGATATGATAAAGTACGAAACGAATGAAACGATAAAGTATGAAACGAATGAATACGTGCGATAATGAATGAACATGTATGAAAGTAAAGAAAGTCTTTTATGAAAAGAGTATTTTATGTACAAAATGTATAAGGTATTTTAGTATATTAAAACTAGAACTCACTCAGCAACGCTGACTTTTACGCATTTTCAGTTGGCAGGTAATGGTTGCTGAGGATGGCGCGCGAGGGAGGTTACTCGGCAGGGCAAGATTGGCATCCATTCACACATGTTGTTATTGTTGTTTTGTAATACAATCAATGAAAGTTTTCTTTTGTAGGTTAAATAATGTTGTATTGCATGACAACAGTAATTATAAATAAAATGAATGGTCTTTGTTAATGACTTCCGCTACAATGTTTTATGAAACGTATTATATTATGTATATCTAGTGCTATGAATGACCACTATGAGATCTCCAGGAACGGGGCCTTACAATGATCGATTAGTTAACATACAATATTCAAATGTTACAATGAGGGTGGTTTTCATGAAAATAGAAAGATAAATAAATAAGAAACAGTCTTTTCATTCCTTAGGACTGCAATTATAGGACCCTATTACAACAAGGATTACGTATAGACGTGCATCACTACTCGAAGGTAAACCAATCATATACATCTCTGTTGCAGCCATGGCAGTTAGACAAATGTATCTAAGTCTCTCTCTCTCTCTCTTTCTTCTTCTTTTTTACGATGACGTGAAAGAGGCCAGCCCCAACTTCTTTGATATTGTCGGTGTCCTCACAAGTTTTATTGTTCATCTTATGCACCTTCTAAATCATGTCAAATGGGTTATGCATAACTCCTTTCCTATGTTTAATGCTTTTTTACAACTTCCTTATACGTGTTAATGGTTATTTTGATGATGTTCTTTGAAGGTCTATGAAGAAATTTCAGGTTGTGATGAACAGAAACACACTAGAATTTTGGTTTGAGTCCAAGAAATGTTTTCACAACTTTCTTATTCGTGCCAAAACAAAAGGTCCTTATATGTGATTTTATGTTTACCAAAAACCAAAGGTAAAAAAAGGCGAGTCCCAACTGCTTTTATTAACAAGACTGCATATTGTTTGATTACTTCATCTAGAGAAAGGTATGCATGTGAATGATATCAATGACAGGACACAAACCACAACCAACTAACAATTTCAACATGTCAAATTTGAATTATAAAGATTTGAGCATTAGATTACTATTGCAATTTCTTTAGAACCACGTAGAAGCATGAGGGCTATTTACTAGATAATGATGAAACATAATTAAAATGTTATGGGAAAGATATAAAACTTGTGGTATAAAAATAAAACTAGACTAACTAAAGAAGAAAATATTCTTAGAAGATTTAAAAGATAAATTGTATTTTTAAATAATTTTTTTTGTTTTACTTTTACCTTGTAAGATAGTCAATAATCAAATTTCTATCCAACAAAAATAATAACTTCCTTTGGCTTTTTCAATTATAGTGAGTGATGATGTGGTGTTGTTTTTGATGTTTTTAGGTCTTGATAGTAGGTATTTTATGCCCATGTGGTTTAGTGGTGTTGATAACCACTCTATAAAAGTGATATGAATTCAATATTTATAATTGTAGGTTGATTACGTGACATTAAAAATTTTTTTAAAAAAAGTTGTTATCAAACAAGTTGTTTTAATGTTTAGGGATTTTTTTAAAACGACGACATCTATCTACACCTACTTTTAAAGTATATTAAATTCTAATCTAACTCATATTATATTATAATATATATTAAAAACATTGGTCGGTAACTATAGGGCAATTCTAAGTTTTCATATTCTAGCCACTAAAATATCACAAATTGCAAAATGGTCCCATCCACGCATCAACTCATTCTCACTTCTCTCTCACACACACACAAAAACGTGATGAAGGTAATCAGAATTTGGCGAAACAGAACGACACAGTGATGGAAGATCGGAGCGACGTATCTAATCCAGGATCGTCTACCCTCTCTCATGATGATAACAAAGCCAATCTGGTCCGCTCTGGCCACGACGATGAAGCCAATGGTGGTGTCCGTCGGAGTAGACGAGGTTGGATTATATATGTCGGTGTATTCGACTAATTTCCTTGAAGGTTCATGAGGTAATCTCAATTAGGTTCTTTTAACTGGTAATTTTGATTGGTGTTATTTAATTTAGGGTAGATATTTGAAACAGAGTTTGATTTTGGTGAGTGTTCTTTAGTTTAGGGTTTAATAATTTTTTAGTGAAATTTGATTTTGGTGTTGGATGTTTGGGGTTATATGTATTTGTGTTGTGTGGGCTTATGTTTTCATCCATTTGAATTAACATGTTTCTTTCATAATATGTCACTACGTGTTTTTAGTTTTGTTGATTTTGTGTTTGTTAAAGGTAGCTATAGGTTTGTTGTTTATTGATTTGCCGGATTTGGTTGCTTTCTTATCGATTGTAATAGTTTGATGTTTCATATATTTTGTGCATTGTATGTTGTTTTGGATTTATGGGTGTTCTGGCTCTTCATGATGGCCTCCTCCGTTACTCATGTTTGTTTCTTTTTTCAGCTTTTAGGTATAGTTGCTATTTCCATGTTCAACGGACATCGAGTGGGTTTAATTGCAGATTAAGGAAAGGTATGGTCTGGTCATTGTGATATTATAGGTTAAGTTCTAATTGTATGCAACCAGATTATTTTTACTTCGCTCTCATATAAGCATGTATCATGATCTCAAAGCTAATTATACACATATGACATATGTGACAACTATGAGTTGCTAATTTCATAATTAAGTCTATGCTGTTGCAATCTGTTATTCACTTTGAGTTTACCAAGTTATCATAGATTTGTATGTAATTAAGTAACTTTCAAAGTTCAAACAAATTATCATCTTTCATCTAATTGAATGCTCAATAGTCAATAATTATTCATTTTGTGCAATTTTTAATGGTTCTCACCGGTGATTAGTACGTAATTAATCCCTTTTTAGACTAATTATTTCACTCTCATGTAAGTATGTATCATTATCAATCTAGGTTCATTAAAATTCCCAAATGTCAAAGCTAACTGTACACAAATATCACAAGAATGGATTCCAGATTTCATCATTTGGTATGTGTTTTAGTTTTTAGTGTTTTGATTTGCACTTTGGGTTATATAGACTACATTAGTGTTCTTCAAATATGTTTTCTGAATATTGATTGTTGTGATATCAAGACACTTTGAGGTTTTCTCTTAACTAGCATGTAAACAGGTACCATATGCCACATTATTGGTGTATTTGATTTTGTTAATAGTCACATGTTAGTAGTATTTATCATTGTGTACTTTATTCATTTTTATTATAATTCTAATTATCTTTTAGTATCCAGTCACAGGTGTAGATCCTCACCTAAAACAGTAGGCCAAAGAGAAGTACTGATGCAGTTTTTGCATCCCAGGATCGACTTTTTATAACACTATATCATGCAACAGGAGGTGGAAAGACAATGGTTTGTACCCGCAGCAAACTATTTGCACCTTTTGAAAATGATGTTGCCTCCCACGCTAACTGTAGACTGTAAAAATATTACAGGTTCATAGTTTTTTGAGAATGATGTTATGAGCCTATGACTATCATCGTTCTACTTTAACAAAAATGTTTATAATTTGTAACCAGCTCTTTTGTAACAATTGATTTGTCTGATTTGTATATAAAGCGGAAAGTACTCCCAAGTTTGACTATAACGCAATAGCAAACAAAAGTTGAGCCGCGGCAACGCGCGGCATTAACTTCAAGTTAGTATTTAAACACTTAATGTTTTTTGCAAATAGTCTTTCACTTATCACTGGTCTATTGGCTGAAGTAATTTTTGACATTTGAGTGGTTTTTGATATGACAACCAATTACAAGTTTTAAATTTTTGTGTGGATCTGAATTTGTCATTTTTAAAAGGTTTCAATATTTAGACATTCTCTTATCATAAATCAACATCTCTGTCACCCTATATGTTTCGTATAACATCATACGAGGCATATTGGGTTAACAACATTCTATGTAACATTCCCCATACCCGAGGCATGAGGTGTCAAATCTATGAGGGTGTTTGGGATTCCTTTTCAAAACTCCTTTTGACTTATTGGAGGGGTAAAAAGACAAAAATGCCCCTCCAAAAAGTCAATAACTTAAAATTTTTAGCTTATTGACTTTTTTGAAGGGGTATTTTTGTCTTTTTACCCCTCCAATAAGTCAAAGGAGTTTTGAAAAGGAATCCCAAACACCCCCTTTTTGACGGCTAAAACTATAAGTTGTGTATGATGGTATACGTGACGTATGTTTTTTTTCCTCTCAAATCAAGTAACATTTTGGGTCACGTTGACACCGATACGTGACGTATAGAACGATACTTCACGTATAGGCGTCAATCCTCCTAACTGCACCAGCTATACATGTTAGGTCTATACGTGACATATAATGTTATATTTCACTTATAGTTCTTCTGAATAACTGATTTGACAAGACCTAATTTTATCGTCTGAAGAGCCCATACGTTGCATAAGGACACCTATACGACACGTATCGGGCTTTTGAAATCGACCTATTTGACATAAAATGTCATGTATAAATCATGAGAATCTATACATCGCGTATGATGCTATACGTGCCGTATAAAAGAGCGTTAGGGGCTGTTTGAAAAGGGGCTGACCCGAGCTGATGTGACGCCCTACACCCGGCACGGCACCGGAGGCACGTCATGCAGTTGGATTAATATTTCAAACACAAATCAGAGCTTTCTACTTACAGCGGAAGACTTTAAATAATATTATATATTAACCCAACTTTTAAAACCTTTTACATATAATTGTATTTAATTATACATTGCCCTATTTACAGTATTAACAAGCCCTATATCCTATGCCAGCAACTACTCTGGGATAGGGTCCTTGTTCAGCTCATACTTGCTTTCCTCTATTATTAGAGGATCCCTCCTTACCTAGCACACACAATATACTCAAAACATCAGATAAACTGGTGAGTTCTAGTTTTCATTAAAACATTAACAACATCTTTACACACACAAAAGTTATGTTTATATTGGCAATATTATAAATTCAACTTTTATCATTACTTTGTCCCACTGGACCTGTCCCACCGAACGTTGGTTGCCCACATATAGCAACTACCAGTTCCCATACCTAGTAACGTCGGTTGCCCACATCCAGCAACTACCAGTTACTATACCCAGAAACATCGGTTGCCCACATCCAGCAACTACCAGTTTCCCATACCCAGTAACGTCGGTTGCCCACATCCAGCAACTACCAGTTACTATCTCTCATCCAGTAGGATGCCAATTAATCATCTAGAGTCGTCACCACAAGATGTTCACAAAGCTGAGTGATCGCCATCACTCCTATCAAACTGTACAGTTTATACACTCGGGCATCTTACCCTAACTGGCCTGTTGAGATTTACATCACATTACCATTTCAAAAACATTTCTTTTACTTATTGTCAATATTACCACATTCATTTACACCCCACACATCCTTTCTTTTAGCACCAGTTTTAACATATTTTCATTAATCATTACACCCCATCTGACCCATTGGAATCATTACCATCACGTAATGATTAACAATGTTCAGATGACCATCTTTTACACTCTACCTGACCCGCTGCAATCATTACCATCATGTAATAATTAACAAGGTTCAGGTAATCATTTATTATCCCCACTTTCCCCCTAACAGCTTTACAAACTGTTAGAAACATATCGACATCACTATCACAATTCTGGTACTAAAACATTCAATTCATTTATCATTGTATGTGTGCTAGCCAGAATGTTAAAACCAAACATTTGAAAAGGCTTTAGAACTCACCTTATCAACTTCCTCACCACAACCTACACAATCCAGGTACACACGATAACTAGTCCTTCCTCTAATCAAGGTATATCTAAAGCAATAAACCTTGATTCAGTAAACTTATTCTCAAACAGGGCCCTCATGCGATTAAACACTTAGGCGAATGAGCACTCATGCGACTGGACCTATGCGGATTAACCATGCGACTGAACCTTCAGCCGTACGACTAGCTACTCATTCGCACGACTGAGTTCTCATATCATATTCAAAACAGATCCGAATTCTTGGTTTCGGACCAATCCAAATCATATCATATTCAAAACAGATCCTATACACATCGTTTACAATGGTTTCGAACCATTATTTCATCAAAACTACATAAAAACTTGGATCCGAATTCTTGGATTTTAATTTAGAAATTAACCAAACCAATTCAATGATTTAAAACACATTGTTGGATCAAATTCGACCATTTACACAGCTTATAACATCTCCAATTTGATCCGAAATGCTCAAAACTTACCAAAACGGAGTTTGGCCTAGTCGATTGGCAAGAACAGGGTATTTTGGGTGTAAAGAGAACAAGAGATTGAAGATGATGCAGATAAGAATCTACCTTTAACCCTATGCACCGCCTTACTTATCCATTCCTACAACTTAACCGCCTCACTTCCAGTCGCACGACTGAACCATTCGTACGACTGAATCGCGCGACTGAAGCTCATGCGCCTACTATTCGTATGACTGGGTCTCAATCGCACATAAGGAGTGCGACTGAAGTTCATTCGTATGCAAGTCATGCGACTAAACACCAAAACAATCAAACAAACTCAACTTAGTTAATTAATCATAACTATAATATAATTACAAGTCCGGATTTAGAAACCGGATGTTACAACTCTCCCCCCCTCAAATAGGTTTCGTCCTCGAAACTGACTATTCAAACAACTGGGGATAATCTCTCTTCATCTCATCTTCTGATTCCCAAGTGAAATCAGATCCCTTTCTATTCGACCACTGCACTTTAACTAACTCAATAGTTTTATTCCTCAGCTTTTCACCTTTCTGTCTACTATAGCAGTAGGTTTCTCAACATAGTTCAACTTATCATCCACCTATATATCATCTAAAGGTACATAAGCATTCTCATCGGCCAAACACTTGCGCAACTATGACACGTGAAATGTTGGGTGGATTCCTTGCAACTGATCAGGTAATTCTAGTTTATAAGCCACTTCCCAATCCGTTCTATAATTCTAAACGGTCCTATAAAACGAGGACTTAACTTTCCCCTCTTTCTGAATCTAATAATTCCCTTCCAAGGAGATACTTTCAACATAACTCTATCTCCTACTTCAAACTCTATATGCCTTCGCCTTTTATCTTCATAAGACTTTTGTCGATCCTGGGCCGCTTTAAACCGAGCTTTGATCTGATCCAGTTTCTCATTCGTAGCCTGTACAATTTCCAAACTGCCCAACTCTTTCTGCCAAACTTCTCCCCAGCATATCGAACTCCTGCACTTTCTGCCATATAACATCTCATAAGGGGCTCTCCCAATCGTAGAATGATAACTGTTATTGTAGGAGAATTCAACTAATGGCAGATGACTATCCCAGCTACCCCCGAAATCTATAACACAAGATCGTAACATGTCTTCAACTGTTTGGATAGTCCTTTCAGTCAACCCATCAGTTTCTGGGTGGAAAGACGTGCTGTGTAACAGACGAGTACCCATATCTTCGTGAAACTTTCTCCAAAACCTTGAAGTAAAACATGTATCTCTATCTGACACAATAGACAACGGTACCCTGTGTCGAGCAATAATCTCTCGAATAAACAGTTCTGCTAACTTCTCAGAGTTATACATCTCTTTAATTGGTAAGAAATGCCCGCTACGTGTCAATCTATCCACTATGACCCAAATGGTATCATAACCTTTAGCTGTACGTGGAAGCTTCGTTATGAAATCCATTATCAATTCCTCCCACTTCCATTTTGGGATCTCTAAAGGTTGAAGCTTACCATATGGCTTTTGATGTTCAGCTTTGACCTGAAGACACATCAAACACCTATTCACATACTGCGTCACATTAAACTTCATACCGGGCCACCAATATTCTTGTTTTAAATCTTTGTACATCTTACTAGCACCAGGATGTATAGAATATCTGGACTTATGAGCTTCATCTAACACGAAATCCCTCATCTTAATCGGAACCCATATACGACCACATTTTATCTTGACCCCAAAACTATTTTCTTCTAAATCTTTCGTTTGACCCTTCATTCGTTCTCGCTTCACGTTCTCTTCTTTCAATGCTTCTAATTGAGCTTCTCGTAACTGGTGCATAAAATCTGGGGTTATTACTAACTTATATGACTTAACTCGGATCGAAGGGTGTTCATTCTTTCTACTTAACGCGTCAGCAACCACATTTGCTTTACCAGGATGGTAAAGTATTTCACAATCATAATCTTTCACCAACTCTAACCATCTCCGCTGGCGCATATTCAGTTCCTTCTGATCAAAGAATATTTCAAACTCTTATGATCCGTTAAATCGTACATTTCGTCCCATATAAGTAATGCCTCCATATCTTCAAGGCAAATACCACTGCTGCCAATTTTAGATCATGTGTCGGATAATTCTTTTCATGTTCTTTCAATTGTCTGGAAGCATAAGCTATCACTCGTCCCCCCTGCATCAATACACAACCTAAGCCTTGATAAGAAGCATCTGAATAAATTACCAAATCTTCATTTCTATCTGGCAACGCCAACACTGGTGATTGCGTTAATTTCTGCTTCAGTTCTTGAAATGCATTTTCTTGTTCTGGTCCCCAAACGTATTCTTCATTCTTCCTCGTCATTTTCGTTAACGGGGATGCGATTTTGGCAAAATCCTGAATAAACCTTCTATAATAACCAGCCAGACCCAAGAAACTGCGAACTCCAGATGGCATCTTTAGAGGACTCCATTTCACTACTGTTTCCATCTTAGTAGGGTCTACTAAAATGCCTTCCGCATTGATTACATGTCCTAAAAACTATACTTCCCGCAACTAAAACTCACACTTAAAAAACTTTGCGTAAAGTCTTTCTTTTCTTAATCTTTCCAACACTTCCCGAAGATGACAGGCATGATCTCCCTCATTCTTCGAGTAGATCAGTATATCATCTATAAACACAATTACTGATCTATCTAACATTGGCTTACACACTCTATTCATCAAATCCATGAAAGCAGCAGGTGCATTTGTTAACCCAAAGGACATAACCAAAAATTCATAGTGACCGTAACGGGTACGAAACGCCGTTTTAGGTATATCTTCCTCCTCAACTTTCAACTGATGGTAACCAGATCGGAGATCTATTTTAGAAAACCAACTGGCTCCCTGTAGCTGATCAAACAAATCATCTATTCGCGGGAGTGGATACTTGTTCTTTATCGTCAACTTGTTTTAACAATCCAAATCATATCATATTCAAAACAGATCCTATACACATCGTTTACAATGGTTTCGGACCATTATTTCATCAAAACTACACAAAAACTTGGATTTGAATTCTTGGATTTTAATTTAGAAATTAACCAAACCAATTCAATGATTTAAAACACATTGTTGGATCAAATTCGACCATTTACACAGCTTATAACATCTCCAATTTGATCCGAAATGCTCAAACTTACCAAAACAGAGTTTGGCCTAGTCGATTGGCAAGAACAGGGTATTTTGGGTGTAAAGAGAACAAGAGATTGAAGATGATGCAGATAAGAATCTACCTTTAACCCTATGCACCGCCTTACTTATCCATTCCTACAACTTAACCGCCTCACTTCCAGTCGCACGACTGAACCATTCGTACGACTGAATCGTGCGACTGAAGCTCATGCGCCTACTATTCGTACGACTGGGTCTCAATCGCACATAAGGAGTGCGACTGAAGTTCATTCGTATGCAAGTCATGCGACTAAACACCAAAACAATCAAACAAACTCAACTTAGTTAATTAATCATAACTATAATATAATTACAAGTCCGGATTTAGAAACCGGATGTTACAACTCTCCCCCCCTCAAATAGGTTTCGTCCTCGAAACTGACTATTCAAACAACTGGGATAATCTCTCTTCATCTCATCTTCTGATTCCCAAGTGAAATCAGATCCCTTTCTATTCGACCACTGCACTTTAACTAACTCAATAGTTTTATTCCTCAGCCTTTTCACCTTTCTGTCTACTATAGCAGTAGGTTTCTCAACATAGTTCAACTTATCATCCACCTATATATCATCTAAAGGTACATAAGCATTCTCATCGGCCAAACACTTGCAACTATGACACGTGAAATGTTGGGTGGATTCCTTGCAACTGATCAGGTAATTCTAGTTTATAAGCCACTTCCCCAATCCGTTCTATAATTCTAAACGGTCCTATAAAACGAGGACTTAACTTTCCCCTCTTTCTGAATCTAATAATTCCCTTCCAAGAGATACTTTCAACATAACTCTATCTCCTACTTCAAACTCTATATGCCTTCGCCTTTTATCTTTAAGACTTTTGTCGATCCTGGGCCGCTTTAAACCGAGCTTTGATCTGATCCAGTTTCTCATTCGTAGCCTGTACAATTTCCAAACTGCCCAACTCTTTCTGCCAAACTTCTCCCCAGCATATCGGACTCCTGCACTTTCTGCCATATAACATCTCATAAGGGGCTCTCCCAATCGTAGAATGATAACTGTTATTGTAGGAGAATTCAACTAATGGCAGATGACTATCCCAGCTACCCCCGAAATCTATAACACAAGCTCGTAACATGTCTTCAACTGTTTGGATAGTCCTTTCAGTCAACCCATCAGTTTCTGGGTGGAAAGACGTGCTGTGTAACAGACGAGTACCCATATCTTCGTGAAACTTTCTCCAAAACCTTGAAGTAAAACATGTATCTCTATCTGACACAATAGACAACGGTACCCTGTGTCGAGCAATAATCTCTCGAATAAACAGTTCTGCTAACTTCTCAGAGTTATACATCTCTTTAATTGGTAAGAAATGCCCGCTACGTGTCAATCTATCCACTATGACCCAAATGGTATCATAACCTTTAGCTGTACGTGGAAGCTTCGTTATGAAATCCATTATCAATTCCTCCCACTTCCATTTTGGGATCTCTAAAGGTTGAAGCTTACCATATGGCTTTTGATGTTCAGCTTTGACCTGAAGACACGTCAAACACCTATTCACATACTGCATCACATTAAACTTCATACCGGGCCACCAATATTCTTGTTTTAAATCTTTGTACATCTTACTAGCACCAGGATGTATAGAATATCTGGACTTATGAGCTTCATCTAACACGAAATCCCTCATCTTAATCGGAACCCATATACGACCACATTTTATCTTGACCCCAAAACTATTTTCTTCTAAATCTTTCGTTGACCCTTCATTCGTTCTCGCTTCACGTTCTCTTCTTTCAATGCTTCTAATTGAGCTTCTCGTAACTGGTGCATAAAATCTGGGGTTATTACTAACTTATATGACTTAACTCGGATCGAAGGGTGTTCATTCTTTCTACTTAACGCGTCAGCAACCACATTTGCTTTACCAGGATGGTAAAGTATTTCACAATCATAATCTTTCACCAACTCTAACCATCTCCGCTGGCGCATATTCAGTTCCTTCTGATCAAAGAAATATTTCAAACTCTTATGACCCGTGTAAATCGTACATTTCGTCCCATATAAGTAATGCCTCCATATCTTCAAGGCAAATACCACTGCTGCCAATTTTAGATCATGTGTCGGATAATTCTTTTCATGTTCTTTCAATTGTCTGGAAGCATAAGCTATCACTCGTCCCCCCTGCATCAATACACAACCTAAGCCTTGATAAGAAGCATCTGAATAAATTACCAAATCTTCATTTCTATCTGGCAACGCCAACACTTGTGATTGCGTTAATTTCTGCTTCAGTTCTTGAAATGCATTTTCTTGTTCTGGTCCCCAAACGTATTCTTCATTCTTCCTCGTCAGTTTCGTTAACGGGGATGCGATTTTGGCAAAATCCTGAATAAACCTTCTATAATAACCAGCCAGACCCAAGAAACTGCGAACTCCAGATGGCATCTTTGGAGGACTCCATTTCACTACTGTTTCAATCTTAGTAGGGTCTACTAAAATGCCTTCCGCATTGATTACATGTCCTAAAAACTAACTTCCCGCAACTAAAACTCACACTTAAAAAACTTTGCGTAAAGTCTTTCTTTTCTTAATCTTTCCAACACTTCCCGAAGATGACAGGCATGATCTCCCTCATTCTTCGAGTAGATCAGTATATCATCTATAAACACAATTACTGATCTATCTAACATTGGCTTACACACTCTATTCATCAAATCCATGAAAGCAGCAGGTGCATTTGTTAACCCAAAGGACATAACCAAAAATTCATAGTGACCGTAACGGGTACGAAACGCCGTTTTAGGTATATCTTCCTCCTTAACTTTCAACTGATGGTAACCAGATCGGAGATCTATTTTAGAAAACCAACTGGCTCCCTGTAGCTGATCAAACAAATCATCTATTCGCGGGAGTGGATACTTGTTCTTTATCGTCAACTTGTTTAATTCTCTGTAGTCGATACACATACACATACTCCCATCTTTCTTCTTCACAAACAATACTGGAGCACCCCACGGGGAAGAACTGGGTCTAATAAAACCTTTTTCTAACAAATCTTCAATCTGCTTCATTAATTCCTTCAATTTCGATGGAGCTAGTCTATAAGGTGACTTAGCAACTGGCTTAGCACCCGGAATCAAATCAATTCTAAACTCAACTTCATGATCTGGAGGAATACTCGGTAATTCCTCTGGAAAACATCTACAAAATCTCTAACCACAGGGATGTCCTCTATCTTTCTCACAGACTTTTGGGAATCAATTACATATATTAAATAAGATGCACACCCGTGGCTCATTAACTTATCAGCTTTCATCATAGACACTATTTTCACAGTTGACTCTTCTCTATCACCATACACATTAATCGTTTTCCCATCCGGAGCTCTTAACTGAATCAGCTTTTTATTACACACAATCTGGGCGTCATGGTTTGCAACCAATCCATACCAAAACTACATCAAACCCTCCTAACACCATAGGATATAGTTTAACAGGCAATCTATATCCTTCTAATCAATATAACACCCATTAATCATACTACTAATCATCACAGATCTATCATTAGCAGTTTCAACTATAAAGGCTACCTCTAATGGTTGAATTTCACACGCAAGCATAGGACAAAAATCAACAGATACGAAACTTCCACTTGCACCAGAATCAAATAACACGTTGGCTGGAATCCCATTAACTAGAAACGTACCTGAGACTACATCTGGCAGAGCTTTAGCCTCACTAGCTGACATAGAATAGGCTCGCCCCTTCGCCACACTTGACCCTTCTCCTGACCCTCTCATCGATCTAACCGGTTCAGGCTTTCTAACAGTTAATTTTGGACATTCACTACGAATATGCCCTGTTTCTCCACACTCATAACATTTACGAGGACTCTCACTGCATTCATTAGCATAATGCCCAAACTTCCCACATCTAAAACAAGTTCTACTACAAATCATACATTCACCCTGATGTAGCTTGCCATATTTCCCGCAACGTGGCAGCTCATTTCTGACATTCCTCGGAAATTGACCCCCTTCCAAAGCTACCCTTCTTTTGAAAACTTGGATTCTCAAATCTTCTTTGTAGTACAGGTTCTTCACGCCTCCTTTTATTCCCATCAGGAGCAACATTACTACCATAAACTTCTTGATACATATCTGCAGCTAAGTTTACCGTCAACTGGTAACTACTCAGAGCAGATGATCTAACCAACTTTCTGACTTCTTGAGGAAACCCCTGAGTGTACCTCAAGATTTTCTTTTCTTCAGGAACCACTAAATGAGGCACCAACCGCGCCATCTCTTCAAACTTAGACGTGTATTCCCTATGGGACATATTACCTGCCTGAAACTGCAGGAAACTCATCTCTATAGATCCATCTCACCCTTCGGACAAAACTTATCCGACACTAACTTTCTAAATTCAGGCCATAACATTTTGTCAGTAGTCTCCTCACCTAACGTTTGGATAATTGTATCCCACCAATACAGAGCCTCACCTACAAACGAGTGGGCTGCAAACTTTACTTTCTGATCCTCCCTACACTCACTCAACTTAATCACGGCTTCCATTTCACGAAGCCATTTATAAGTGGCTACCACATCCATAGCCCCAGAAAATCGTGGAGGATTACACTCTTTAAACTGACTATATGTAACTCCCTTTCTCTCGCTAGACCCCTCAGCTTTATCAACATTCCTACTTTCATCAGGTCTAGCTACATTCAAGGCTTTACAAACCTCCTCAGCAATTGCATCACGGAATTGCTGTCTCGTCATACTAAGCACCTCGGTGCTCTCATCAACATTTCTTTCCGAGGTTCCACCTTGCATTCTTTCACTCTCTCTATCAGCCATAACCTATTAAAACGAGATCAGGATTATTTGGTACTCGCATGTAAGTATATAACCAAAATACTATAAGTAAAGTAAATTATTAATAATGTTGGCCAAGTACTATTAATTGTTTACTTTTACTATTCTCGTTATTCCTTCTCATGATAGTCCCATCACCTTATCTTGTTTAAATAAACTATTCAATCTAGCTATCCCTGCTAGCATATCTATCTTCTAGTTAAAGTCTAGTTATTATGACACTAGATCCCTTTAACTACTGCTCTGATACCAACCTGTGACGCCCTAAACCTGGCAGGGCACCGGAGGCACGTCATGCAGTTGGATTAATATTTCAAACACAAATCAGAGCTTTCTACTTACAGCGGAAGACTTTAAACAATATTATATATTAACCCAACTTTTAAAACATTTTACATATAATTGTATTTAATTATACATTGCCCTATTTACAGTATTAACAAGCCCTATATCCTATGCCAGCAACTACTCCGGGATAGCGTCCTTGTTCAGCTCATACTTGCTTTCCTCTATTATTAGAGGATCCCTCCTTACCTAGCACACACAACATACTCAAAACATCAGATAAACTGGTGAGTTCTAGTTTTCATTAAAACATTAACAACATCTTTACACACACAAAAGTTATGTTTATATTGGCAATATTATAAATTCAACTTTTATCATTACTTTGTCCCACTGGACCTGTCCCACCGAACGTCGGTTGCCCACATATAGCAACTACCAGTTCCCATACCTAGTAACGTCGGTTGCCCACATCCAGCAACTACCAGTTACTATTCCCAGAAACATCGGTTGCCCACATCCAGCAACTACCAGTTTCCCATACCCAGTAACGTCGGTTGCCCACATCCAGCAACTACCAGTTACTATCTCTCATCCAGTAGGATGCCAATTAATCATCTAGGGTCGTCACTACAAGATGTTCACAAAGCTGAGTGATCATCATCACTCCTATCAAACTGTACAGTTTATACACTCGGGCATCTTACCCTAACTGGCCTGTTGAGATTTACATCACATTACCATTTCAAAAACATTTCTTTTACTTATTGTCAATATTACCACATTCATTTACACCCCACACATCCTTTCTTTTAGCACCAGTTTTAACATATTTTCATTAATCATTACACCCCATCTGACCCATTGGAATCATTACCATCACGTAATGATTAACAATGTTCAGATGACCATCTTTTACACTCTACCTGACCCGCTGCAATCATTACCATCATGTAATAATTAACAAGGTTCAGGTAATCATTTATTATCCCCACTTTCCCCCTAACAGCTTTACAAACTGTTAGAAACATATCGACATCACTATCACAATTCTGGTACTAAAACATTCAATTCATTTATCATTGTATGTGTGCTAGCCAGAATGTTAAAACCAAACATTTGAAAAGGGCTTAGAACTCACCTTATCAACTTCCTCACCACAACCTACACAATCCATGTACACAAGATAACTAGTCCTTCCTCTAATCAAGGTATATCTAAAGCAATAAACCTTGATTCAGTAAACTTATTCTCAAACAGGGCCCTCATGCGATTAAACACTTAGGCGAATGAGCACTCATGCGACTGGACCTATGCGGATTAACCATGCGACTGAACCTTCAGCCGTACGACTAGCTACTCATTCGCACGACTGAGTTCTCATTCGTACTCTGTGTTCACTCGTCTTCATTCGGCCTTCTAACCAGGCGACTGGGTTCCCAGTCGTACGATTGAACTCCATTCGTACTCAGTCGCACGATTAGACTCTCATTCGTACGACTGAGGCGTGCGACTGAGCCCATTCGCCTGAAACGAATCAGCAGCTGTGTTCTTGACGTTTTTTATCCAAACTCACTCAAAATTTGAGTTTTAACAATCCAAATCATATCATATTCAAAACAGATCCTATACACATCGTTTACAATGGTTTCAGACCATTATTTCATCAAAACTACACAAAAACTTGGATCCGAATTCTTGGATTTTAATTTAGAAATGAACCAAACCAATTCAATGATTTAAAACACATTGTTGGATCAAATTCGACCATTTACACAGCTTATAACATCTCCAATTTGATCCGAAATGCTCAAAACTTACCAAAACGGAGTTTGGCCTAGTCGATTGGCAAGAATAGGGTATTTTGGGTGTAAAGAGAACAAGAGATTGAAGATGATGGAGATAAGAATCTGCCTTTAACCCTATGCACCGCCTTACTTATCCATTCCTACAACTTAACCGCCTCACTTCCAGTCGCACGACTGAACCATTCGTACGACTGAATCGCGTGACTGAAGCTCATGCGCCTACTATTCGTACAACTGGGTCTCAATCGCACATAAGGAGTGCGACTGAAGTTCATTCGTATGCAAGTCATGCGACTAAACACCAAAACAATCAAACAAACTCAACTTAGTTAATTAATCATAACTATAATATAATTACAAGTCCGGATTTAAAAACCGGATGTTTAGCTGACCGCTGACCGTCTGACTCGGTCAGCTGGTCAGCGCGTTTGCTATTCAAGACTCGGCCACTGAACCGGTCGGAAGCCGCTGACCAAGTCCCCTACACATTCTTCACTGACCGAGTCTCTTCTTCACCTTCGATTCTTCACCTCTCGATCCCAACTCCCTACCACCCCTAAAAGTGGAGACCGAAGCACCGGCGCCCTCCCTTGTCGATCATCTTCACCGACGCCCTCCCTCTGCGCTCCTCTTCACCGGCAATCTCCTTCTGGCGCTCTCCCTCCGGCGCTCTCCCTCCGTCGCGCTCCTCTTCCCCGGCGCCCTCCCTCCGCCGCTCCTCTTCACCGAGAGCCTAAACACACATATCACATACGAATTGATCAACGATGAACAAACAATTGCAGATTCAGTTACATTCAAAGATTTTGATTAAAAAAATGGCGATATGATATGGATTTTGAGATGGAAAAGTGACTTGTTATCGGATTTTTTGGATTCAGGCTTGGATTTAGCCCCTTTCATGGCAAAAAACGATATGACTCGTTAAGAAACTGGGTTAACTCAGTGAGTTGAGGTTGGGAGATAGATAATGGAAAGTGAGTGGGAGGGGAGAATAATATAAGAAGAGAGGAGGGGAGGGGAAATGCGTGAAGAGATATGGTTTGGGGAGAATAATTATATTTAGCCCCTTTCTGGAATTGTTTGTTCATCATTGATCAATTTGTATATGATTTGTGTGATTACACAATACCAGTTAAATGTAATCTCGTCAAAACTTCGGGACAATTTGGTTATTTTTATCGTTCAGCAGAGTCAGCAGAGTCACTGAATCAAACAGCCAAGTTTCAGTCAGATGCAGACTCAGTCAGAACCTCTTACTGGGTCAGCTTCTTACTCAGTCAGATCTTACTCAGTCAGATCTTACTCAGTCAGATCTTACTCAGGCTGTGTTTGGATGTGCTTATTTTGACCTCCTTTTGCCTTTTTAACTTCTAAAAAGCTAAAAAGGTAGTCTTTTTATGTTTGGATTGAAAAAGTCCTTATTATTTCAGCTTCTTCACATGTCTTAAAAAGCTAAAAAGGAGAAGTTAAAAAAACCAACTTCTCAACCACCACCATCATCTTCCCATTAATACCCCTCTTCACAATCAACTACCCTCACAATAACTACCCTCACAATCAACTACCCAATACACAGTAGACGACAACCACCACATCCTCTTCACCAGCCGAGCATTAAAGCCCTCTTCAAGAGCCGTCGTCGTACGCTGTGCTCCCGTCGAGCTCCCGTCGAGCTCCCGTCGAGCATTCAAGACCCATCACATCGCCGTCGAGCTCCCGTTGAGCATTCAAGACCCATCACATCGCCGTCGAGCTCCCGTTGAGCATTCAAGACCCACTCCATCTACTCTCTTAAATACCCCAATCGCTTGGTGTGTTGTTCAAGTTTGATTTAGTTGTTCATCTCCCGTCTTCTAGACTCCCAATCGCCCCTAATCGCCCGTCGTCGAGACTCCCAATCGCCCCCAATCGCCTGTCGTCGAGACTCCCAATCGCCCCTAATCTCCGCCAGGTACTGATCAGTCTATCAATTTGTAAGCTGAATTGTTCTTCATTGATAGTTTCTGATGTTTGTTGCTTTGAATTGTACTGAGAATTGATTTCTAGTGGGATGAATTGTTCAAGTTTCTCATGTTTGTTGCTTTGATGCTATTTTGAGTGGTTTTTATTTGCAATGCCCTTTTGCATTTCTGTAAGTATGTTGTTTGTTTGGATATTGAGTAACAACTGCAATGATTCATACATTTTACTTGTTATTTTTGATGGGTTCGATGGGATGAAGGTCAAAATGTTTGTGTGAGAATGTGCATCTTGTTTGGGAATTAAGTAACAACTTTGAGCAAACTGATGGATTAGCATGGGTTGTTGACAGTTCAGATCTTAGAAAGCTGGATGACTGGATAATCTATTAAAGGAAGATGTAACTTGACTTTGACTTATTTTTTGTTCTGAACCTATCATTTTGTGAGTATGTGAATTGGATCATTGGCTCCTTTTAAGTATTAATTTGCCAGAATTCTATGTTCATTTTTACATGTACACTATTTTTGTTGGTACAATATAGTAGAAACTTAATTTTGCTTGCAAAATGGACTTATAGTTTCAGATTATGGATGAGAATAGTCCAAATGTTGTTGGTTGTAAAACATCATATATCAAGAATAGATCACGATTCTTGTGGGATGATGTTGCGTTCAAGGAGTTCGTTGAAGCGTGCACATTAGAACTTAGAAGAGGGAATAGACCCGGTAGTCACTTTAATAAGGTTGGGTGGACGAATATAGTAAAAACTATGTATGAAAAAACTGGCAAAACCCTTGACCATAAACAAGTAAAAAATAAATGGGATAGCATGAAAAAGAATGGAAGGTTTATGATCGTTTGACGAGGCTTGAAACTGGGATTGGAGGGTCGAAAAACTTCATCGAGGCGTCGCCTGAGTGGTGGGATTAGAAAATAAAGGTAGATGACTATATTATGCATTTTAAGTTTCATTATATTATGCATTCCACTTATGTTAAATATATATCATTTTTGTTGTAGGTGGATAAAGACTATGCCAAATTTAGGGGTGTAAATTTAGACATCTTTGAGACTCATTACGCTGCATTGTTTCGGGACTCGGTTGCTGTAGGAGATCATGCCATGACTCATTTACAATTTCAAAAAGATGGCAATATGGGTGTTGGAAGTGAAGAAAATATAGAGGGAAAAGGAGATAGTGATGAAATAAGTGAAGGTGATGGTGTTCCTTTGTTTCCTAGTTACGGTGAATGTAGTTCGACTAAAAGGAAGAAGTCAAAGGATATTGCTCACAAACGTTCAACCAAAAGCAAAACCTCATCTTTCGAAGAAAAGCTAGATGTTGTATTGGATGCCATATCAACAAAAAGCACACAAACTTTTCCACCGGCTACTGCTTCCCCAACAATTGCCGATTGCATGAACATTGTCATCACTTTTCCCGGTTTTGAAGAAGGGTCTCAAGATTATACAAGAGCATTGTGTGTTTTAATCAAAAAACCAAATCGTGAAGCGTTTATGTATCCAACCACTCATGAAGCAAAGATGAATCTCCTTAAGATTCTTATGGAAGACTGATTTTTAACATATTTGACTTTAATATATTTGTGTTGCTTAACATCATTTATCGTTTGACATGTTTAACATCATTTATATAATGTATTATTATTTACGTCTTTTATATTAATTAATAGGATGGATAGTGACGACTCCGATTCGCATGATGATGAACAAAAAGATTTGGTGAACGAGGATATGGAATTCAAAATGTTATGTGGAATAGCTATGAAAGGGATAATTATAGCTCGTGACTTGCATAATAGAAGAAGACCATGTCGCACGTCGAATCGCACAGGGCAAATGTTTATTAGTGAAATATTAAATGGCCATCCAAGACGGTGTTATGAAATATTAAGATTGGACGTACCGATTTTTAGACCACCCGCAAACCATAATGTTGATGTACCCGCGTACATATTAAATAATTCTCGGTATTATCCAATGTTCAAGGTATTATATAATGTTAAAGGTTTCCAATTCAATGTATTATGATCGTTAGTTTCATATAATTGTGTATTTTGATATTTTTTTAAGAATCTGAACATAGTATTATTATGTCTAACCAACAAATTATTAAATATGTAAACAAATCTTATGTTATATATATCATATTTTTCTTTTATTTAGCAAGAGAGGAAAAAAACTAACAAAAATAAGCAATCCCAAACACTTTTTAAAAAACAGCTTATTCCTTTTTAAAAGGATGTCCTTTTTGGTAATTTAACATAAATAAGCTAAACCAAACATTTTTCACAAAATAACTTATTGACTTTTTAGTTAATAACCTAATCCAAACATTTTTAAAAAACTCCTTTTTAAAAGTCATAAGTTAATAAGTCATTTTTATCAAAAGTCCTTTTCATCTAAAATAAGTTCATCCAAACACCCACTCAGTTAGATCTTACTCAGTCAGCGCAATCAAACCTGTCCGGATAAACATTGACTTCGCCAACACCATAACAATTTACACAAACACCATAAGAATCATCGTCTTCTCAACACCCCACCGATCAACCGATGGCCGAACAAGAAACCGACGAGTCCGTACAGTACTCCGGCTGGGCCGATCTGACTCACGAGTGTCTTCTCAACATCCTCAATCGCCTCTCTCTCGAGGATCGATGTCAATCCACCATGTTCGTCTGCAAATCATGGCTGCAAGCCTGCAAGGACCCTTCGCTGCACACCGTATTCGACCTCGAATCTTCCTTCAAATCGCGTCAATCGGAATCGTCTCGCTGGTGGACGCCGGATTTCGAGAGGAGAGTCGATAACATGCTCCGATCTGTTGTCGATTGGAGCGATGGAGGCCTTGTGGAAATTAGGGTTAGGCATTGCTCCGATCGATCGCTTGCACTTGTCGCTCAACGGTAAAATTTTATTCTTCGATCGTGATTTTCTTCTTTTTTTCAATTTGTTTGAGTTAGGGTTCGATTGGGTGTGCGATTTAGACCGTCGAAAACAGAGAATTGGGGATACTTTTGCGTCGATTAGACATGAAACGAATTTGAAAACCATGTGTTGATATTAGGAGGTAGCATCTGAAATCATCCAGAGGCTGAATCATAGAGAATGTCTGAGTATGCATATTTGTGCATCTTTCTCTTGGGACTATTAAGCTACTTAATATTTTTAACCTGTGGTGTCTAACTAAGTTTAATGAATTCTCACGCAATGAAAAGTTTGAATTCGGATTAGATTCGTAGGAAATGTTTCTAACCCATAATCTTAGTAATGCATTTTCAAACGATGATTCTCTATCTCGTATTAATTGTTCAATAGTTCTTTAATGCAAATATATATATATATAAAACGTTGAGCTGCAGTAGTATGTGATTATTCAACTAAGCATCATGAACAACTTTTGATCTATAAAGATTAAAGAACAATGGTTTGAATGTTTGATGAGAAAAATGGATCAAGAAACGCAACAGTTCTCTAAATTCCACGCAATCACAACCTTTAGATCATCAAATACAACATAAATTTCAAGTTCTCTAATATAAACGACAAAGGAACTCAAATACTTCACTTTAATACCCAATTCTTCTTTAACTATATTAAAATCATATAATAAATCTTCATATTCATGCCATTCAAGTTTACAATCGCACACCTTTAAAACCAAAATCCAAAACATATAATAAAAATCAAAATGCGAGAAATTAATCAATTATAAAGGTCTAATAAAAATAAGAAATTTATAAAACAAATAAATAAAACAAGAAGAAAAGGGTCTAAGAAGAAGAAACAATAATGAAACAAACAAATGATAAAAGAAAAAATTTAAAAAGAAACAAGAAAGGGGAAACAAAACCTGTAGAAAATCTCTTACCCCGTTCTTCTTCCATTCCCTTCTATCTTCCTTTTTCGGTTTACTATGCTCTGTTGTCACTTTCCCTTTTATTCAAACCATGACCCAACCTTAATATCTCACTCTTTATCTGCCTCTCGATATATCTCTGCTATGAAGTATGTAAAGCCAAACAACTACAACCACCATCATTATAGTAGTCTTCAACCACTATGCAATGTATATCCACCACTTATGGTAAGCACTATTATGGTTTAATAAGAGTTAATAAGTTGAGGGTACATTTTGTAGTTGTATTGTCAAGGGAAGGGTTTATGGTGTAACAATTAGTTATCGTGGTTGTACTTAAGCTATCTAATGAATGAGATAGAGTTATTGATGAATTGAGACAAGAATCATCTTCTCTCTGTACTTATACTTCTTAATATGTACCATAACAAGGGTATTAGAGCTGTCGTTCCTCATCAACAGTGGGTTAGGGTAACAAAATAGATCAAAATCAAGATTTCACAGTATCAAGTATCAACAGGCAAGAGACTGTTAACAGGAAAATTCAACTAACAACAATGGCTGAAGTTCAAGAACTGGCAATAGGCTACAAACATTAATCAACAACAACAATGGCTGAAATTTATTGCAAATTGGAAGAACTTATTAAAAGGTTAGATTCCTATTCTCCTAATTTAACAAAAGCTGAAATTGCCCTGAAGTTGTTTGATGAAATGCCTAAAAGGTTTGGGAATGATATTCAAGAATGGATTGCTGATGTGATGATTTAAGGAAAATGAAGAAAATATAAAATTGATCAGGTTATATTGATCTTTGTGATGATACACATGAAAAAGTGTTTGTAAGGATCTTTGTCATGATACGCCTTTAAATCAAGATAGGAAAGTTGAAATTTAACAAATCGGGCAAGAACACATGAACGGAGTAGTGTAGAAACAAATCAGGGCTTGACACAAAATGTATATTCACGAAGTGATGATTTGGAGTGTTTGGATATGTCATTATCCAACAAGATTCACAAATTACTATTCTGTGGGTAGTACCTACAATATGAATGCTGGGATGAAACTCTCAGGCAATGGAAAACAACAAACTGAAACAAACCAGAAAATCAACAGAAAATCATCAAAGGTTTAGATCTTGTGCATAGATATTAAACCAAACTCGAGGATCTCAACAAAAGGTGGTAAGGAGTCCTACTTATTGGCAATATTGATGTTCAAGCAAAAAAAAAAAAAAGCTAAGAGAAGATGTCTGGTTGAGTGGAAGTTGAAGAATAATATCAAACATTTTAAGGAGCTACAAGAAATGCAGCTACAAGAATCTCAAACAAGGCTGCAATCTGATGCAACAATCAAAATTGGTTGTGAAGACTAGAATTCTGCGTATCTGCTCAGGCAGCAGTTGTAAAGGTCAGAACCAAAGTAGAGGGCTGACTTAGGTGGCAGGTGTCTTTATTACTTGAGTTTCTACAGGTGTCTCGTAGATCGACTAGTATTGTAATTTGTGTTTAAGTACTCGTTGGCTACAACAGAAGAACATCTATTCATAGACAGGGATCAAAGGATGCGTCATTTAGATTTTAAATCAAAGGGTGGTTAAACACTCATGACTCTTGGTTGAAGAAGGCACATGATTATTTTTTTGAGGCAATACACATCATAGTAGATGTGTTTTCACCTCCAAAGGGATGGAGAGAATGTTTATGTTAATCTATGCTCAATCTTTAATATTAAAAATCAACTGCAAAAGATGAATGCTCAAATTTTAATGACTTGGGTGAATGTTGGGTGGATGGGTTCAATCATGTGGTTTTTATTGAATTACTATTTCATTTAAACAAGCTGAATTATCGTTCTTTTTTGCATTGTATTCAACAGGTGCCCAAACCTAGAAGTATTATCGATCAAGAGCTGCCCAAATGTGACCGACAAATCCATGATAAAGCTAGCATCCGGGTGCCCCAAACTAAAGGAACTCGACATTAGCTATTGCTATGAAATCTCTCACGAATCTTTACTCGTGTTAGGAAGAAAATGCACCAACATTTCAGTTCTAAAACGTAACCTCATGAACTGGTTGGATCCTTCACAACACATAGGAATTGTTCCCACCAGCTATTTAAACGCGTGTCCTCAAGACGGGGACTCTGAAGCTGCTGCAATAGGGAACTTCATGCCTCAAATCCTTCACCTTGAACTCAGGTTCTCCAAACTAACAGCCCGAGGCCTCGCTTTGATTGCCCAAGGGTGTAAAAACCTTGAGTACTTGGATTTATCAGGATGTGGAAATGTAACAAATCGGGATATTGCAAACGCTACATCTGGTTTGACGAACTTGAAGACTGTTAAGAAGCCCAACTTTTATATCCCGAGGTCGGGCTTTCATGCAGAAAGATATGGCCATTGGAGGTTATATGATGAGCGATTCCAGACGGATGCTTTTCGTATATAATTCACAAGGAAAATAAGATGTTCATGTTGTTATATAGCTTGTGGTGTTAAGAACATCTTTGATCTCTCTCATGTTTATATTCAATGTTTATGTGTGCTGGAGTTTACACTATTCCCTTAACTTTTTTTATGTTTTTTTGTGCTTATGATTTTAATAATAACTTAAATTTCTGTAATGACATTTGATCTAAGTTGTTGAGGCAGAACGAATACTTTTTATTATGGATAAGAATAGGTGAAATAGACGATAAATGGAGTGGGGTGGGAGGCACAGTGATGCGGGATGGGAGGGAAAACTAGCATGCTTGTTACTGTAAAATTCCTTGTCGGGGCGGGGTGCCATTGTGAAGATGAAGCCACGATCACTCCTTTTTGACCATTAACATAGTCGTCGGACGACTGTATTACCCACAAGATACCCTACTTATGAATGTCAAACCTCGTGAATCTAAGGCGTACCTAAAATTGTTAGAGACTACTGGATCGATCACTAGTGGCTTGTAGGAGGCTTAGAGCGGATTGTTTCAGGGCTGGCAGATGTAACCACCTTTGTTGATCTTATCCACATCAGCCGCAAACGGACGACTGAGAATTAACAACACATGTTACACAAATGTTGCTCAACTAGGTCCATCCCAAATATACAGCGTACTTATTTTTCTTTAATATAATCTATCAATACTAATAAAAGAAGGTTTTTGTATGTCACTTGTCACAATTCTAGAGCTACTAAATTTTATTTTCTCGCTTCTCTCTTCTAATAAATATCACATTAACTACAACTGATATTATTTAATTCTTTTCATATTACATATATAAATTTTTTTTTAAAAAAGATCTTTCTACAAATGCAATTCTTAAAGAAATAACTTTTTTAAAAAATAAGAAATTTTTTCAAAAAAATTCAAACTTTTAAAAAACATAATATATTTTAAAACCTGTGACTTTTAATAATGAAATTCTTATGAAACAAAAGTAATTAAATTTCAAATTTATAATAAATAAAGTATTAAAAATGGCACTTTTTAAAACGATTTGTTTTGAAACAATTTGTTTAAAAATCAATTTTTTAAAAAAAACAAAAAATTAAAAAAGTTTAAAATATGATATCGTTCTTTTATCACTCGTACATAATACCAATCATATCTGATCAAAAGACCGTTTTATAATTTATTAATTTTTATTAATAACTATTTAATATTTTATTTATGCAACCCCTATAATACATGGAATACTAAGCTAGTTATAACATATATTAAAACTCTTGGTCGGTTGCTAGAGTGACCTTGTTCGGTTGCTACAGTGACCAAGGGTATTTTTGGTATTTTACGATGAAGTGATACGTGTTGTGTTTCTGCTTTCTCTGCCCCAGTGTTGTAAAAATCGGCCTAGGCGGCCGATTAATCGCTGATTAATCGCTAGGCGGCCTAGGCCCTAGTAGATTAATGCTAATCGGAGCCATTAATCGGTAATCGGACTAGGCGCTGGTTAATCGGGTGTAATCGGTGTAATCGGCCTAGGCGGTCAAAGCCGGTCAACGCTTCAATTTGGGTTTAAATACCTGATTTCAGTTTGGGTCAAGATCGTTCTTACCTTTTCAACCCTATTCGGCGGCCACCCCTCCTTGGTGTAATCAGTGTAATCGGCAAGGTTTCGTTGCTGAAGTTGTTGTTGTTGACATCGAATCTAAAAGTTCCTACTGGTGTTACCGATGGTACGCTTCGTCGCCATTGTTGAGAATCCGAAGAGCCCTGGAGACCTGTTGTGTGATGGTGTGAAGATTGAAGACGACGATGTTGCATACGCAATCGCCATTGATGTTAGTGTTCTTCAGTTGATTACTATAGTATTCGATCTTCCCGAAGGAAGATAAGGTTTAGTGCAGAGGAAGTGCAGTTGCTAAAATGGTTTTATTGAACAGAGGTTTTAAATCTGCCCCTGCTTTATTTAACGTATACACATATGCCCCATAATTAAAACAAGGGGTTGCAATTGCAAATTGCAAAAAGGAAAACAAGGGTTAATTACTTAATTTTATGTTTAATTATTAATGTTTGAAGTGTACTAATCTTAAGTATATATATAATTTCTAAAAATATATATAAAATTTCCAAATCGATTAATCCCGATTAATCCCTAGTCCCTACCTCACCGCCCGACTAGCGCCTAGCGATTTTTACAACATTGCTCTGCCCCCAGACGACCACATCCCCTTTTCATCTTCCTCTCTCTCATCTGTTTCTTTATACGCTCATCGCTTGTTGATAAAGAAGCCGATGATGATGAAGACGAAGTAATCAGTTAGGTTAGTTGGAAAGGTTAACATGGCTTTGATCGAACAGGATTAAGGACTTCCGCCCTCCATTTCACCGACATTCAGGTATGTTTTATGACTCGCTCATCCTCTTGCATGCTAGGGTTACAAACTTATGTGTTGCTTGGTTGTTGATTTTGTTCTTTTGATGGTAGCAGGCTTTCCATTACCGGTTGCTCCATTTGAAGACTTCCAATTAGCAATATTGAGGGTGAAATTTTGAATGTTCAATAAAAGGTTAAGACTCTCTGATTTTGATTTAACATAGTCTTGAAATGCAACGCTTATCGGCTTACTCCTTCGCAGCTACTTCACGTTCCATCTTCAACAAAAGATGTAACTCTATTCCACCTTCAATACAAAGATTAAAGCCTACGGGGTTTGATCGCTTTGAGGTTACCAACGACTGTGAACCCTAGGTTGTATTCTAGGTATCATCTTTCATTTCAGCTTTAGTAAGGATTTGAACTTTCATTTAAGTTTTAGTAAGGGTTTGATAATTATAATCTGGTAAAATATCATTCTTTTTTTGTTTTCCTCTCTGTTAATTTATCGAGGGTTTGTAACAATTAGTATATGGATCGTTCTACGCCATCCGCAACTCAAGACTTGATTAAACCTTCAATTGGCCATATGAGTTCTTTCTTCATTTTTGTAACTGTAATTTGCTTTTATTTTTGAACTAACTGCTAACAATCAAGATAATTGAGTTGATAATGATGTTAATGACAACTTCTCTGCTCAAGAACTTGAAAACGTCAAGATAAAGCAAGTGAGAACCATGGTTTTAGGAGTTCATATATATAATCATTTGGCTCACTTTAATAATATAACAGCTATCACTTTGATTGTTTTTTCTTTTATATAATCATTCTTTTCTTTAATTTTAGGTAAAATGAGATACGTAGGTTATAGGGTTAATGTTTGTAATTTTGTGGGATTTGTATGGTGTAACATCATATGGAGATTACCCTTTTGACCTTTTCAAAGGTTTCTGTAAAATGGGATGCTTGATCTTGATGTTTTAGTTTATGATAAAGCATCTTCTTTGGTCCTTGGATTCAAGGTAATAAGATAAATTTAATTTTTGTTATACCATGAAATGTTCTCAATCTCGGGTCGGACTGGTTGGTCCAACCAGGATTTGGTAACTCCAGTGGTCCTAGCTACTCTGATTTGTTCTGTGTCGAAAAAACCGTCCGGTTGGTAGTGAATTGTCGATCGAACTCAAAACCCGCATGCCTGTTGTTTCGCTGTTTATTAGTTAGAAACAACTCATCCTTCATCTGCATTAACCTATCATAGATCTAGAGGTAACACATGTGAAGAATGGCTGATGTTGTGGGGAACTTCAATGATGCAACTTTTTAACCTATGATGTCAGGAACAGGAGTAGACGAAGATATTTAAAGATAAATGGAGTCCTTGGAATATATTAAGACGATACAAGTGAGAAGCAAGAAGGGAAGAGCAGGTCATCAAATATAACACATTTTTAGATTTTGTGTCAGCCTTCTAAGAGCTATATAATCAGCTACATTGATCAGGTCTTAAGATTGAATTGTTTATGCATTTTCGTTTATAAGTAATACAACGTTTATGCTTTGTGCTTTAGTTCACATGAACCCGAATCAACACATACTACATGTATTTACCCTTAATATGTAATCACTTTTCATATTTACTTAGAACACAATATTACAGTTCTTACAACTTAAGATTTGACATTTTGAAAAGGGTTTGTTTATTGATTCTTATTGTAGATGACAAATTGAAAGAAAAATAAGCAAGGGATAAAAGAAGAACGTGATACAATTCAGTATCAACAATGATCAAAATGATCAAAATGTTCAAGGGACCTGTGATGGTACTTTGGAAATTTCTAAGGTACCGCTACTCAACTACTCATTTACAATGGGCATTTGTTATTTTGTTTCTATAAAACACATTCTTAAAGAAAATGTTGTTTTGTCTAGAACATTAACAATTTTTCTTTTACTTTTCTCAAAGTTCAATCATAAGGGATTTGGTGTGTTCAGTGAAGTCAAGAACTTGCAATTGAGAGACCATGTTATAATTGGAAGCATTCTTCAAAAGGTCCCTCTTCCATACTTCATTCTAGGTACAACTTAAAAAAGATTATGTTTTAGGTAAAATTTGCTTGGAGTTCTTTAATTTGGATTAAAAACAAACGCTATCTGCATGCTTTTTTAAGATTCTACTAAGTTGAGCCAACCATTATCATATAGTTTTATTCTAAATGTTAAATAGTTCTGTCACACAATTATGAGTGTGTTGATATGGTTTAATATTTGTATGATTTTTCTTTTGATTAGATTTATCAACTATAAAATGGGGACTACAAAGAGTTGATGTGAGTTTTACAATATGATATGTTAAGTTGATGTGATTCTTGTCGGTTGGGATTTCTTTTCGAAGTGGGCGTCGGCTGAATATATTGCTTTGGAAAGATTTAAGTCTGACCATAGTCCGATTCTGTTGAAGATTAGTTCTAGGAATTTCGGACCTAAACCATTTAGGTTCTACAATTCTTGGTTGGGGCGGTCAGACTTTGATAGAGTGGTCAGGGAGGTCTTGGATGGTGGTTCCTTCACGGGTCTTCCAGATTCAAAGTTAATTGATAAGTTCAGGTGTTTACGTAGAGCTATCTCAGGGTGGGTCAAAGATTGTAAAGCTAAAGAAGCAGAAGAACGATGCATTCTGGAGGAGGATCTTAAAAATCTGGATCAAGAGATGGAGTTACGTGATTTGACAGAAGAGGAAGTTTGGTCTATGGTTGAAATTAAGAAGCGCATGGGTGAATTAGAGGCGTTCCATCACAAAGATATTAAACAAAAGGCTCGGTGTTTGTGGGCGACACATGGGGATGACAACTCGAGGTATTTTCATGGTGTTATTAATAAACGTAAGGCTTCTAACCACTTACCTGGATTGGAAGTTGACGGGAGATGGGAAGCTAATCCGGAGATAATTAAGCGGGAGGTATTACGGTTTTTTCGGGACAAGTTTAAAGAGAATATTATTCATCGTCCGAGATTAGTTTGCTATGGGTTATCCACATTGAGCGATAGGGAGAATGAGGAATTGGTTAAGAATTTTTCAATTCAAGAGATAAAACGAGCAGTTGATGATTGTGGTGCAGACAAAGCCCCTGGTCCTGATGGATTCAATTTCAGGTTCATTAAACATTTTTAGGATTTGCTTGTAAATGATTTCGGTGATATTTTAGCGAAGTTTCATAAAGATAGACGATTTAGCCCGGGTGTAGGTTCCGCTTTTATTACGTTAATTCCTAAAGTTAGTGACCTGTCAAAGCTTGGTGATTTTAGACCTATCAGCCTTATTGGTAGTGTGATTAAAGTGTTTTGAAGGTTTTGGCTAATCGGTTAAAGTCGGTTTTGAGCAAGTTTGTGTCGGAACAACAATCGGCTTTTCTGTCGGGAGGTATATCCTTGATGGCCCTATGATGACCAATGAGATTATTTCGTGGGCAAAGAAGAGAGACAGGCAGATTTTCTTATTCAAGATCGATTTTGATAAGGCGTATGATAACGTCAACTGGGAATTTCTGCTGTCGGTCATGGCGCAGATGGGGTTCTCTTCTATTTGGTGTGACTGGATTCGGTATTTTGGTTTCCTCTAGAGCGTCTATTCTAGTAAATGGCTCTCCCACTTTCGAGTTTGGTTTTCAAAAGGTATTCGACAAGGAGATCCTCTATCTCCTTTCCTCTTTATTATTTTGATGGAAGCGTTTTCGGGCATGTTAAATCAGGCTTGTGACATAGGAGCTTTTCATGGGGTTAGATTGCCTAATGGTGGGCCGGTGATTTCTCATTTGCTCTATGCGGATGATGCGATGTTTATAGGGGAGTGGTCAGATTTTAATTTTTCTAATATAAAGCGTATTCTTCGTATTTTTTCCTGTGTTCAGGTTTAAAGATCAATTTGCATACATCCGTGCTTTATGGGGTGGGTGTGGAAGAGGATGATATTGTGGATATGGCTACCGCCTTGGGATGTCAATCGGGGGTATTGCCTTTTTCTTACTTGGGCATTAAGGTTGGGGCAAACATGAATAGAGTTTCAAATTGGGAGCCTGTTATGACTACGTTTAAAAGACGCCTTTCAAAGTGGAAAGCGAATTGTCTCTCTATCGCTGGCCGTTTAACTCTGATTAAGTCAGTGTTGGATAGTTTGCCAACGTATTATTTCTCATTATTTAAGGCGCCAAAGAGGATTATTAATGATCTGGAGGGGTTGATGAGACGTTTTCTGTGGGGTGGATCGGAAGAGGTTAGAAAGATGAGTTGGGTGGCATGGGAGGTGGTGACGAAAAGCATCAAAGATGGTGGGTTGGGGATCGCGGATCTCGAAATTAACAATAATGCGTTACTCGTTAAGTGGCTGTGGAGATATCTTAACGAAACTGATGCTTTATGGCGGAAAGTGGTTGTTTCCATTCATGGTTCGGCTCGAAGTTGGGGTGTTGCTCCTTTAAACAATGCTGTTTGGGAGTTTGGAAAAATTGTGTTATTTTCTGGAACAAATTAGAGCGGATGGAGTTGGTTTAAATAGTGTGATTCGTGGTAGAGTTGGTAATGGCCGTCAAATCAGATTTTGGTTAGATACTTGGTTGGGCGGTGAGCCGTTAAAAGATACGTTCCCTTCCATTTTTGCGCTTGAAAAGAATAAAGGTGCTTTGGTTGCTGATCGGCTGCAGGTTCTGGACCAACACTGTTGCAGTATGGGATTGGAGGAGAGCTCCTCTGTTGCCGGTGGAGGTTATGGACATCCAACTGCTGGAAGTCCAAATCGCTTCTGTTACGTTGGAGGATAGCAGTGATAGATGGATATGGACGAATGGTATCAAAGTTGATTTTGAAGTGAAAGTTGTCAAAAGGTGGATGCGTGGCATGGGTGATAGCACAGGTTCTTTCGGCTTCAATTGGAGCACTTGGGTTCCCAACAAGTGCAATATTTTCATGTGGCGCGCCTATTTAGATCGTCTTCCAACAAAGGTAGCTCTTATCCGTAGAAGTATAAATGTTGATAATAATCTTTGTGTATGGTGTGAGGCGTATGAGGAGAGTATTGAGCATGTGCTCACCGGGTGTATGATTGCTATGGGGGTGTGGGATGCGATCGCGGTTTGGTGCAAAGTGTCTAGACCTTTGGTATTTCATGTTAAGGACTTGGTGGAGTTGCAACATCAAACCGGTTTTTCACGTAACAAGAAGATGATTTTGCATGGGATTGTTATTATTACGTCGTGGAGATTATGGCGGGCGAGGAATGAAAGAGTGTTCGACAATAAAGAGCCTAACGTGGTGGATTTGGTGACGGATATCAAGACGTTGAGTTTTCTTTGGTACAAACATAGGTTTAAAGGGGTGGTGGTGGATTGGAATAGATGGTGTTTATTTGATGTAATGTGATAGTTCCTATTGTATTTTGGTTTTCGGCCTCTTTCTTCGCCTTGGAGATAGTGGTCGGTGTTGGTTGGTTTTAATGAAGTTCAAGTTTCAAAAAAAAATGTTAAGTTGATGTGAGTTTTACAATATGATATGTTATCCTTTTGACTTGCCAAAAGATAATATAGAAGGAGATGATTTCCAGAACGATCCCGATGGTAAAACATATAATTATCATTTTCGGTTTTGCTTTAGAAAAAGTAGATACATTTTCATTCATAAGTTGTTTGTTGACTTCCCCTCAAGCTCTTTTCGTGTGTGGATGCTTTAAATTGTTATTCAATAGAGCATGTTATTTGGTTACTTTTAAAAAGTGCTATCAAATGGGTTGTTAAAATGTAATAAAAAGGAATTTAAGGGAAATACCTACAGTACTATTTTAGAAAATTCAAAGTTTGGATTGATGAATTATTATACTTAAAGTTCAAATTGACTTTTAATTTTTTTTATCTTGATCATAGGTGAAGAGAATCATAATTCTTTTCAAGGATGTAAAAATTCTAAGTTTGTATTGATTATTGATTATAACTTAAGATTTGCACATTTATTTTTATTTTTATCTTTAGTCATCAGGTGGGTGAAGAGAGTTGCAAAGAGAGTTGTAAGTTTTCTCAACGATGCGAAAATACCAAGTTTGCAATGATGAATGATTATACTTGAGTTTGAAACTAAAATTTTTTAATATTCTATCATCAGGAGGAGAAAGTCAAAGTCAGTGATATTTAAAGCACATATATTACATTGATAAGCATGCTACATTGATGCAAAAGAACTCAAGTTTGATGACATTCCTCTTTAAAACATGTTTTACGTACAAGTTTTAGCTTATCTAAACAAATTATATATTAATTAATATCAGTAAGATAATTCAATACAATAGTTATTGTATACAGTGGTGTTATATAGATGTTTAATACTAGAAAAAATATAATTGACTATCGTACAAAACATTTTAGGTAATATATATACAGGTCGCACGCCGCAACGCGCCGAGTAGCCTTCTAGTTTAATTTAAAATTGGTTCGTCACAACTCAAAATCCACTATATAAAACTCTCAGTCATGTCTCCAAACGTCTTTCAAAATAAATGGAAAAAACATTAAATATATAAGAGGATGCTTAATAAGTTCCTAGTCTTGTTACATCTATAATTATACCCATCACTTGCTTCACTATATGTCATACAAATACTCTTTAAACAAAGCCATATGATCAGAGTCCAAGCACACAGCCAACACGACGCTACGGTCACCACTAGAGCTCGGTATGATGTAAATCGTGCCGTCATAAAGGATACTTGCGGGTCCCATGAAAAAGGGTCGTCCCCACCCGAAGTCCGACTCATATATCGGTAAACGAGTCCAACTATTCACATTTAGGTTAGGACTCGCAAAGTAGGACGACCCTCGAACAAGAGCTGAAAGATCAGACACGGACTCCAAGTAGTCGATAGCTGATCTAAGATACTGGTCATCCATTCTAGCCAACTCATTATGGATTCTCCTTGAAGTGTCCCCTAACGACTCAGATTTAAATTCACCCACTTTCATGATTGGAGTGGCTGTGAAAATGACATTCCCGAGGTATCCGGATGGGAGGGGCGGGTTTAATCTTGACCGTCCATCAGTTGCCACATACAGTTTGGTTGGTTGATTGTCTGAGAGCCCACGCGATTTACACGCACATCGCCAAATATGAGCAGCTAGGATCTCGTATGTGCTATAGTATGCACTTCCATCGCCTTTCGCCTTTGATTTGAGATCATTAATTTGATAAAGCGTGAGTCGTAGCATCACGGTTGTTGATGTAGACTTGGGACGAGACCCGTGTTGTTGGTTTTCTGATGAGGTGATCATTGATGGTGGTGGGTGGTATTCAACATGGTCGAACATTGGTGTTGGCGGGTCCCGAGCTCGAAGAAGGGTGCGGTCAATGAATGGTGGGACCGCTATCGATATACCTCGAGCTTTATCAGACCATGTGTTGATAAAATGAATAGATGATAGTCCATCAGATAATGTATGGTGCAATCCACATCCTAAGGAAACACCACCACACTTGAAACGAGTAACCTAAGACATGAGAAGATAAAGAAACAACATGAAAGTATGTCTTGAATATGGTTCAATTTTAAGCACAATTTATACGCATAAAGTTAAACATGCATTAACCAGTTGTACCTTGTATAAGCAGATGCTTCACGTACTTGTACAGTGTAAAAGATTAATATTTAATTATTGCTAGGTTATTAAGTCAACAAAGGTTCAAGTATACGCCGGGAGTTGGTCTTTTCTCAATTACTATTATATTATTACGATATGGGTAATATTACCAATTTACTTAGAATAATGAATGTAATCACTAGAAAGAAGTTTTAACTAGTTATTTGTTATCACTTACAAATGGATTTTTGGCCTAAGGGGACAAGGAATCATCTTGATTTTCTTTAGTTTTGAGGGTGTGTTTTTCCCGACTTTAATGTGTGTTATGTACTTATGTTGTGTGTGTGATACAACACAACTGGCAACCCGCAAATTCGTCAGGTGAATCCTGGTGAATATTCATTGGATCGGGGGCTATATTTTTTACCGGAACCAGGGTGTTCCCATCCAAGGTTGAGATTTTACCACATCCCCTTAGGTTCCATTCCATGCCCACTAACGGTACCAATGTGTAAAGAAAAAGTGAAAAATTGTTCGTTTGTATGACGTTAGGAGTTTAAATCTTCCAGTGGACAACAGTTATAAATTTAGAAGCAATATTAGTAGAGGCATGAGTTAGACATTTCAAAAAATATTCATTTTTACTTATAATGATAATAATCCAAAAAAAGTATTTACGAACAATTTTAATCGGTTAAACAGAAAATAAAATTTACAAAATAAACAGTTAAAACATAAAATGCCATCACCCACACCAAAAAAAAGATTTTTAACGATACTTGCCAAGTTTATTATTATTATTATTATTATTATTATTATTATATTATTATTATTATTATTATATTATTATATTATATTATATTATTATTATTATTATTATAATAATAATAATAAAAATAATAATAATAATAATAATAATTATTATTAGTATTATTATTATTTATTATTATTATTATTATTATTATTATTATAATTATTATTATTTATTTATTTTAATAAAAACAGAATTATTTTTTATCTAAACCAAATGACATTTATTTACCAAAACAACGTTTGGTTTGTACGTAGCTTGTCAGACCTAAAATTGTCTTTTTGTTTCTGTTGCAAACAATATCCAAAAGAAGTCGATTCACTGTCACGACTCGCGTGAACTCAGCAAAATTTCTAGTGAAAACGCATTTTTACTTTTCAAATTACATATTACCACCTTATACTTTTCGACACAACCACGAAAACATCCCTAAATCTTATACCAGTTAACAAGTTTCTTAAAACTAGGCAATTACGGTTTTTGTTTGCTAAAATTTGTTCAAATAATTTATAATCTCTTCATACGATTCGCTTTCCTTAAATTAATCTCTACATTTTATTAGTTAATAAAGTTGGAATGATTTAAACTACATTTAGGGTTTTTTTTATCAAACAAATATTATAGATTTTTAATTGTTGTATGACGTGTTAAACATAATGTTAAGCTTACATGTAACCAACGTTTAACATCGCAATTAAGGTTACATGTAACCAACGTTTAACATGTCAATAAAGTTTACATGTAAACAACGTTTAAAACATTTCGATAATTAAATTTACCGTGGTTGTAACCTTTGATTTTTTTAATTTTAATATTTTTTTGGATAATATGATTATCATTACTATAAGGTAATAGTTTGGTGGTTTCATACATCGGGCCATGAATCAAACATTTACAATGGAGTGGCAGGTTGATGGACAACAAGCCTCAACCCCTTTTTGGATAGCAACAAATCTTTCAGACTTAAATGCTAATAGATTATTGTGTATGACGTTCTTAACCCTGTTCAAAAGGCTCACAACCTATGTGATGAGAGAACCAGGCGTATCAAAAGCAAAATAGATAACATGTATTAATATTATCATATTTATTTAATTACACGTGATAGATAAGCATTTAAAATGTTTTAACACTTAAAAAGAATGTCTTCAATATGCTAGAAATATATATATATATATATATATATATATATATATAGAGAGAGAGAGAGAGAGGGAGAGAGAGAGAGAGATGTCAGGAACTACACTTAAACTACATGGTGTGTTGCTATCTTGGCCACCTATATATAAACAACAAACATATCCAGGATATACCACTTAAAGAAGGGTCTGAGAGGGGTAGGAGCTGACGAGTTTTTCTCTATCTAAAGAGATAGAGAGACCGCTTTCAAAGAGACCCCCGACTCGAGGACGATAGCAAATAAATTATATTAGAATACAACAAATATATATCACATAAAGGTTTAGAATAAGAATAGGCATTATTCTTAAGTATATTCATAAACATAACATACATCACATAAGCGTAAGACATACCCATAAACATAACAACCCGAAGATAGTACGTACCTAATATTTGTATATTTGTAAAATGTCTTTCTCTTCACATAAGTGAAATGCAAGAAAAAATTTGCCTTCTTTAAGTTCTCTAGGTTTTTATCATTATTCTTTCATCTTTGGCTAATCTATTAACCATTTGCATCAAAACCAGTTCATGCCATCACCACTAAAGTCTATTGATCAGGATAGATTCAACATGCAGACAAGTAAACCGAGAGGCGGAAGGTCGTCTGGTGGTCCCCGGTGGTTGGTGGATGAGGGGCGGGAGGTGGTGAGCGCTTGAGCAAAGTTTAGTGACAGTCAACTATGGTGGGGAGCGTCGTTTGGCGAGCGACATTGGCAATAGTGAGCATGGTGAATGGTGTTTGGTATCATTTTTTTCAAAATCGTCGACCGAACGATATTAGAGATCGAGAGGATGAAAACACGAATAAAATAATAAGTCGGTCGAATTAGGTTAGCCACCATTGAATGATTAGGTCGATTGGTGTTTCCCGAACACGATGGAGAGAAAGAGAAAGATCAGAATATTGGATGAGAAAAATAATAATTATATTACAATAAAACAACGGGTCAACGCGAGGGGTTTTAAATTCTGTCTTTTAAGTTAAGTCATTTCCTAAGACGGCTCCTCTTATTCTTTCTACGATAATCCAAACTGCAAGCAAAAACTTTTTCTCAATGCCCGCGGAGAGATTAAGCCTTTGTGTGCTCTTTCAACTAAAAAACGATAAACCAAAAATTAAAATATCAAAACCAGTTAACATGAGAAACAAAACTATCGTCGTAAACTAAGATTCATAACAAATCATGTTGGATTATGTACGGGTTCGGTTACGTCACGTTGCCAACCGAGCTATGACCCGTAAGAGTTACACCTTGGGCAACAATATTAAGTCCACTTAATTTGATTAACTGGCGCTTACGAACTATATCGGGTTTTATAATTTATAATTGTTATAAATTATTTAGTATAATATTGATTTATTAAAGAAAAATAAATAAATAAAGGAAAAAAGTGATGTAGCTTGAGTGCTCAATTATTGATTCTTCAATTTGAACGTTCCTTTTTGAGAGATAATGGAGCACTACCTGCAGCACTACCTGGCACTTGAAAGTTCCTTTTAAAAGGAAGATGAATGAACCACTTTGAGAGTTTTTTTAGAGAGATCATCATATTCTTTTCTCTCTGGCTATCTTGCACTTGAACGACAACAAAGTTGTTGCAGAGAATTTGAAATTCATCACTCAAACAAGAAAAGTTTGATTTTTCTTTCTATCACAAACAACCGATATATTTGATTGCAACCGTGGATCACGCCTCTTAGAGCCGCAACCACTGTGTTCCAATTTAGTGTTCGTTGATTCTAGCGTTCATTCGTTGTCCCTCGGTGTCTCAAACGGTTAATTATTAACCACAAAGGTATATTATATCTCATCAGTAGGATATTTATATTCTGTATTTGCATTGTTTGTAACCCAGATCCTGTCGGGTTCATTCTGGTATTTTATTATTACTCCGCTGCGTTAACTGTTATTAATCTGATTAATAATTATCAAAACTGTTTTGATAAATAAACCTAACGAATATACCACTGAACCCAACAGTGGTATCAGAGCCAGGCTTACAACATGCAAATCAGATCCGGTCTGTTAACTGGTTATAGATCACAAACTTTAAAATTATTTGAAGTTTCTGATTTATATTATTTTGCGCAAATTGTTTATTTTTGGTTAAATATTTATTAACCAAAAGATTGCCCGTATTATTTTGATTGTGTTTTAATATGTAAATCTGGCTAGACCCTGTGGTTGAATGGTTGTGATGTGATTTGTTATTGTTAAAGTTTTTGGTTTTATGGTTTTTGGCCCATTTGATGGCTCAAAGTTGTAATAGATTAGAGTTTTCTTTTATTTTGTATTTCTTTTGTAAATATTGTAATATTTTGAAGACCCGAAGTCAAAACTGGAAGCAGGACAAATCAAGGAGTCAGTGGGAGCCATCAAGACAACTAGATGCACTTAGGTCCATCCTTGTGGTTGTTTTGTGTTTTCACCCGTGACCTAGCTTGATCTCGCTATTTGGCTCTAGCGAGATCAAACAATCATAGCCATTAGATTTACATATTACTTTGCTATTATGGTTGCTTTATTTTATATTATCCAACCTAAATATCAAACTAATTAATTAATTAAAAAAAAAATTTTTTTTACAATCAAAATAAATAACAAGTTTTAACTTATTTTTACAACTTGTTAAATTATTAAAACAAATTGTTTGTTTTAAATGGGATAATCGAATAAGTTTTCAAATTCAAAATTAGTTTGAATTTCAAAACTTAAAACTTGATAATTTTTAAATTAAAATTAATTATCCTTTTAAAAGGATAACTAGATAAGTTTTCAAATTTAAAATTAGTTTAAATTTTAAAACTTAAATCTTAATAATTTAAAATTATCAACTTAAAAAAAATCGGTTGTCTATCTCGCGATGAACCTAGTTTTAATAGGGTATTAAAATTTGGTGTCCCGAGAGCTGAAAGGGTTCGTCATTTATTATCACGAACTATATATTGTAAAACTAAATTTTACGACGCACGTATAACTTAATTATACGTTGTGTTTGACCCTATTCGGTAAACACTAAAATTGGATCCCATAGATAAAATCAATAGTCTATGCCACCCTAAAATAAGGAACACTTGGAACATTAAGCGAAACATCAGTGTTTGGAGCCACAGCACCGCACTTGATGTGTAGTTTATTCTTCTAAGGTGCAAGGGTTTTGTTGACACATCCAGCCCTTTCACAAGTAACTGTTTTAGGATGACTATTACTTTTCTCTCTTGTTACGTGCCACAGCTGTCTAGAGAGAAAAGTGGGCATAGATGAGGCTAAACGTATCAATGCATTGACAAATGTTGTCGTCGGCCTCATACACGAGAGTTGTGCAATTTTCACAATTGATAAATATTGTCAGTCTGCCTAATCACTTACTAATGTTGCGTGCCCCAGCTGCCTTTAGTGACTGACCAAGCCAGATTCTCATTCCTTATTTAAAATTACTGTAAATGGGTCATTAATTAAAATAAGAAAACAATACATCGAAAATACTAATTAATTTATTTTGATTATAGATGTCTTCAGAAACCAACAACTCCTTCATTCTCAAGTCTATTCTTGAGAAAGAGAAACTTGATAACACCAACTTTCTCGCATGGCACCGCAATCTGAGATTGGTTCTCAAGATGGCGAAAAAGCTCTATGTTATAGATAGCGCTGTTCCCAACGAGCCTGAAAACAATACGGCCGCAGCCCGTAGAACTTGGGAAAAATTAAGGAGGATGCCGATGAGGTAGCCTGCCTTATGCTAGCCACCATGTCTCCTGATCTCCAGAAGAACATGGAGGACATGGCTGCATTTGACATGATTGAGCAACTTAAGGGCATGTTTCAGAAACAGGCCCGACAAGAGCGCTATGATACCATGAAGCAGCTTATATCCTGCAAAATGCAAGTAGGCTCGCCTGTTAGTGCCCATATGCTTAAAATGAAAGGGTACATGACCAAATGGCCAAACTTGGTTATCCTATGCAAGATGAAATGGCAGTAGACTTCATTTTGAACTCCTTGCCTAGTTCTTATGACCAGTTCATAATGAACTTTAATATGAATGCATGGGTTAAGAGTGTAGCTGAACTACACGGTATGCTCAAAACTGCTGAGCAAAACATACCAGGTAAAGCCAGTCAAATGTTGATGGTCCGATCTACTGGTGTTAGGAAACCAAACCCCAAGAAGAAAACTTATAACAATAAGGGTAAGGGTAAAGTTGTTGCTGCCAAGCCTGCCACCAACAACAAACAGCTGGCTAAAAACAAAGCAGTACCCCCTCCTGAGGAGCGACACTGTTTTGAATGCAATAAGATGGGACACTGGAGACGTAACTGTCCTGAATATCTAGCCAAGCTGAAGGTGAAGAAGGCCAATGGTGAAGGCTCTTCTTCAGGTATTCTGATTTATGTTATTGAACTTTTCACTGTTTCCAGCAACACATGGGTATTTGATACTGGATGTGGTTACCACATCATTAATGTCTTGCAGGAGCCTGAAAAGTGGAAGAAACTGAAACAAGGCGACATGGAGCTCATCGTTGGTGATGGGAAAAGAGTACCGGTTCTAGCAACTGGAACATATCATCTTTCTTGTCCATCTGGTCTTGTAATTACTTTAAATAATTGTTTGTTTGCTCCTGGTTTAACCAGAAACATTATTTCAGTTTCTTTATTGTTTGAACAAGGATTCAAGTATGTTTTTAATGATGCTTTTATTTCTGCCTACTTGAATGATATCTTTTATTTTGAGGCTAAACCTCGAAGTGGTATTTATGAGATTGATATTCAAACAAACAATAATATATATAATCTTTCTAAACGTATCAAATCTGGAATTAACGATACGTTTCTATGGCATTGTAGACTTGGCCACATAAGCAAGGCCCGTGTGAAAAGGCTTCAGTCCGAAGGGATTCTTGAATCCACAGGACATGAATCTTTTGATGAATGCGAATCTTGCTTAGCTGGCAAACTCACAAAGGATCCTTTCACCCATGTTGGTGAACGGGCCAAGGATCTGTTAGCACTTATACACTCTGATGTATGTGGTCCTTTCAGAACCATGTCTAGAAATCACGAAAGATACTTCGTTACGTTTATTGACGATTATAGTCGATACGCCTATGTCTACCTTATGAAGCATAGACATGAAACCTTTGAAAAGTTCAAAGAGTTTCAGAACGAAGTAGAAAACCAACTTGATAAGACTATCAAAGTACTTCGATCAGATCGAGGTGGAGAATACCTAAGCCAAGAGTTCACTGATCATCTAAAGGAATGTGGAATTGTTTCACAGTTCACTCCACCCGGCACACCCCAACTTAATGGCGTGAGTGAGAGGAGAAATCGAACCCTACTTAATATGGTTCGATCGATGATGTGTAGAACTAACTTACCTCACTCCTTTTGGAGTTATGCTCTTATGACCGCCGCCCGCCTTGTCAATCTGGCACCGACTAAGAAGGTAGATAAAACTCCATATGAGATATGGCATGGGTCTAAACCCAATTTGTCTTACCTTAGAGTATGGGGATGTGATGCTTATGTCACTAGCGAGTCTAATGACAAGCTAGATCCTCGAGGCGAAAAAGCTATTTTCGTTGGATACTATAATAGAAGCGGGTATTACTTTTACCATCCTGATGCAAATATGATTTCCATCAAAAGGAAGGCACATTTCCTCGAGAAAGAGTTTCTTGATCGAGGAACTGGAAGTAATATTGTGGATCTTGAAGAAATTCGAGAACCACAAACAAACGCTGAAGTAGTCGGTGCGTCTGAACAACAAGAAATTGTTACTGATTCAGATATAAACACAAGCGTTCGCAGAAGTAGCAGAACTCGTAAAGAACCTGACAGATATCTTTGGAATCTAGAGGGTCCTGAGGTTCTGGTAGTAGCTGATTCTGGTGATGAACCTACTAACTACAAATCTGCTATCTCAGATCCGGAATCTGCGAAATGGCTAGATGCCATGAACGCCGAGATGCAATCCATGCGAGACAATCAAGTCTGGGACTTGGTTGAGCTACCTCCCGGTTCACGGGCTGTAGGGAGCAAGTGGCTTTTCAAGAGAAAAACCGACATGCATGGAAATGTACACACCTATAAAGCACGGCTAGTTGCGAAAGGTTTCACTCAAACTCAAGGTGTTGACTATGATGAAACTTTCTCACCCGTTGCTATGATCAAATCGATTAGGATATTGCTTGCCATAGCCGCGTACTATGATTACGAGATATGGCAAATGGATGTCAAAACTGCTTTTCTAAATGGACATCTCTCTGAAGATGTCTATATGGTTCAGCCTGATGGTTTTGTCGATCCACAATATCCAAATAAGGTGTGCAAACTGAATAAGTCTATTTATGGACTTAAACAGGCATCCCGTAGCTGGAATCTTCATTTTGATCAGAGAATCGTCGAATTCGGTTTTGTCAAAAGTGAAGATGAGCCTTGTGTTTACAAAAAGGCTAGTGGGAGCACTATATCGTTCCTCATATTGTATGTGGATGATATACTGATCATTGGAAACAATATCTCAATGCTTAACGAAGTTAAAAAATGGTTGGGAGCTTGTTTCGCAATGAAAGATCTTGGAGAAGCTGCTTACATTCTAGGAATAAAGATCTATAGGGATAGATCTAAGCGGCTTCTAGGGCTTAGTCAAAGCACATACATAGACAAAATGATGACGCGCTTTAAGATGGAAAACTCCAAGAAAGGAGGTGTTCCAATGACTAAAGGTACCGTGTTGAACAAATCGCAATCTCCTTCAACGGACATTGATATTAAGCGAATGGAAAAGGTTCCATATGCTTCAGCGATTGGTTCCATCATGTATGCTATGTTGTGCACTAGACCTGACGTCTCGTATGCTTTGAGCATTACTAGCCGTTATCAGCAAAACCCTGGCTTTGCCCATTGGACTGCAGTTAAGAACATTCTGAAGTACTTGAGAAGAACTAAAGACATGTTTTAATATTTGGAGGAGTTGAAGAACAGCTCACTGTAAGATGTTACACTGATGCTAGTTTTCAAACTGACCGAGATGACTCTCGCTCACAATCTGGTTTTGTATTCACACTCAATGGTGGAGCCATCTCTTGGAAAAGTTCCAAGCAAAGTGTGGTGGCAGATTCTACCACTGAATCTGAATACATTGCAGCATCTGATGCTGCAAAGGAAGCTGCTTGGATGAAGAAGTTCATAGCCGATCTCGATGTGGTTCCAAGTATTCAGCAACCAATCGAGATATTTTGTGATAACACAGGTGCTATTGCTCAAGCCAAAGAGCCCAGATCTCATCACAGGGCCAAGCACATTCAGAGAAAGTTTCATTATATACGGGACATAGTGAAACAGGGAGACATCGTGATAAGAAAAATCGACACAGATCAAAACCTAGCAGACCCGTTTACTAAGCCCATGACTCAGAACAAGCATGATCTGCATAGAAATGCGATCGGGCTTAGATTAGCTAGTGATATGTTTTGATTTAGTATTTGGATGTACGAACTTTTAAACAGTTATACTTTTGAATTCATTTTGATCTACTGATATAGATACAATTATGAATCCTATAACTGTGTTCGATTTTAATACGTTTAATCCATGGATTTGTATTCTAAATTATCCATAGTCGATCAGACTTGTGGGAACAATTCTGAATTAAGACTATTCTGAATTTAGACTCAAGGAGTTGACTTCTAAATTCACAGACCTCATTATGAATGACGTTGGATGTAACTCGCCACAAACCATCTTTATTATAAGATGCTTTGATACTGGTATACTCATTTAGTATCCTATGACCTGAGATGCATACTAGAACTTTCGTTTACTGAGGGTTATTCTTTGATCACTGTCAACCGCTGTCGCGTAACTGCCAGTCATAAAGGCTTTGGTTGGGAATAATTCTGAAGTTCAGTGGGAGTTGTATGTAGTCAATAAGGGATTCTGTACTCTTACATTATATGTAACAGTTAGACATCTTGGCGCCCTCGTTGATTCAAACTGGTGAAGTATGAGGCCTCACCCAAACTGACTGTGTGTTTGATTGGACCATTTTGAATCTAGATCGAGAACTATAATGATTGAGCTCCATATGAGAATTAATCTCAATGACTCAATTGATGTCTTTTACAGAAAGGATAAATGACTATGATTACCATAAGTTTATTGTCTTGTTATAGTAAAATGATACTAGAAGAAGATGTTTGGTTAATGACTTTAAAGTGTCATACCTTGTTGGGGGCAGCCATGTGCAGCTAGAGCACCGCTGACTGTCTACGTGGAATTTAACCGAATGCCGTCCAAGTGGGAGCTTGTTGGATTATGTACGGGTTCGGTTACGTCACGTTGCCAACCGAGCTATGACCCGTAAGAGTTACACCTTGGGCAACAAATATTAAGTCCACTTAATTTGATTAACTGGCGCTTACGAACTATATCGGTTTTATAATTTATAATTGTTATAAATTATTTAGTATTAATATTGATTATTAAAGAAAAATAAATAAATAAAGGAAAAAAGTGATGTAGCTTGAGTGCTCAATTATTGATTCTTCAATTTGAACGTTCCTTTTTGAGAGATAATGGAGCACTACCTGCAGCACTACCTGGCACTTGAAAGTTCCTTTTAAAAAGGAAGATGAATGAACCACTTTGAGAGTTTTTTTAGAGAGATCATCATATTCTTTTCTCTCTGGCTATCTTGCACTTGAACGACAACAAAGTTGTTGCAGAGAATTTGAAATTCATCACTCAAACAAGAAAAGTTTGATTTTTCTTTCTATCACAAACAACCGATATATTTGATTGCAACCGTGGATCACGCCTCTTAGAGCCGCAACCACTGTGTTCCAATTTAGTGTTCGTTGATTCTAGCGTTCATTCGTTGTCCCTCGGTGTCTCAAACGGTTAATTATTAACCACAAAGGTATATTATATCTCATCAGTAGGATATTTATATTCTGTATTTGCATTGTTTGTAACCCAGATCCTGTCGGGTTCATTCTGATATTTTATTATTACTCCGCTGCGTTAACTGTTATTAATCTGATTAATAATTATCAAAACTGTTTTTGATAAATAAACCTAACGAATATACCACTGAACCCAACAAATCAGATGCTAAATAAAACTTGAGGGGTTTTTACAAAAATTAGAAAGAATCACGTAAGTACATAACTGACGTACCTGTGTAATAACCAACGGATACGAATTAACATCGCCGGAATATTCCACCTCCGGCGCCAACGGCCGCAGCTCCGGCGACGGCGTAATCTCACCCAAATCACCAACACAACAATCAGCCTCAGCTTCCACGAACAAAACGCCCTCACCGTTGCAGTTAATTTCAATCCTGCCATCGTCGTCTTTACCCAACCTTCCGGCCATCGGAAAAAACTCCACAAGAACTCCGGCGAGAGCCTCCGTCAGCACCACCGGATCGAAGAAATCCGAACACCCATTGGGTCTGTAGAAGTATACTGTGATTATGTGGATCCGACCCACGACTAGATCCAGATTGGAGCACCATATGCGCTTGATTGGCGTCGGTTTTGATGGTTTCACCATTGATGATTGCTTCACTGTTAGCTTCATGTTAGTTGTGATTGTTGTTGGTTTTTTTTTTTTTTTTTTTTTTTTTTTTTTGAGATTTTGTGGTGGCCCTTTGTGGGAAATGAGGGATTGGAGGTGGGTTTGTGTTGGTTTTGTGAAAGATGAATCAGAAGTGTGAGTTTCAGGAGGTGTTTTGAGTGTGTGTTAATGGCAGAAGGTCATGTACACGAGGAGAAGTGTTAGTGATGGGCAAGGGCGGTGTGTAGAATGGTTGGATTTATAGGGACGGTTGAAATATGAAGTCATATTTGATATTGTTGGACGATTTTGGTTTATCTTGGACGATTTTGGTAAATTTTGGTTTATCTATAAGCTGTTACGCCCGGGTGTATTCATTTACTATATCGTGTGATGACGGTCACATCCGGGTGTATTCATTTACTATATCGTGTGATGACGGTCACATCACTCATTTATCTCGATCTTTGATGAATATCGTGACCCATATTTTAATGTTTCATACGTGATATAAAACAATATAGGAGGAGTATGGAGTTCAATCTTCTCATAATACAGGACTATTAGATGTAAATCAGATAAAAAAGACATTTCTTCACTTATTTATTTTTAGTTTAATAGATAATGAACACGCTGTTGTTTCAAGAGTATGTTTCGGATGTAGAACCTTCTTATGTGCAACAAAGCAACGAGGAGTTCTTACTTTGTGGTGAACCATCTTACCTGAAACAAATCAACCAGGAGTTCGTCTTTGGCATTAAAACTTCTTACCTACAACAAAACAACCAGGAGTTCGTATTTGGCGATCAAGCTTCCTACCTGCAACAAAGCAATAAGAAATTCGTGTCTGGTGATGAATTTCCTAACACGAAAGTGGTGTATGAAAATAACAATGTATGACATTTCTTCAGTATGTCTTCTTAGGTTTTTATAAGTCTAACCATAAATTATGTGTTAATGGTTACATCATAGTTACCACATGATTGAAGAAAAAAATGGCCAAGTCTTGAAGCTATGACATATATGTGATTGTGGTGACGAACACAAAAAATACATCCACTATTGGACGTTATGGGAGCAAACTAAAAATAGGTAGTCCTTTTAAACAGGTAGAAATATACATACCGCAATAAGGATTGTTCTTGAAAGTTAGAGGTAAGGAATGATAAACGAAACTATGATCTTACTCAACATTTGAAGAGACACTTATTTATAAGAAGGTTTTCTCAAAATTAATACAATTTGATGGAGTAGCTGACATAATAAACATGGAGTCTCATATCATACTATCGACCATAAAAAAGAGCCCCAACAACATATTCGTCACCAAAGATGTATATAATACCCTACAAAGATAAGAAATGGAAACAAATTTAAGTACATATGGACATGCTTGTGCGCTGGAAATTTACAACTATAACTACAAATGAGTTTAGGAACTACTAAATCAAGCCAAAATGGAGAAACTAATATTGTTACATACATACATATATAAACATATTTTCAAAAAGTGAGTTGCCTATGTATCTAAAAACTGGTTGGAAGGCTATACAGTGATATGTGCTGGATTGATATGTGCTGGAATTGTTGCATGGCTGGCTTACGTAACCTTGGAATGCTCTCTATTTCTTTTATTGAATAATGTGCACTGCACATGCATGTTTAGTTATTATTCTCATGTGTGTTTTGTTAACTTGTTTTGCAATTCTAGTTGTTAGAAGTGTCCTAGAATAAAGGAGTGGTGATCCATGATCTCCTCCACGTCAGTAGTGGGTAGTGATTGTAGTTCTTATTTATGTTTGGTTCGTGTTAATGAGAAGATATCCAGAAAATTGTTCCAATATTGTTTCCTTTTCCACAACTCTAATTTCTTGAGAGACCCGATCTAACCACAACAGTGGTATCAGAGCGGTGTTGATCTATGGCTAAGCGTACAAATGCTGAGTTTCAACAGGACACGGACGAACGATTGGCTAAACATGAGGCGGTACTCGAAGGCATCTTGGCTGAGTTAAAGGCTCTTTCTACCTCCGGATCCATTGGGAATTCCGGCGGCGACAAGCCGGGCGCCCGTAACAAGCCGTATCTGAAGCTTCATTTCCCTCGATTCGATGGAGGTGACCCGGCAGGTTGGCTATATCAGGCAGAGCAATACTTTGAGTTTCAAGGGGTGGCGGATACAGACAAAGTTCAACTTGCATCCTTCCATCTCGATGGTCTGGCCCTCCAATGGCACCGTTGGCTCGCGAAATCTACGGGTCCCATGAGTTGGGCTGAATTCTCTCGTGCCATTCAAGCTCGGTTTGGGCCGACGGCTTATGACGACCCTGCAGAAGCCATCACCCGGTTGAAACAAACCACCACCGTGGTTGCGTACCAAGAAGAATTTGAAAAGCTATCTCACCGTCTGGACGGCTTACCGGAGTCTTTCTTAATTGGCTGCTTCATTGGTGGACTCACGGATGAAATCCGAATCGAGGTGAGGTTGAAGAATCCTAAAACTTTGACCACCTCCATTAGCTTGGCACGTTTGGTGGAAGAGAAGTTATACCTATCAAGAAAGTTGGGTCCACTCCTTTGGGTTTCACTAACCCTCGAAAGGCTACCCCAACTACTTCAACCGGATTGTTGGGACCAAGCCCAACTTCACAGTTGGCCCTACCAGCCCCAAACCCTATACGTCGTCTTTCTCAGGCAGAGGCGAAGGCACGCAGGGAAAAGGGACTATGTTACTACTGCGATGAGAAGTATGTTCCGGGTCACAAATGCTCGAAGCCACAACTGTTTATGATCCAGGAGACAAATGATTTAGGTTCTGATGACCACCTGACAACGTTTCTGATCCGATTACTGAAACACCGGCGGAGATCTCTTTTCACGCCATCACCGGCGCGGTTCACCCCCAAACCCTTCGTTTGCCAGGTAGAATTCAAAATGTGGATGTGGTGGTGTTGGTCGACGGTGGCAGCACCCACAATTTTATTGATCAGGACTTGGTTCGCCGATTAGGTCTCTCGGTTGTGACAGGTGACGGATTTGAAGTTGTTGTGGCCAACAGGGAACGACTCACGTGTGTTGGTCGGGTTAAGAACTTGGCGATTTTGATCCAGGGATACACAGTCGCCACCGATTTTTTGTCCTTCCGGTGGCAGCGTGCCCGATAGTTTTGGGAGTCCAATGGTTAAAAACACTAGGACCGGTGGAGGTTGATTACCAGCAGCTTACCATTCAATTTCGTTTAGCAGGTTCGACTCATAAGTTGCAAGGGTTGAGGACACAAGCACTATCGGTGTTATCGGACAGGGACCGCTTGGATAGCCAGAGTACCGCATACCTGCTTCAGATTGCTATAGTTTCTCCTAACGAGGCTAAGGTAATTCCTCTTTCACCAGCCATTTCCCAGTTACTGGATGCCTTCCCTAATGTATTTCAGGAGCCAACCGGGTTACCGCCACGCCGCTTTCATGATCATCACATTCCCTTGCTTCCGGGGGCTAAACCTGTTAGTACACGACCCTATCGGTACCCGTATTATCAGAAAACGGAGATCGAAAGGCAAGTTCGTGAACTACTACACCATGGGTTAATTCGGCCCAGTCACAGTCCGTTTTCTTCTCCTGTTTTGCTTGTTAAAAAAGCGGATGGTTCGTGGCGTTTTTGTGTGGATTATCGAGCTCTCAATGATATCACTGTTAAAGATAAGTACCCGATTCCTATGATTGACGAGCTTCTGGATGAGTTGTTTGGCTCTCAAGTTTATTCGAAGCTCGATCTTCGCTCCGGTTACCATCAAATTCGGGTCAGGGATGATGATATACACAAGACTGCGTTTCGGACACACGAGGGTCATTATGAGTTCGTAGTTATGCCTTTTGGGCTCACGAACGCACCGGCCACCTTCCAATGTTTGATGATGACATTTTCCGACCGTATTTACGTAAGTTTGTTCTCGTGTTCTTTGATGATATATTAATTTATTCGAAATCCATGGAGGATCATTTGTCTCATTTAAGAGTTGTACTGGAGATTTTGGAAGCTCAACACTTATATGCCAAGGCTTCCAAGTGTTGCTTTGGGTTTTACAGGTTCACTACTTGGGTCACGTTATCTCAGCAAATGGGGTGGCTGTGGATAATAATAAAGTTAGGGCCGTACTGGATTGGCCCCGTCCCACCAGCATTAAGGGGGTTCGGGGATTCCTCGGGTTGGCCGGTTATTATCGAAAGTTTATTAAAGGATTTGGGTGTATCGCCGCCCCGTTACATCAATTGGTTGGTAGCACTAAGTTTCAGTGGGATGAAGCAGCGGAACAAGCTTTTCGACGCCTTAAGGTTGGCTTTTACTACTACCCCGACCCTTGGGCTTCCTGATTGGTCACATCCTTTTACTTTAGAGTGTGATGCAAGCGGTACCGGCATTGGTACCGTTCTCACTTAGAAAGGCAGGCCAATTGCTTATTACAGTGCTTCCTTGAAGGGAACAATGTTAGCTTGGTCAACTTATGAGAAAGAGATGCTCGCCATTGTTCAAGCCGTTCGGAAGTGGCGACCATATTTATTAGGACGACCCTTTGTGGTCAAGACCGATCACTTGAGCCTCAAGTACTTATTAGAGCAGCGGATTTCGACACCCGCCCAGGCCCGTTGGTTACCAAAATTGTTGGGTTATGACTATCGTATTGAGTATAAGAGAGGGGCGACAAACAAAGGGGCCGATGCTTTATCGCGACAAACCGATTCTACCTGCCTGGCAATTTCGCACCCCTGTGCTAAATGGTGGGATGACCTCAAGCAAGAGGTACTTACTGACCCTTATTACAAACGTTTACCCACCGCTGTGGGACCCCACTCAAAGGTTCCGCTGGTGGAACGAGATGGTTTATGGTTTAAGGGAGGGGTTGTTATTTTGAGCCCCTCTTCCCCTCTAATTAACAAAGTGTTGGTTTTTTGTCATTCCTCACCTGAGGGAGGCCATTTTGGCTTCCACAAGACAATGGCCCGGGTTAAACAAAATTTCTGGTGGGTAGGTATTAAACAATCAGTGAAGGTTTTCTTACAAGAGTGTCATGTGTGCCAACGATTCAAGTTTGATAGTATGAAGCCGGCGGGTCTGTTACAACCCTTACCTATTCCGGAGCGCGTGTGGGAGGATATTAGTATGGATTTTGTGGAAGGCCTTCCGCCATATCATGGGTTCACGATTATTATGGTGGTTGTTGACCGACTATCGAAGTATGCACACTTTGTTCCTCTTAAGCATCCATTTACCGCTGCTACTGTCGCCAAAGAGTTCATTGCTAATATTGTTAACTACATGGAATACCGTCTTCTGTGGTAAGTGACCGTGACAAAGTGTTCATTAGCTCCTTTTGGCAATCCTTGTTCAAGCTTCACGGGTCAAGTTTATGTATGAGCTCTAGTTACCACCCCCAATCGGATGGTCAAACCGAAGTGGTCAATCGGACGTTGGAGCAATACCTACGGTGTTTCACGGGTGACACTCCTAAAAAGTGGGCTGATTGGTTGCCATGGGCGGAGTATAGCTACAACACCTCTATTCACTCGAGTACCAAAATGTCTCCTTTCGAAGTGGTTTATGGGAGATCTCCCCCTCGTTTACTGACTTATGTTCCGGGTACTACTAAGGTTCATGAAGTGGATGTTTATTTACAAAATCGAGAGTCCCTCCTCCGTGAACTTAAGTCAAATCTCTTGGCCGCGCAAAACCGAATGAAGTCAAGAGCGGATTTGCATCGTCGTGAACTCGAATTCCAGGTGGGGGACTTGGTGTATGTGAAGCTTCAACCGTACCGGCAGCATTCCGTGGCAAAACGGTCCTCGGCGAAACTCTCTCCTCGTTATTTTGGGCCTTTTCCGGTCATTGAACGGGTTGGGCAGGTGTCCTACCGGTTGCATTTGCCTGCCGGGTCAATGGTCCATAATGTCTTCCATGTTAGCATGCTCCGAAAAAGTATTGGCCCGCCGAATGTTGTGTCGCCTTCACCGCCACCGGATTTAGACATTCCTCCTGCGGAACCACAACCGGAACGCATTCTTAATGAGCGGGTTGTACAGAAAGGTAAGTATCGTCCAAAAACTGAAGTACTCGTGAAATGGGTCGGTCATCCGTTGGAAGAAGCAACTTGGGAGGCAAAATGGCGTTTCGCTCGTGCGTATCCTGAGTTCCACCTTGAGGACACGGTGGATTCGAGGGGAAGGGATTGTTATGTGCTGGATTGATATGTGCTGGAATTGTTGCATGGCTGGCTTACGTAACCTTGGAATGCTCTCTATTTCTTTTATTGAATAATGTGCACTGCACATGCATGTTTAGTTATTATTCTCATGTGTGTTTTGTTAACTTGTTTTGCAATTCTAGTTGTTAGAAGTGTCCTAGAATAAAGGAGTGGTGATCCATGATCTCCTCCACGTCAGTAGTGGGTAGTGATTGTAGTTCTTATTTATGTTTGGTTCGTGTTAATGAGAAGATATCCAGAAATTGTTCCAATATTGTTTCCTTTTCCACAACTCTAATTTCTTGAGAGACCCGATCTAACCACAACATACAGAAATATGCATGTATCAACCTAGACTAACATAAACCAAAACAATATAGCCAGAAGACAGCAAGCGAACTTATATAGACATTTTGAATCAGCTAACGACTCGCCGGATAAACTGATGGAGTTTGTAGTTCAAATGGTAAACACATATGTGATAAATTTAAAGGAAAGTCTTGAAACAAGCAGTATCAAGACAATGAGTCATCACACACTGCCATAACATATGGTTATTGGCTTTTCACGAGTTGTGGCGTACCATATGCTTGTTGGTTGGCTGTTGAGTTGGTAATTATTCAATGTTTAACGCTTTATTTGCATGTTTTGTAGTTTCAGTTAATGTAAATTAGAGTTGCTTGTATTTTTTTATGTGGTTGTAGGTTAAACATAAATAATAAACACAATGTTGTTTTAGGAGTACGTTTCGGACGATGAACCTTCTTACCCGCAACACAACAACCAGGAGTTCATATTTTGTGGTGAATCATCTTACCTAAAACAAAATATCCACAAGTTCGTATGTGGCACTAAAACTTCTTACCTGCAACAAAGCAATCAAGAGTTTTACATTCGACATGAACCTTCTTTCCTTCAACAAAGCATCTAGGAGTTCTAATTTGGCAATCAAGCTTCCTACTTCTAACAAAGCAATGAGGAATTTGTGCCCGGTAATGAATGTCCAAACACGAAAGTGGTGTATGAAACTAATCAGGTATGGCATTTCTTCAATATGTCTTCAATATTGAAAATAAATATGAAAGTAGCCTTAGAAAATAGCTTTGTGCTTATAAATTATTCGTGTGAATAACATTATATACCTAATGACATTAGCGTTGTAAATTTGTACTTATAGATAATTATATATTATCACAAATATAGAATTAGATGGTATTTAGGCTTAAGAAGTGGTTATCATTTTTTTATTTTCTCAAATGTTACATCAGAATCACATTATCAATCTCTCCATTTTTCTCAATGTTATCCTTTTAGTGCGAAAAATCTTTTCACCTTTTTGAATTTTCAAACAACTTCTTTTGATTTTAATTAGCTAAAAAAACAAAAAGAAAATAGACGTGAGTTGATTAGTGTTAGTTTACCATTTGGTGAACGAAATTTCACCCTTGAAATCAAAAGAGCGATATCTTGTACCCGAAACCAGTTTTACTAAGTTTTTCCAGACGTTTTACCGCACGACTCTGTGTGCTCTTACGAGTGAAAATAAAATATAGTTAAAAGACTGTTTTCTTTATTAAAACGAATGTTTTGATACTCTCTTTCTGTTTTCTTTATTATTATTTTAGAAAGAGTATTTTAAAGAAATTATTGATCTTTTAGCTTTCTTTATTAACCATAATGATCATCTTTTATATGACTAGAATCTCAACTGATCCAGAATGTTGTTGGGGACGCATATGATAAAAAAAGTTTACTTATATTATAAGAAAATCCCTTTACAAATTATTACCAATCCAAATTATATACTTATATAAACAATTGCGTGAAAAATTAGATTGTTAAATATTACAATTAATTACTAAAACAATTAAAAAGTTACTTCGTTAAATATAGAATTAGAAAAAAAGTAACTAAAAAACAAACAAATTTAAAAATTAGTAAAAGAAATTAAAAGTTCGGAAATATCATAATGAATTAAAGCATTAAGTATTTAATTCAATGATAATAAGTAAAAAATGTTGAACCGGAGGGGAGGGCGGGGTGGTTTCGAACGTGTGTGGGGAAGATCTTAAAACGCTTAGCTAACATGAAATTTTGTTACACGCTAAGCTGATATTTATTTAATATTAATGTAAAGAGGTAAATAAAAAAAATAGAGTTTAATAATTCAAACTTTGACATATTGATCGGTAATAATCGATTCTATATGTTTGATTAATAATAATCTTAACTTTTATTTTTATTGGCAATTGCAATCTTTATAATAATAATATTATAAGTTTGACAAATAATAATCTTAACTTTTATTTTTATTGGCAATTACAATCTTTATAACATAATAATTCATTGATTACACTTGATTTTCAATCGATTTTGCACAAGATGATAATTGTGAATGAAATAGAAAAATGTACAATGAAATAAAGTGAAAATCAAGTGTTAATCAATAATTATTATGCTGTTAGAATTATACTTAATAATAAAATAAAAGTTTGAATTATTATTCGGAAAACTATAGTATAAATTATAAATATAAATTGTCTTGAAAAAACAATTGTTAAATATCTAATATCTTTTTCTCATATCAATTTATTTAGCTCTTTTGTGTTTCCTTCTTTTTCAGTTTCTCCAAAGTTAAGGGGGCTTTCTGTCCATTCTCAGATTTCAAGGGTGTTTGCTGTGCTGCTGCTTTGTTGCTGAGTATATAAAGAGGGGCTGCTGCTAGGGTTCAACAGAACACATCTATTCATCGCCGCTCACTCTCTCTCGACAAGAAGATTGCTCATCGCAGCCTCTCTTGCGTTCGATCACCACAACCTCTCTTGTGTTCGTGCTGTCTTGTTCTTGTTAGAATCTGCATAACCTTTATGCAGGTCCACTAGTGTTCTATTTCCATTGTTCTTCCTTGTTATTAAGATTTCTGCACTTTAAGAGGTTGTAATCTGTGTTGGTGGTTGTTCAATACCTCTTGGTTGTATTGAGGTTGTTATCCATACGTCTGATACCATTTTTACATGGTATCAGAGCACTGGTCTTCCGCTGCTCATCGCAATATCTGATTTAGGGTTTTATCATTCTCAAAAACCCTTGTTCGTATTTTTACTGATTCTTGGGCGACAAAGATCTGTCACTGATTTGAAGAATCTAGGGCAAAGAAACCCTAGATTGTATTACTGTGATTCGTGATTCTCTGCTCGTTGGGTTGTCTGTTCGTGGTTGTCTTTCGAAGAATCTAGGGCAAGAACCCTAGATCTGGTTGCTGCTATTCTTTTCTGCCTTGGATTCTCAACCCTAAGTGAAGGTTGTTGAATCTTGGGCACTTCTGGAGAACCCTAACTTGGACGCATCTGGTGAGATTGTTCCATCTCTATCTTGTTCTTTTTGTTCCTAGTCTAGGCTGTTATTGGCTGGGTTAGGGGGACCAGCATCTGTCGTGTTACTGTGGCTGTCTCTGATTGTTCGTTTCTGATAGGGATGTAAACGAGCCAAGCCGGCTCGATGGATACTCGAGATCGACTCGGTAAAAGCTCGATCGAGCCGAGCCTAAGCGAGCCCGAGCCCGATCTCGAGCTTGATATATAACTCGATTATTAATCGAGCCCGAGCCCGAGCCTTGCATTCAAAGATCGTTTAGGCTCGCGAGCCTTAACGAGCCTAGTTGGATTTATACATATTTTATATATATATATATATTATATATATATATATATATAATATATATATATATATATATTATATCCATCAAAATCTGCACACACAAATCCCAAACATGCTTCTTCACAGCACCTTATCCCTTCATCTCCGATCACCCCTCCGCTTCCCCTCTTCGATCATCCACCACCACCCACCACCACCACCACCTCCGCCAATTCTCTCTCGCCGCAGCCCAACACTCCTACTCCATCTCCGACGAAGAGCTCCAATCGCGAGGCTTCATCCTCCGCCGCACAATCGATGACATTAACCTAGACCAATTAAACTCCGTCTTCGTCGCCGTCGGTTTCCCCAAACGAGACACCGACAAGATAAGGGTCGCGTTAGACACACCGATTCACTGCTGTGGGTCGAATACGAGAGGGTGGTGGAGGAGTTGTTGCAGAAGGGATTACCAAATCTCGAGCTCGAGCCGAGCTTTGGCTCGGTAGTTTTGTTATGCAACTAAACCGAGCTTATACGAGTCGAGCTCGAGCTTTATTTTCGCTACTCGAGCCGAGCTCGATCCAGAAATAACAGGCTCGAACGAGCTCGAGCTCGAGCTCGAGCTTTAAGAAAAACCATCGAACCGAGCTCGAGTACTATAGGGCTCGGGCTCGGCTCGGCTCGTTTACATCCCTAGTTTCTGATATACTTGTGCATCACTCGTGTGGATTATCTTTTCGTGTGTGTTTGCATTTAAAAACAGCTAATCTAATCCTTGATCTGCCGCTATAAGCGGTGTGAAAACCTGGCTCTGGTTTAGCTGTTCATCTGTGCGTGTGCCTGTGTGAAGTTCATTCTTTATCTGGTCTTTAATTTTTTCTTTGTCTGTCAAAATGGATAAACCTGAATCATCTGTGACTCTCACTTCTGGTGAGACTTTCATTAGTAAACTTGATATGAGTAATCCTCTTTATCTTCACGCTAATGATACTAATACTCTATCGATAATAACCATTAAACTGAAAGGAACAGAAAACTACACTGTTTGGAGTAATTCTATGAAACTTGCACTGGAAGTTAAAAATAAATCTGGTTTTATTGATGGTAAATGTACTAGACCGGCTGATGATGTTATGGGGAGGCAATGGGATCGATGTAACTCTGTGGTTCTGTCTTGGATATTAAATTCAATTAGTGAGGAGTTGTATGTTGGTCAAGTGTTTTCTAAGCTTGCAAAAGAAGTATGGGATGACCTTAAAGAAACTTACAATAAAATTGATGGGTCAGTTGTCTATAATTTGTATCAAAAAATTAACTCCCTTACCCAAAATGGAACCACTGTTGCTGAATATTATCATAAATTAAACACTATGTGGAAACAAATAGATGCCATTGTTCAACTCCCCTCTTGTACCTGTCAAGCCTCTAAGGAATTCAATGATTTCAATCATTTGATAAAACTTATGCAGTTCCTTATGGGCCTTGATGAGATATATCAACCTGTTAGATCAAACCTCCTGACTAAGGATCCTCTTCCAACTGTTAAAGAAGCCTTTTCTATAATATCAAGGGAAGAGTCACACCGTGGTGGTAGTGGCTCTTCTACAAAAACTCAATCAATGGGATTCTTTGCTAATAAACCACAAAACCCTGACCAAAGAAAGAAAACTGGAAGAGGACCAAACCCAAATCTTAAATGTACTCACTGTAATATGATGGGTCACACGGTTGATAGATGCTATGAACTAGTAGGATATCCGGCTAATTATAAAGAAAAGTGTTAACCAACCGGGTAAAATGGGAACATCAAATAACTCAACTTTAACTGCATCTAAAACTGGTCCTTCCTCTAGTTCCTCAGGCTCTTTTCCTTTCACTCCTGAACAGATCTCAAGATTAATCGGGTTAGTTAGTGACAATCAAAGTTCTGATCCTCAATGCTCAGGAGGTAAAACTATCGGATTTTCCAGTAGTTTCAATTCTAAAACAAATTTCTACACTGGCACTAGTTCCCTTTGTGACAACTTTAACAATGGTTGGGTAATTGACTCGGGAGCAAACCAACACATGATAAAATCTGATAAACACATGTTTAACTGTGTTGATGTATCTAAACTTAACATGACTGTAGGACATCCAAATGGTACCTATGAAAAAGTCTCTAAAATTGGCAACATTAATATCACAAAGGAAATTGTTCTAAAAAATGTATTCTTTGTTCCCGACTACTGTGTCAACCTTCTGTCTGTGCATAAACTTGCACATGACAGCAATCTTGAAGTTATTTTAACTTCAAAAATTGTTATATTCAGGATTCAGGTCAAAGAAAGTATTGGTGACTGGTAGTCAGTGTGATGGTCTGTATTTGTTTGAAAATTTTGCTAAGGTGTGTGCTAGTAAATCTGATTCTGCTAACCTATGGCACTCTAGGTTAGGGCATCCTCAGACACTGTTTTAAACATTCTAAAACAGTCTCTTAAACTTGATAACTTCAAACCAAATGATTTGTGTGAAGTCTGCCATAAGGCAAAACAGTCTAGAGTGCCTTCCCTTTAAGTGACCATGTGTCTAAAAATGTTGGTGACCTAGTCCATTTAGATGTGTGGGGACCTTATAAAATAACAAGTAAAGAAGGTTTCAAATATTTTCTTACTATTGTTGATGATTTTTCTAGAGCTGTTTGGTGTTATCTCCTTAAATCTAAAGATGAAGTTGTCTCATGTCTAGTTATATTTTATGAACTCATAAAAAATCAATTCATAAATCAATAAAAACCTTTCGAAGCGATAATGGTACAGAATTTTTAAACAATCAAACCAAGAGATTTTTTGAGTCAAAAGGAATCCTTCATCAAACTACATGCACCTATACCCCACAACAAAATGGAATAGTCGAACGCAAACATAGACACCTTCTTAATATTGCTAGAGCTTTGTTGTTTCAAGGGGGTGTCCCCTTAAGTTTCTGGTCTGAGTGCATTCTAACTGCTACTTACTTAATTAACAGGATTCCTCGTCTGTGTTACTTGGAAAAAGTCCCTTTGAGGTTATGTTTGGGTTCAAACCCTCTCTTTCTCATTTGAAAAACTTTGGCTGCTTAGCATTTAGCACTGTTTTGAATAATTCAAATAAATTTTCAAGTAGATCTGACAAATGTGTTTTAATTGGTTATTCTCATGTTAAAAAAGGATATAAACTATGGAATCTTGAAACAAAATCAGTTTTCTTTTCAAGAGATATTCATTTCTATGAACATGTCTACCCCTTTAATTTGAATTTAAAGACTATGTAACTGATACCTTCAGACTATGTAACTGATACCTTCAACTCTTACAAACTTAAATTTTTTGATTCATATGAGCCAAATGTTGTTTCAAATGAAAAAGTCCCCTATGATGAAAAGAGGGAATCAACTCAAGAGTCTGCTGGTTCTATTCAGCAACCTGTTTTTCCCAACAGGGCATCTGAGGAGGCTGTCCTCTGTGATCAGCAGTCGGTTGACGCTCCTGGCGGGCTGAATTCAGTCATCAGCACCCGCAAGCGCTCCTGGCGGGGCTGGTTCCAGTAGTCAGCCACCAGATTGCACAGTTGGCCATAATAATGGCATGGCTGAAGAAACCACAGGCACTAATGATGAGTATAACCCATCTGAGGGGCATTATAATAGTGGTCATGAACCCAGACGGTCCACAAGGACCCCCTCCATGCCTAGAAAATTTTCCGAGTACATTGTTGAGGGAAAAGTCAAATATGGCATTGAAAAAGTTGTCAATTATTCTCACTTGTCTTATGATAACTTCTGTTTTTTCACTATTCTTAATAAATCAGTTGAACCCCGATCTTACAAAGAGGCTTTAACTGATAAAAATTGGATTGATGCTATGAATGCTGAAATGGAGGCATTGCATAGAAATAACACATGGGAAATTATAGATCTTCCCCCAAACAGAAAACCTATTGGGTGTAAATGGATCTACAAAATTAAATATAAGTCCAATGGTGAAATTGAACGCTATAAGGCCAGGCTTGTTGCCAAAGGCTACAGCCAACAGGAGGGAATTGATTTCGATGAGACATTCTCTCCTGTTGTCAAAATGGTTACCATTCGTTGTATTGTTGGTCTTGCTGTCCAAAATAATGGACTATGTTTCAGCTTGACATTAATAATGCTTTTTTATATGGCAATATTTCTGAGGATGTTTACATGACTCTACCCGAAGGGTATTATTCCAAATCTGATAACAAAGTATGCAAATTAATTAAATCCTTATATGGACTTAAACAAGCCCCTAGAAAATGGAATGAAAAACTTACAAGTGTTCTCTTTGAGATGGGTTTTACCCAAAGTCTTTGTGATCCTCTCTGTATATTAAACAATGTGCATCTGTGTTTATTGCTTTACTTGTTTATGTGGATGATATAATCATAACAGGCAATAATCATGATGAGATAAAAAGTATCAAACAGACTTTAGGATCTCATTTTATGATCAAAGATTTGGGCACTTTAAAGTATTTTTTAGGAATTGAAGTATTGTATTCTGAGAAAGGGGTCTGTTTATCACAACGAAAATATTGCATGGAATTGTTATCTGAATTTGGATATCTTGGGTGTAAGCCTGTTCAAACTCCAATTGAGCAGAGTTTTCTTGTTACATCTAAACTTAGACACGAAGAACCCCTTCTGTCTAATGTGTCTTTTTATCAAAAATTAATTGGTAAGCTGATCTATTTGTCCCTAACTAGACCAGACATTTCATATGCTGTTCAAGTGTTGAGTCAATTTATGCATGCCCCTTCTAACTCTCATTTACAGATTGCCTTTCGGCTGTTAAGGTATTTAAAATTATCTCCTGGAAAGGGGCTGTCATTTTCAAAATCTGACTCCTTAAATGTAACAGCATATGTTGACTCTGACTGGGGGAAATGTTTGTCCTCCAGGAGATCAGTGACCGGATATTGTGTTTTCTTGGGAACCTCTTTGGTTTCTTGAAAAGTAAAAAACAGGGAACCGTTTCTCGCTCGTCTGCTGAAGCAGAGTATCGAGCTATGTGCTCGGCTACCTGCGAAATTTATGGATTTTAAATTTACTTAAAGAACTTCGTGTTTCTTATTCCCTTCCTATAACCTGCATTGTGATAACTCAGCAGCAATTTCTATTACTGCTAATCCAGTGTTCCATGAGCGCACCAAACATTTTGAGCTTGATCTCCATTTTCTCCGTGAAAAAGTTTCTGCTGGTGTTATAAAAACAATCCAAATTGGGTCAAAATTTCAAAAGGCAGACATTTTCACTAAGGGCCTTCCTATTACTCAACATGCATTGCTGTGTGATCAGCTTGGGTTATTTGACATGTTTGCTAATTAAATTGAGGGGGGGTGTTAAAGTATCTAAATCTTTTTCTCATATCATTTATTTAGCTCTTTTGTGTTTCCTTCTTTTTCAGTTTCTCCAAAGTTAAGGGGGCTTTCTGTCCATTCTCAGATGTTCAAGGGTGTTTGCTGTGCTGCTGCTTTGTTGCTGAGTATATAAAGAGGGGCTGCTGCTAGGGTTCAACAGAACACATCTATTCATCGCCGCTCACTCTCTCTCGACAAGAAGATTGCTCATCGCAGCCTCTCTTGCGTTCGATCACCACAACCTCTCTTGTGTTCGTGCTGTCTTGTTCTTGTTAGAATCTGCATAACCTTTATGCAGGTCCACTAGTGTTCTATTTCCATTGTTCTTCCATGTTATTAAGATTTCTGCACTTTAAGAGGTTGTAATCTGTGTTGGTGGTTGTTCAATACCTCTTGGTTGTATTGAGGTTGTTATCCATACGTCTGATACCATTTTTACAACATCATGTGGTCCGAGTTTACTGGTGGCACCTATGAACAGTAAAATTGGATGTAGCCACTGAAGTCTTTAATTTTATTTAGATAATAAATATTTTGTTGAAGTGATCTTTATAGAAAAGTATTTTAAAAGATTAAGAAGAATTTAAAGAAAATGTTTATAGAAAAGTATTTAAAAAGATTAAAGAAGAACTTAAAGAAAATGTTTATACAAGTATAAAAAGGTTGAATTTACAAATCAAACTTCGAATAAACAGCATTTGAGTTTTTACAGATATGCATACTCGATTGTATAACTTTTAGAAATCTTTACAACATAAAAAAATTTTGTTTAAAAAAGTATCTCGCATAGTCTAATTATGAAAAGATTAAACTAAATACATTAGTACACAAGATGAGGGTTAGGATATAGTGGTCTGACAATCAAAAGGCTATTGATTCTAATCTCACTTGAGATAATGCCTTTTGGTTTTAATCTCACTCGAGATAAAATAAACTAGCTATTTGTACATACTCCATCATGCATAAAAAAAACAAATAAATGACCAGTTGTACGACAGAAAAAACATCAAAATATCAAATATTAAAAGGTAAGAATTTTAATTATTTTGGGCGTGGAACTGATTTCTATAAGGGTGGACACCGCTGGGGTTTTTGATAGTAGGCCGGTTCAAACGGTCACGGTTAGGGCTTGCGGTCACATTTTGGCCCCTAACCGTGACCGCAAGGGCTTGCTTTCACGGTTTATGGTGGTACTACCCCTGACCTCGTGACAACAAAACGACAAAATGGCCTGATAAAGTTGAAAAGCGGTCACCAAACCGTCACGGTTTGGCCTAACCGTGACTCTAGGGTACGAGGTCTCAGTTTAAGGTACGAGGTAGACGTGATTTTGACAGAAGGGCCGGGAATCACGCCACGAACCGTCACGTGAAGGCCAAACCATGACGGTTTGTGCACCAGATTTTCACCTTAAATACCTTTCCTCTTTCAACACTCCGCATCTCATTCAAATTTTTTTCATCTCCACATCTCATTCGAATTTTTTTCATTTGAGATTTCATTCTCTCCAACACTCGAGATTTTTCAGCCTCCGTCATTCCAAAAACACGTTAATTCGAAAACAATGTCGGGTTCGGGAGATCATTATCAAAAGCCGAATCTTCCAGATTTGAATGAGGTGCCACATATCGAAGATTCGAATCAGGTTGAACTAGTATATGTTTTGTTATAACTTATTATTTGAAATATCTAACCATTATCTTTTTTAGGAATATTACGTATACGGGAGTCACCCTCCGTGGGGGGAAGAGGAAACCAACCCGTCGAACACATTTGCTCAAGAGGCGTACAACTCCTTATTTGGACCAACAGGTTACGGTGAAGGGTACAGATATCCCCCTTGCAATTCTTACGGGCATGCCCCGAACACGTACCACTCACAAACAGAGCTGGATTACAGACATCCCCGTACCAGTCAGAACTAGAAATTATACATGTGTCGGATACTTTTAATAGGAATGACATAGATGAGAGTGACGGTTCGGTTCACCTCAAAGAAAACCATGGGGACAACGCGGAGCATGATGGGGATGAGGATCGGATAAGAAAGGCTACGGTTTCTTATAAAACCGATAAAGTACGAAGAGTTTTTATTCTTTTGTTTATTTTATTTTTTTATTTGTTTTATATATTGTTTTTTATGTATAGCTTTATCATTTTTTAGTATTTTGAATCTCGTGAGGACTTGGAGAAGTGGGCTAAAATGAGAGGACGCGAGCATAGGTGCGTCATTGTGGTGGGTCGGTCATGAAAAAAGGATGTGGAACTATTATGCAATCGTAGTGGTGAACCTAAATTCACTGGCACAAGTAGACGTACTGGGAGCATAAAGAAAGGATGTCCCTTTAAACTCGTAGGGAAGTACGTAGGAAAGAGTGACAGTTGGATGTTAGAGGTGAGAAACGAGACGCATAACCACGATCCTGTTGTGTACGAGGAGGGCCACACTCATCTTAGGAAGATGACCGCCGAAGAAATTGATCTTGTCAAGAAGTTACACAGACAGCACGTGCGGCCACGACATATCCATTCAGCCGTAAGGGAGCACTTTCCCCACAGCGTCTGTGTTGTTCAAGACATATACAATCTTACGTCGAAGTTTAGGGCTGAGGGGAGAAAAGGCATGACACCAATGCAGGAACTTAAAAACCTGCTACAATCTAAAGAGTTCGTGTATGAAACACGAACGAATGCAACTACTAAGGCCGTGGAAGATGTTTTCTTTTGTCATCCTACTTTGTATAAAATGTGGCGCGCATTCCCGCACGTGATGTTGATAGACATGACGTACAAGACCAACATGTACAACATTCCGTTTGTTCAGGTTATTGGCGTTACGTCGACGTCGAAGTCATTTTGTATTGCGCATGCATTTATATCGAGGGAATGGCAGGACAACTTCACATGGGTACTAGAGCGGATCAAAGATATGCTCGATGGGTGTGTGGAGCCCCGCGTTATTGTCACAGACAGGGACCTGGCCCTGATGAGCACGTGTGACACAGTGTTCCCGAGTGCTACTAAAAACCTATGCATGTGGCACGTTAGGGAGAATATCAAAAGACGGTGGAATATCCTTTTCAAAACCGACATGTGGAAGGATTTTTCATACTGGTGGAAGACCTTGTGTTCGTCTCCCACAGAGGCATTGTACGATTACAATTGCAGGAAGATGGAAGAAAAGTTAAATGAAGATGGTAAACGTGATATGAATTTCATAGTT